>JASPKZ010010253.1:1525000-2125000 GCA_030220185.1 Diploptera punctata
TTACATCCATATAATATAACTCGTAGAATATTAGTTTTACATATTTTCAGTTTAACGTTTTTTGAAAGGAGTTGGGATGTCAATAGTCCTTGTAATGCATAACAGCACACATTTCCAGAACTGAGCTCATGTTTAATTTCTATGTGCACCTCATTCCTATTTGCGATTATTGTTCGTAGGTATTTGAATTCAGCCACTTCCTCAAAATTTCTCTCATGTCATTAGCTATCCATTTCCATTATATAATATATTTCTATTTGTGACCATCTATTTAGTTTTATCAATATTTACTTGAGTCACAACATTTAGGAAGCATTATTATTCCATTCAAGACACTATTTTTATTCATGTGTCAAATATCTCGGGTAACGTGAGTAGAAATCTCATCCAGAGAAGAAAAATGTTGTCCACACATAGGTTCTTTTAACTTTGGGAATGGTCAAAATCTGGGACTCATATCTGGACTGTAGGGCACATGAAGTAACACTTCCCACCCATAATCGCCAAGTTTTTTTGATACAACATCCTTGATGTGTATGCGAGCATTGTCATGGAGATTGAGTAGCCCAGTAATGGGTGAATGAGAATGAATCTTGTGCATTTTCCTGCAAAGTTTTTGCATGGAAGCAAATAATATACTCCAGTGATATTTCTTCTACGTGGTACTCTATCTGTCATGATGATTCCTTGGTGATCATAAGCAAAGATCATCATTTCTTTGGCCTTTGATTGAGCTCGTTGAAACCACCAGGAAAATGAACAACCCAATGAAAACTGTACTATGGTCCACTGTGAACTGATCACTAACTTCTACTCAAAGCACTGTGGATTTCTGTGGATTTTTTTGCTGCATAAAGTTTTGATTTCAATGTATGGCCTCTGATCTGCAAGAGTCACAGCACCCGTCACACCTGCCAGGCTCCATCTCTAGCTCTTTTTACATGCTTTATATTAGCTTGACCTGTATCTATCTATCTATGTAACTAGATTTTTCAATGTGATTTTCACTCACTTAAAATCATTGGATAGACTTGAAATTTGTATACTTGTAAAGGACCTGAGACAATGCAATAATTTCATTTTTTCCCTAAAATCCTGGCCAGAATCATCAGAAAATCAAAAAGTGTCTTTGTATCTATGTAATGGAATCTTTGAACACAATTTTCACCCACTTAGAAACATTGGATCGACTTGAAACTTTGTATACTTGTAAAGAACCTGTGACAATACAATAATTTCATATTTTGTTTCTAAAATCCTGGCCAGAATCATCAGAAAATCAAAAAAATGAAAACTGGTATAATAGGTTGCGGACTTGTCGACTTTTTAGTCAATCGTTGTAAGAGCTCAGTTGGTAGAGCGGTGAACTCTAGTGGTATATAATTTCAGTAATCCATAGGTCGCTGGTTCAAATCCCAGCTGGGAGGATTTTTTAGAAGAGTATTACTTTTAGCTCATACTACAATAGTATCGAATTTAAAGATATTTACATTTTTATCTTATTCTGTAAAATATTAAAACTAAAAAATAAAAAATAAATAATAGTTTTAAAAAAACTAAAACAACATGCTTTATTACAAAACTGAACTAAAAAAATGAAAAATAATTAATTTCCAACACGCTTCGGATAAAATTAAAGTGGTCAACAAAAAAAATTGTCTCCAACACATATAGAATAAAACTAGAGTTATCAACAAAAAGAAAATAAGTTTACCATCAAAAGCGTGGGGTGCTTTTTATGATTTTTACACTTCCATCTTAGAGACTTTACTTTTACCTATATCTGTTTATTATCAAATATATTAATTGATATAGAGCACCCCACGCTTTTCACAAGATCAAATAAGAAGGCTCAGAGGAAGATATCAAGGCAAGAATTAGAAAAACAAAGGCTGTATTCTCACAATTGTCATCAATATGGAGACCTAAACAATCTCAACTAGGACTAAACTCAGACTATTTAATAGCAATGTGAAAAGTATATTGCTATATGGGTGTGAGACTTGGAAAGGAACAATCACATTATATGAAAAATTCCAAGTACTTATACATAGATGTCTGGGATTTATTTTGAGAATCTTGTGGCCAAAAACCACATCAAACAAGGAATTTTTGAAGATAACATCACAGGATGAGATCTGGAAGGAGATTAAATATTGTGCATATGGAAATGGATTGAAAACACTCTCAGAAGATAACTAAACAGTGTGTCAAAGAGAGCAATGGAACAGAATCCACATGGATGGCCTAGAAAAAGAGGAAGACCAAAAATTACATGGCACAGCACTGTAATAACAAAAATTGAACAAGGAAAAAGTTGGAATGAAGTCAGGAATTTGGTAAAAAAAACAGAGTCCGTTGGCATGGCATGCTTTCACTAAGGCCCTATGCTTCCAAGAGAAGTAACAGGAAATACCACCATAATGTATATTGGCACTGGCTAAACGGTGTACACTTGTTTTGAGGCTATTTTTTACTAAAAATGATTCCCAGATATTTGAACATTTCACCACACACAAAGCAGAAAAGTTTGAAACCAACACTTCCTTTAAAAAAAAATATATCCATTACAGAAATATTTTTTGTGTGCATACGCAAAATATTCTTTCTCTCACTACACAGCTGTCCTCTCTTCCATAATAACAAACTGTGAGTGTAAGTTATTCTGCGTTAAGACTTCATTTATCATAAGTAATGCCATGAGTTATTTCCAATTTACTTAGAGGATTTGGAACTCAAGAGTGGCATTTGTAAGGACTATTTAACGAATAAAATTAAGCTGCTTACTAAAAATTATAGACATAGAATATATGGCTAAAAAACTAAAAGAAGAATATGAAAATTGGGGACTTTATATAAACATTGAGAAAACTAAATATCTGTGTATAGGAGAAGAAATGGAAAATATAAATTTCAACAATGGAGAAGAACTAAAACCTAGTATTGAATGCACTTATTTAGGAACAAAATTAGACCATTCAGGCAATAACACAGTGGAAATTAAAATAGAATCGCACAAACAAAACAAGCAATAAATGCTTTAAACTCTGTTTATTATTACAAAAATAGAAAATTACAATATATCAAACCATAATTCAGAGCATTTTAACATATGGTGCTGAAGTCTGGCAAATTCCTACCAGGGAAATGAAAAGAATTTTAAGTACAGAAATGGATGTTTTAAGAAGATCAGCTGGAAAATCTAGAATGGATAGAATACGAAATAAAGAAATAAGGGAAATTATGGGTGTACAAGAGGAGCCGGACATCATAGACATTATAGAAAAGAAAAGATTGCAGTGGTATGGTCATGTCAAACGAATGCCAGAGCAAAGATTGCCAAAAATTGTTATGGAATGGATCCCAATGGAAAGGAGGAAGACCAAGAAAACTTGGATAGAAGGGGTACAAGCAGCTATGAATATCAGAGAATGGAGGAAGATCAATGGATGGATAGAGAGGAATGGCATTTGGTTTCCGGAAGACGGCGGCAGCTGCCATGATACCGGATGATGATGATGACTAAAAAATCACTATTTAAATATAGTTACCAGTATTTTAAAATATTTATATATTTAATGTAAATGGTGATATTTGAAAACAAATCAGAAATGTGTGGTTATGTTTTTTACTGCAACTTGATCATATTATTTAATGCCAAATAGGGTCACAATCAGTGATAACCCATTAAGATCGCAATATTGTAAGAATGCACTCTAGTAGAGAAAAAATTAAACACATCAAACTGTATATTATAACCAACATTATAGGTTATTAATTATTTGTTTAGGAAACAACTCAGAAAAATCATTAATTAAAAACACAAATGTATAGTTCGAAGGAATCTGTTCATTATTTGCTATATTCAACATATTTGTTAGGGAGTCAGTCACTGCAAAATAATGCTCTGACCTGTTCAGGATATTAAAAAGGAGGAGCTTTCTTTATTTTGGTAAACAGAATTCAAAGTGTAACACGGCTGTCATTGGTTGTAAAACGAAATTCATTGAAACATGATTAGTCATTTACTCACATTTGGGGCAGGAGTTAAATAGTGTAGTCACTAACTCCCATTTGGGGCATGAGTTAAATAGTCACTGATAAAATAACTCCTAGGCAGTAAGCATTCACAAAACAACTACATTTCAGATAAATGAACAAATTATAATCAATAAAAAATTGTGCATCTTGGAACAAGATAATGGTAGAACCAATTTTCAAATTAACAGCACTTTCCAAATATAGTACATTTTCTATACCTCACTAATATAATCAACCTAATTCTGATAATGGGTGTCACTTTAGAAATAGAATAAAGGAGATTTAATTTACCCACAAAACACATTGCTACCTTCGAACGGTGAGATTAGTGCTTACCATTATCTTGTTCCAAGAATTAACAAATATGGCAATTTCTTACAACAAACATTTAAAATAATTGTTTGTAAGAAAACAATATATATAATTTTATTAAAGTTGATGCAATACTTCTAAACTATCATACCATGCTGCTGAATGCTGCTCTAATAACAATATATCAACATCTAATCAAACTTCTTGATTTCGTAAAAAAATCTCAAATACACAAGCATTAAAAAAAGGAAAAAAAAAAGTATCCCATACACCACTAAAGAAATATTAAGCTGTTCAATTCTCTTTGTATTAAAATAGAAGAAAACTTATAAAACAAAATAACTTTGGGTGCAAGCTTTTTTTAAAATCTTTGTGTTAAAACATTAGACAGATTTATCATATTACATGCTTCACATGAAATGTAGGCACAACACATAACATAACTTTGCAGATTCCAAGGACGTAGAAATAACCATTACATCATAAAACAAGAAATATTAAAATTATGATGATCTTGAAGAAGATTTCCGGGCTGTAGGCCATGGTCTTGAGGCTTGAAGTTCCGCAACATTTTCACACAGACTGCATCCGGCATCCTCTGGAGGAACATCTGGGAACTTCAAGCCTCAAGACCACGGCCTACAGCCCGGATATCTTCTTCAAGATCATCATAATAACTCCGGCTTGTGAAAACATAAGTCAATACCATATTAAAATTATTTTTATATTTACAAAGACATAAAAATTTTAAATTACAAATATTAGCTAACTTTTACATATATCAAGGGAACGCAAGCAAAATGGCCATAAAATGTGGGAAAATGTTGCCAGAAAATAATGAAAATTTAATACGGAGTAAAAACTTTCAGTTACATATGAATGGTTTCAGAGCTTGAGTAGACTCATCTAGCATGTCATGTTTGGAGAAATAAGATATTAAAAGTTATTAATCCATAAAATTACCTCTAGGGAGCATTTCAAAACTCTGTTTCGAATTACATTTCAGATTTAATCTAAAACTATGATCAAGATGAAATGTTTTTGTTATCTAAGGCTTGGCATTAGAATTAAGTCCTTAGCTTTCATGCACTCCAGTATTTTTCTACAACAAGTAATGTTTGGATGATATCTTAGCAATAGTCAATCATAAACACATGGAAAATGCTGTAAAATTTTTGAATATTCATAATAAAACAATAAAATTCACTATGGAAGTTGAAAATAACCAGCAGTTACCATTTTTGAACCTAAAATTGATTAGAAATGAAGAAAAAAGAAAAATAGAAATTTGAATTTACATGAAAAAAAACACCCACTGATAACTGTATTCAAGTGACAGGTGTCAACCACATCTCACACAAACAAGCAGTCTTCAATATAATTTAACATACAGACTTGTGAACGTCCCCATGAGCAGAGAAAATGTTAATACAGAGAAAAAACACATATTAATGTGAGCAAAAGAGAATTGTTTTGAAGAAAATATGATTCATAAGAAAATAAATAGATTGAAAAAACAAAAAATGATAAATGAAAATACCCTTCAGACAGAAAAAGGAATTAGTAAATAAATTTTCAGAAAATTTAACATTAAATTAGCATTGAAAAAGATTTTTGCCTGAATGGATTAATTAAAACCAACAGAAATTAAATGATAGATGAAGGCAATAAATCAGGAATTTATCAAATTTATTGCAAAGACTATGAAAAAAATATACATAAGAAAACAAAAAGGAACTTTAATACAATACTGAAAGAACACCTTAGAAATGTTAAAAATGGAGAAATAGAAAAATCTGCAATAAGCTGCACATGCATGGTCAGAAAAACACAGAATCAAAACAAAAGCCAAATTACTGAAACAGATAAATCTAAGGAACTCACAATTTGGGAGAAAATTTACATCCACAAAAATAGAAAGAAAATAATGAATTTCGAAATTCTTGGGAAAAAAAAAAAAAATTTGATTTGGAAGTTCATTGGTCAGCCAACAGAAGGAGCAGAAATCAACTTACAATATCGTCAACCGTCAATTCAAGAGTTAGAAAGAATTGACAATGACACGTAGAGTGACAAAACCCAGGGTCTTCAAGAAACTGCAAATATGAGGGGAATCATGTATTTTCTATCTCATATTATTTAATGCTTGGCAAGTTTGAAGATGTTCTTCAGTTATTTTTATTTTCATTGCTGCTGTAGAGGACAATTTGGATTGGTGTAACTTCATTTCCTTCATTAAGTTGTTTCCAATTGCTTGGGTTGACTATTACAGAGAGATCTCCAGGTATCTCTGTGTCTCCCATGTTTAGTTGTATGTATCACTGTCAATGCCTGTACTCTAATTTCAATGTCTTTCCTAACTGGTTTTAAACTGGTTTAGCCATCTGATTCTGGGTTTTCCATTTGGCTGCAGTGGACTAGTGGTTACACTCCTTGCCTCTGGTCCCGAGGGTTGTGGGTCCAAACCCGGCCGGGGTCGATGGATTTTTTTAGGATGGAAAAATCCAAGGAGCAAGTCCTCCGGGAGGGACTTTAAGCCATGGGTCCCGAATCTGAAGATTTTCAGGCTCGTAAAAATCCTTAAGCCTGAATGAAAGGCCTCTAAGCAAAATTTACTGAATTTTCTCGTCCTAGTACTACCTTGGTTTTCCTTGATGTCAGTATGAGGCAGAATGCTAATCACAGACCACTCAAATGACATCTATACAAAGACAAGTGTAACTAAATTAGTATGATTCAAATTCTTCCCTGTAGGGGGAGAGCACCTAAATCTCTGTTAAGGGAAACAACGGGCTTGCAAGAAGATTCTGGTGTCTTCCCCTTGGCCTCTTCCCTCTTGGATTCAACAGCAGCATATTTTTTTGGCATTCATTCTGCTGATACATGCATAGCATATCCATACCATTTTAATCTACTTCTTTCTATGTCTGTAATTTTCACAACTTTAAATTCCTTTTTAATCACTGTTTATAATTTTATCTTTTCTTGGTTTTCCCAAAATGCCTCTAAAAATTTAATTTCTTTAGCTTGAATTTTACTATCCTCTTTTTTATTAATATTATTTTTGTCTATTTTTCTGCTCCATATAACAATTAAAAAAAAAATTATAGATGTCAACTTCAAAATCTCTTTAGGAGAATTATGTTGTATGGACCAGGAACACTGACAAAAAACAAAAAAGAGGATAGTAAAATCCAAGCTATGGAAATTAAATTTTGGGAGGAATTTTGGGAAAAACAAGAAAAGACAAAATATAGAAAACAGTGATAGGATATGAATTAAAAGTAGACAAAATTAAAAATGACATAAAGGAGTAAAGTATTCCCACTACCCTTGGGGTAGTAGGAGGTAAAGGCTCCCACTTTTTCTAGGCAATTGGCATTTGTCAGCCTTGCATGATGGCCACCTTTTCACCCAGAACAAGCATCTGATACTCATTTCCATTAGAGGCTAAGTCAATCCCAGTTGCCATGCCAACAGAAAGTTTGGGTCAGTTTAAAAATCCTGACCCCAACGAGACTTGAATTCTAGACTTTCCGGTTTGTAGCATATTGCCATAACCATCTACGTTAAGGCATGCCCCCATAGAAAGATACAGAATCCTGAAAATGATGGCTAACCAGGACTCCAGTGAAGCTGTATCAGGCCCAGCAACTAGTTGTGGATTTTCAAGTTGCTTTCAAGAAACAAATGTAAATTTCTATTTCATTTAAATGTTTTGATATAGCCATGTTTAGTAATAAGTCTTAAGTTTTGCTACTCCAGTTTTAGGTGGGATTTCAGGAATATGGCAAAATGTAGTTAGCATAAATTTAATGTTTTCAAAAAACGCAGTTTTGGACTTGATCTACTTGTGCTCTGAACCATACTTATCCTTAAAAATACAATTTTCCTGAAATTCAAACTTTTCCTTTGAAAAATAATTGCTTTAATTTTTGATCCTATTATTAAAAAAACTTCCTATCATGTTAGTAACATAAGTGGACAATCATTCAACAAGAGTAAGGGGTGAAGTGGTCAGCATGTCAGGTCCCCCAGCTGTTATATCTGCTTTTCTTAACCTGGAGTCATGCTGTAGCATAGTGGTTAAGGCAATAAGCTACAAGCCAAAAAGTTGGGGGTTCGAGTCCAAGTTGACTGAAACCTTCAGGCAGCATCGACCTGGGGTTGATTCATCCTCTAGTGGAAATGAGTACGAGATGCTTTTTCTGGAAGTAAAGGCTGCCATCACACAGGGCTGACAATCCAGCTAGCATAAAGTGCTGATTGCCTAGAAAAAGTGGGAGCCTTAACCTCCTACTACCCCAAGGGCCTCCTAAAGGTACGTACACATATGCGTGCCGCGAACACGAACGGCGCGTGCGCGGCGTGTGTTATGTTTGTCGAAATGATTAATTTCAACGAACCTCCTGCGATCCATAGGAAACCCACAAACCTTCAGTAGACATTTTGCAGAGCAGGTGTAACCAACCATGTCTATTACCTTTCCGTTCTCCCCCTTGTCCTGCATTCTTTCCCAAAAATAGGGACTTTTTCTTAAATGCCGCGGACGTGGGACAAATTGTTAAAAATCGGGACTGTCCTACCAAAATCGGGACGTCTGGTCACGCTTATTACTTATTACATCTTATAACTTTATTTATACTTTTTCAAATACTATAGCATTAAAGGAATTTAAAAAAAATATATGATTTGTATATATATGTTTAAAATTATTAAGAATCTATCTCACCATAAACATGGCCTTAATTTTTAATAAAGATGTACATGATTATTATACTAGAGGTTGTACTTTATTGCACAAAGATACTAGTTTCTCAAAAAAAAAAAAAGGAATAAAAGGGATTCGTTATGCATTAATCAACCATTACAATAACTTACCTATTGAATATCAACATTTCATGAATGTTAAACATTTTTCTAATTGTATTAAAAAATATTTTTTCTCATTGCTTTCTTAGTTAATTTTATTATTATTAATATTATCCTGTTTAAATATTGTATTTATGTGTGTCTATATATTGTGCATCTATAGTAGTTTGTATTACTTAAACTTATGCTGAATTTGTTTTCTTGTTTTTATTGTAATTGTTTTATGGTCATTATTTTTGTATATTGCCCCTTAACATGAGCAGTCTTGCTCTTTGGAGTCTTTGAAGAAATAAATAAATATTAGTAATAAATGTGTTTATATATTGTATTGTTTTGTGATACTTCATACATAATATTATGAAATGAACATCTTAAATAAATAATGTTTTCTAAATAATTCTAATTTATTCATACAATTACAGTACACACGAAAAAAAAACACACAACATTGGAAAAAAAAACAGGCATCTACTTTCAATGATTTTTTAAATGATCCTTATGTTGAGGATCCCACAATAATTGCTTGCTTCTATAAATATCAATAAGTTTTAACATGTTTTCCTCTGACCACTCCATACTCAAATAATAGGTGCGCACCGAAAACAACGAACCTCTGAGGTACCCGTCCAAATCTAAACAGCGAACCATCAAAGTGTTCGTGGAAAAAACCGACAATGAGTGGATCGTGGTGCGAGACGCACGCACCTTAAAACCCCGTCCAAATCTGACGAACATGGGGCATGTGCACAGTGCGCAAGTGTGTACGTACCTTAATAAGGCCTGTAGTGGGATCACTTTACATTTTATCTTAATCTGGAGTAGCTACTAGGACATAACTCTCCATACACTCCTATCCTGAGCAAATATTTTACAAATATTCCCTGCATAATTTGTCTCCCTCAAATCATGCTTAATGCTATTCTCCCACATCATTCTTGGCCTACCTACTGGGCACTTTCCTTTAGTTTTTCCAGCAAAATCAGGTGATGAGATAGCTACTGATGCTTTTAACGTAGTTTATTAGCTGCTCTTCTAGGGAATAAGGTCATGAAAGTTTTAATTACATCAAAGCTTTCATTGCTTGTATCTTTATACAGCATCTTTAGATAAGTATTTTCTTAGATGGACTCTTAACAACTATGGACAATTAGTGTTAAAAACACAAATCTGGACGTGAAAAGGTGAACAAATTTTGCTCACAGTCCTCTTTACATGTCGTAAATCTATGACATGGGTCCCATGCCTTTTGTTTCCTTCTGAAGGAAACCATGCTCAGGACTTTTACACCATTAAAAATCCATTGAGACCAGCCAGGAATGAACATGTAAACCTCAGAAAGGTGAACAAATTTTGCTCACAGTCCTCTTTACATGTCGTAAATCTATGACATGTGTCCCATGCCGTTTGTTTCCTTCTGAAGGAAACCATGCTCAGGACTTTTACACCATTAAAAATCCATTGAAACCAGCCAGGAATGAACATGTAAACCTCAGAAACGTGAACAAATTTTGCTCACAGTCCTCTTTACATGTCGTAAATCTATGACATGTGTCCCATGCCATTTGTTTCCTTCTGAAGGAAACCATGCTCAGGACTTTTACACCATTAAAAATCCATTGAAACCAGCCAGGAATGAACCTGTAAACCTCAGAACCAGAGGCAAGCACAGTAACAGCTAGTCCACCAAGTCTGATGGCACTTTTTTGGATTTGGGTATCTCTACAAGATCACTGGTCATATAGTGAAAATTGGATAAAAAATGCAAGTCAATATCATTATTATGCTAATTTCAGGTAATAGTAAAATATTTTTTATGGTAAGACTATAATCTGAAAGTAACATTTTAAAATTATTTCTTAAACACAGAATAACATCTTAGCAGACATTTTGGAAATAAAAGCTCACTACAAACATGTGGTAGAAAAGTAAATCAACATTAAATCTACAAAAATGAAATAATACAGCAAATAAATAAAATGGACTGCATAGAAAAATTAAAATCCTTAGTAAGGGCAAGTTATGGTTTCAATCATTCTGAAAGTTTAAATGCAATTCACAGAGAAAAATATGTAATAATAATTTCTGTTTTGGAACAGAACTCTGTTGGCAAACTTCATAGATTGTCCAATGAAGTTAGCGAAGTGTTTTGATATAAGGAACTTCGTCTCTGATGACATTATTTTTGCAACTTATAAAACCGATCCCTCTGTCTAGGGCAATATGGTCTGCCTATAACTGTAGAGGTAGCAGGGAATGGAAAGCTTGCTGAAGTGGATTCTGAAGGGTGGGTATTATGTCATGTAAGGGTTTTTTCTTTTCTAGATCCAACCAGTTGCAAATTAAAACTACAGTGAAAAAAAAAATTGCAACATTTAGCTACACCTAACAGCTACTTCTCTACATAGTCACTACTCCAACACTGAAATTTTTATAGCGTGGGACCAACTTTCCAATACCCTTGTCATAGAAGACAGCCACCTGTATTTTCAACCAATTTTCTATTCTGGTCTGCAGCTCATTGTCTGTGCCAAAATGCTGTCTTCCTAGACACCATTTTGTGTGGACAAAGGGATAATACCAGCAGAAGCCAAGTCTGGGCTGTATGGTGGGTGATCAAACACTTTCCATCAAAAATGCTGTTCATTTTCAAAATGGGCCCATGTCTCATCCCCTGCGATAATTTTTTTCAAAATATCTTCTCTATCACGGTAGCACTGGAGAAACATTAGGGTGTAGCTCATTCACTATGTTTTGTGATGATCGGGTAGAATCTTGGGAACCCATCTCGCACACAGTTTTGCGGTACTGAAGTCTCTCACTAGTGATGGTATAGAGAGCTGACCTTTAAATTTTGAGAACTGACAACAACTCAACACAGAAATTTGTGAATCAATGATTTTCTCGAATCATATTGATCTACTTGCTGAACAAGATCATCGGTTGACCAACCCACTTCCCTCCCTGACCACCTGCATCATGAACGTCTATATGTCCCCGCTTCAAAGTTCCTGCACCACTGCCGAACTTTCATGTTGCTCATGAAAGTTTCACTGTACACATTACTCGTTTGTCAATGAATTTTGGCTGCATTGCACCCGTCAGGATGAAGAATCAAATTATAGCACACACTTCGCATTTGGCAGGAGACTATTGTTTTAAACATCTTTAAATATATGCTCACTGCATGCTCAGAACTGACAAGTGTAACATGATCCAATTGATGGGCGTCCTAGAGATACTATACAGCACATATGTGCAAAGCTTCATCTGATTTTCCCAATGGTTTTAATTTCACGGCTGATCAGACCTTAAAAAAAATAGCCCTCATAATAAGCAGAAGGCTTGATTGCTTCACACAGTTGAAGCAATGGAGAACTGAATTTGTATACACTACTTATTACAGAGTAATTTGTTGTTGATGTATTAGAAATGTTGCATGTCCTTTGGACCTTAATAAGATGGTTTCTGATAAATTACAAGAAAAAATAAAACAAAAATTTATATTTATATAATAGATTTGGGAAATTTTTAACATTATGAGGTTCAATTCATAAGAGCTAAATGAATCGTGATTTCTTCTTACCTCATACTTCTATGTTTTTTTAAACACAGCACTGCAGTATCAGCGACAATGTCACCATCGCCAGCTGTTTTCATGACTGTCAATTTTTTCTTTTGCCGGTAATTATCCAAACTGCCATCTGGTGTTCTTTTGAAGGAATTATTTTCTAAACTGTCATCTGGTGTTCTTTTGAATGAATCATTTTCTAAACTGCCATCTGTTGTATTTTTGAAGAACTTTGTAATCAAGCTCGGTTCGTCTGGAATCTTGAAGTTCATGGTTCTAGTATGGTTTTTTTGAATATTATTTTAACAGTTGGGAAAAAATATATATTCAAAAAAACCATACTAGAACCATGAACTTCGAGATTCTAGACGAACCGAGCTTGATTACAAAGTTCTTCAGAAATACAACAGATGGCAGTTTAGAAAATTATTCATTCAAAAGAACACCAGATGGCAGTTTAGAAAATATTCCTTCAAAAGAACACCAGATGGCAGTTTGGATAATTACCAGCAAAAGAAAAAATTGACAGTCGTGAAAACAGCTGACGATGGTGACAATGGTCACTGATACTTCAGTGGTGTGTTTAAAAAAAACATAGAAGTATGAGGTAAGAAGAAATCACGATTCATTTAATTCTTAAAAACTTATATACTAATTACTTGAAGTAGGTACTGTAAAAATAATTAATTCCGATACAAACAATGCAAAAATTACAGGGATAATGAAACAAATTAATGACAAAAATTCACTGAACTATTATAGGAAATATCACTATGAGGTTTAATTTAAAGTTTAAAATAAAATTCTTTACGTCTCACCCCATATCCAGTCTAATTAAACCAGTTTTAGAACCTAGGCAGTTTCACGATCAGTAATTTTTTATAATGAAACTGCATAGGTTTTGAAAGTGGTTTAATTAGAAGACTGGATATGAGGTGAGGCGTCAATAATTTTATTTTAAAGATAAAAAAATCATTTGTTTCATACACATTGTACTGTACAGTACACTATGAACTCTTCAATGCTGTATTAGTTTAAAGCAGATGTTCAAAATGTTGACCACCATGAACATGAAAGCTGTATTGTTTGTATTGCAGTTCATGATTTTAGAATGCCTACTTCCAAGTGTTGATCATTTTCCATTTCTGTTTATGAAGGACATGCTACATGTCTAATAAAATCAGTATTTAATTTAACAGTGGCTTTTTAAGGCTAAGGTCGTTAGTGTCACAATTCAAATCTGGGCATAAAAGGGACAACAAATTTTGTTCAGTGGCCCAATTTTTTCATGCTTGAAGTTGTATTATGTGTCATAAATCTACAAAATGGTCTTCTGAGATTTAGTTTCTTTCAAAAGGAACCATGTTCATGAAGTCAATTTTTATGCCCTGAAAAATAACATCAACTCCAGCCGGTTTTGTATCCGTGAATCTTGAAACTAGAGGGAAGCATAACAACCACTAGTCTAAAAGGACCAACTACAAGCCTAACACATTATTAACTTACTTCTTGGCACTACACACAGATGTTTCCATTTGCTTTCTTAACAAGAGTATTTGACCTTCATCTTCATCATCATCATTGTACATTCACGAATTTAGGCCATTTGTTGACCTGTTTCGGCCTCAAGAGAAAAACACCATCCAGAAGTCTTTTGAGGGGACGTCCTGGTCTTCTTCTTCCTGCAGGTTGATATCTTAACATTTGTTTGGGTATCCTGTGATCTTCCATTCGATGAACATGTTGCATCCATCTTGACTTATAATCAGAAATTTTGTTTTTCTAAAGGTTTCCATGTGTAATTCTTCTAAGATGTCTTCATTTTTTTGTGATCTAGTAGTATGTATCCTGCAGTCCTCCGAAGGTTATTCGACCTTTCACGATCTAAAGCTTCCTGTCTTCAGTTTTTCTTTCCCATTGCTCTAATATTCTTCTCTACTTCATCTATGTATCTATTTCTTTGAGGTCTTTTTGTCTCATTCCTTGCTTTGAAGTATTTTTTTGGTACTTGCTCTTCTGACATTTTGTTCAACATGTATTAACCATCCCATAAAATTTATGATGGAACTAACATTATTAGGCTTTCAAATTAATAAAATTA
Organism: Diploptera punctata; assembly: GCA_030220185.1. Lineage (NCBI taxonomy): Eukaryota > Metazoa > Arthropoda > Insecta > Blattodea > Blaberidae > Diploptera > Diploptera punctata. Next base: position 1,539,895 of record JASPKZ010010253.1, read on the forward strand.
AAATGAGTCGTACATCATCTCACCTCATACACTCCATGTTCATAACAGGACAGGACCGCAGTTTCAGGAATAGTCATTCCTATCTTCAGCTACATTTTTGACTGTTGAATTTTTGCCTTCACCATCGTCTTCTAAACTGCCATCTAGTGTTGATTTGATAAATTGAGATTAAATCTTGTTCAAAAGGAACTTCAAAATTAAAAAGTTTGGGAAAATATATACATCCAGTAGATCAAATTTAGATCCATGAATTTTGAAATTTTGTTTGTCTTTGATCCGAAGCTTGATCCTTGGGACTGCGAGCAATGTAATAAGATACCACCCTGAAGTGGGTTGCTAGCCCATTTTCATGGTGGATTTATTATTTGGGGTTTCCTCCCTAGGCCAATTGCCTTCACCCAGCTCCAGAGTTCAGCCTGCCTCGTTTTATTTCGGAGTTGTTTCTCCTAGATGGGTTGCCTTGCAGGACTAACGAACCCCATCCACCTGTTTGTTAATTTACAAGGCAGTAGATTAGAGTTGCCTCTTCCATCAGGTACACCGTACCGAGGACTCCTTCTCCGCTGTATCTGCCATCGAGTTCTTCATGGTAACCCTGGCAAGAGGCCCTCGCAAGGTACTATCAGCTGGGCAAGCTGAACCAAGGTTTTTTACGAGGTGCTAATCCTCTCCCTCACCCTTTTTTCAACCTGGCTTGGGACAGGCTATGGCAGGTTATTTGATAAAATACACAACACAGAATTAGGGACAAATGTCATATTAAAGATATACCAAATTTATTATAAGATAGAAGAAAATAGTAGAGCCATATAGAAAGAACGGAAGAGATACCGACTTGCAAAAAACTAAAGAAGATAGACCAATGTACGGGAGAAGAAACAAGAGAAAGGCCAGCCAAGAGATGGATCGACAGTGAATGCACATCCAATATGTCTTCCTCCAAGGAGTGATTTTTGGAAATAACAAGATGAAAATCCTACAAAATATGATTAAGAAGAAGAAGAAAGAATTTTGAAATTGATGGTGAGCAGATTTAATCTCAAAGTTCATCAAATCAACACTAGATGCCAGTTTAGAAGGCGATGGTGAAGACAAAAATTCAACAGTTGACAATATGGTTGAAGATAGGAATGACTTTCTGAAACCGCAGTCCTATGCTGTTAAGAACATGAATTGTATGAGGTGAGATGATGTATGACTCATTTTAATTATATTATTGTATTAACCATCTTAATCTTCCTATACTAAACTAACTTACTCATTGGCTCTATCGAACCCATAGGTTCATGGCCACACAGACATAAGCTCTCCATACATCTCTGTCCTGAAGCTACTGTTTTCCAATCAACCCTTATAATCTACTTCCCTCAAATCATGGATAATGTTATTCTCCCATCTCATTCTTGGTCTACCAACTGGTGTTTTCCCACTGGGTTTTCCAACCAGAAGCTTCCTTGCACCTCTTCCATCCTCTTGGTAGGTTTTGACTGTCTATTGTCTATTGTGTGATACCAGGCTTTGGCTAGTTTTATTCCTTCATCTTTTCTATATGAAATTGTCCTTGTTGTTTATAAATTTCTATGGCCTCCCTGTATAATCTTGGGAAATAATATGGTGTTTGTAGCTACCAAGAACAAGGAGGAGAGTTCCGAACCAATCAGAAGCCATTATGATGACGTCGAGCCAATCAGCTGCGACTAACGTGACGTCAGCACTAGAATAAATAAGAGCATCCAGCTTTCTGCTGTTCATTCGCAGTCGAGTCTACGACAGGGAAACAAACAGCTGGAAGCGCTCGCCACTGAAGATGCCCTCCGCGCAGTTGAGGGAGAAATGTCTGGAGGAAATGCCAGTTATAGACCACGGCCACATAGACCGGAATCTTTTAAATGCCCATGATTACCGGCCGTGAAAGCCTGCATTCCACAATAGAACTTTTTGTTAGCTAAAATTTATTATGGTTGATGCATTAGATGAAGATCTTCCACATCATCAGTATTTGAACATAATAGCCCTTTTCAAGAAATAGTTACAATACAGAAGATATTATTTCAGTAAATCCGACAGAACAACAATTCATACAATGGTACAGGTTATCGCAAAGTGTTGTGAGAAAAGTTTGGAAGCGTTTGAAAATATGTTAACATATGTTTTTAATAACCAAATTTAAATTATAATTGCTTTAGTATAGGTTAAAATTACAGTTGATTCAAGAGAATGGAAACAATCGAGAATCATGAAACTGAACATAAACTTAGAATAAACATGTTTCTGGTTACAGTTGTGGTTCAAATTCTAGCATTTTGTTTAAATATTCAGTTTGTTAACTGCCCGATGAAGTGTGAAATAATTAATTTGACTAAACACAAACACTTTTAACTACATGTTACATTTTAAGTAATTTGTTAAACCCATTCGCCTCTGAAAACGAGGTAGACTCGCTTAACTCTGCTGGTATATATTTTTCAATATTTTGTACATCCCTTGGCATGTAATCTTTTTGTTAACATTTATGAATACTAGAGGAATCTGTTTTCGCCTTCACCCTAATTGTGATCTGAAGTACCATTATCTTTTGTTTCGTTTTGAATGTCTGAAAATTAGACAACATACTTACGGTAACTTAAATCCGGTTTTCTGGGGAACGCATTGAACATTTAACCTGAAGTGAATGGGTTAAGTAACATATATTACAGGGGTTGAATGAACTGGGCCATCACTTTCCTGATAAGTCACAGGAGGCAAAGGTGTTCCTTATATCAAAATATTCAGCCAGCATCCTGAACAAATAGTGAAAATTTGTCAGTAGACTTTTTTTTTCCATATTGTAACTTTCAAAAAAAATAAGTTGACACACAATCTCTAGCAAAATGTTGTTCACCCACATTTCAAAATTCATACATAGAAATACTGGCACACACATCATTCAAAAAGTGTGTTAAAACTAAATAAAAAACTGTTTAATCATCCAACATAAAAATGTAATAACGACAATCAAAATGTCTTACAGAAATGGTTTCCGGGTCCTGCATAGTGGTGGCCTTTATAGGCTGCGAACAGCCCTGGGTTGATTCCGATCTGTACCAAGGGAAAATGTTTAATATCACTGTAATAGAAATGGATGATACAACTACATTCTAAATAAACATAATCTCCTCCCAAACAGTACAGAACCCCCGTCTCAACATATTTTTATCAACAGTGCTTAAATTGGAATACAATTTTAGGCAAACTCTGGAATTACAAATGCATAGTTAATCACAATCTATATAAAAAAAGAACTGCAAAAATTCATATTACAATTCCATTGAAGTAAATAGACACAGTGTAAAATATAAAATAAATATGTGGCATTCTCAACTAGATTAAGTTTCAATTGAGTTGGGTTTACTTGATGAAATCCATATTATTAATTAAATAAAAAATAAACGTATTTTTATTTGATTTTTTCATATTTGATTATATAATTTCAGTGACAGCTGTTTCGGTACACTGTTACCTTCTTCAGACATGTTAACAAATTATGAATTGTGTTCAACTGATCTAAGGCAACAATACAACAATTATTTATTTAAATTTTTTAATTTAACAAAGGGTATTCATTCAAATCAATTTGAGAATTTTACAGTTTTTTTACTACTTTTAAATTTATTAATTTCTACATTTCTACAAAGCCTCCAAAAGATCTAACTTCTTTACCCTTATCACAAATATGTAAAATTTCAAATTTGAAATTTTACATATTTGTGATAGGGTAAGAAGTTAGATCTTTTGGAGGCTGTTGAGAAATTAAATAAATTTAAAGTAGTAAAAAACTGTTATATTTCTCACTTGATTTGCATGAATACCCTTTGTTTAAATTTAAAAATTTAAATAAATATTGTTTGTATTGTTGCTTAGATCAGTTGGAAACACAATTCATAATTTGTTAACATGTCTGAAGAAGGTACAGTGTACTGAAACAGCTGTCACTGAATTATATATAAATATGAAAATCAAATAAAACTATGTTTTATTTTTATTTAAAATTAATAGATTAAATTTTTTTTAAAAACATTTAAGAACTGTAGGCCTTTTGGAAACTGGCTTCCATCATCAGCAGAAGGATATGCACTACTAACTGCTGTTGTTTTTGAGATTGCAAAATGCTGATGATGGAAGCAGTTTCTGAGAGGCTTTCTTAAAAGTCTTTTAAAAAATTTTAACCTAGTCAGGATTGATGGCACCTGTCAGGCATTTATTTTAATATTTTACTTTGTGAATCATAAAAAAAAATCCATCATTTAGGAACTGTGTAAACTAAGCGAATTCCTAAGCAAGTAAAATTTAGAGTCTGATTTGATAGTTTACAGAAAATATCTATATTTTGTTAATTAGTCATAAGTAGTCAGTACCACTGAAAGAAAACAAACATGGCACCCACTAGAGTAATTTATAATTTTGGTTTTCTGGTAATTCTCACTCCTAATGGTCGGGTTTCGATATTATTTGAAAATACCTTTCTATTGTGACAATCTAAAATTGCAGTCACTAGAATGATTTTTTTTAATTTCACTTTATATTTTTGCTTTTTCATGAACTCAACTTTAACTTTTCTTAATTAATTGTCAAATTTGATTCTACAAAAGTAAAAATTGTGGTTACTAGAGCATTAATAGACACATTGTAGATATAAATTTTTGTCAATTTAATTTTTGGTGTCTACAAGTCAAATCAATAAAGAATTGTAATTCAACTATTATGGGAAATATCCCTATGAGGTATAATTTATAATTAAAATAAATTCTATTCACCCTCACCTCATATCCCATTTTCTAATTAGACTGATTTCAAAACCTAGGCAGTTTTCATCATCAGTAATTTCACAACAGATGTTTCTGTTAATATTTAATTTTAGGAAGTTATATTTTGAGGTTATTTTAATTATGTTATTTTTGGTCTGGACATCTTACCTCAATATTAATGTTGATTTGTTCTTGGACATGTTTCAAAACAATTTCTGTTTTATCGTCAGCTTTCCCAGACTGGGAATGTTGTGTTGTCCAGGAGCACTGCTTCTTATTCTGTCGATTTGACTTGGAGGTCCATCGGTCCACCAACGGATAGAGTAAGAAACAGTGCTCCTTGACAAACAGAATTGGTCATGAAATTACCCAGGTTTTTGATATCTATTTACAAGGATGGGATATGAAGTGAGGTGAAGAGAATTTTTTTAAATCTTTAAGAATTGTAAATTTTATCAAAAAATGTTTTCATGGAAACAACTCTAAAGTCACATTTCTTCGGAATCGGCTAAAAATAACTTACATGTTATGAGAGTCAATTGAGAAATTCCCAAATTGCATCATACTGAAATTCGTGGGGACAGTGTTGGGAAGAACAAAATATTTCTCACTAGTAAACTATTTCTCACATTTGAGTCAGCTATTTAGTAGTAGCAGCATGTCAATCAGACTACAAATGTGCTATGGAACAGGACTTACTCATCGTACAATGGGAACACCAAAGGTTACTGTGGAATATATTGTGCATAATAGAGTTCAAAATGCAGTGTAATAATGGTCAAATTATAGCATGCCTAACTTATTATGCCATTTTGCATATAATTTTATTAAGTAAAAAGAGATCTATGAACTATGGGACAGTTACCAGCTTCAACTCAAACTGTTAAGGATACTTCAATTTTGGCAGAATGCTGTTCTGCCACATTCTGCACTGTGTATCAATTCCATCCATAGTAATTCTACCCGAGGGCAGGTCCTTCACTGCAATCATAGCATTTTCAAGCTATGCTTTGCAGCTTTACTAGGGAATTGTAGATGTGGTGGCTTCCCGTTGCTTTCCACACCGGGTGAAGGATGATGATGATGATAACGATAAGGATGATAAAGTCCATATGATTTCGGGGACCATTTGGGCCTTAAAGTTTTCCTGACATTTGTTTACAGGTGAGGAAAAACCCGATAAAAACTTCACCCAGAAAAACTGCCCCGACCGGGGATCGAACCCGGGCCTGATGCATGACAAGACAGCATGCTACATCGAGACCACAGCGGTGGACGTGTATCAATTGGGGAACCTTAATTAAAATTTAGAAATTAAACCATTTCAAATTTGTGGCACACATTGTATTTTTGTGTGTATGTTTTATCTGATGAAAATGCCAGTGGTAAGTGATAAACTTGAAATTTCTGCCAAACGTTCCAGTTCCAGGGGTTATTGATAAAATTACAATCACAATAAAAAATAATTACAAATCTAAATTCAGTCCAACAATCAATTTAGAAAAATATGCCTGCTAACATTATGCCATTGTCTAAATTATTTCCTTACAGGAAACTGTCAATCATTGCATGTCGATATCTACCTTGAAATTTCTTCCAGAGAAACGTTGTGATGTACCAAGGCCATGCCCAAAAGAAATTGCCATTTTTAACAGCAAGGCACTAAAATTCAGCACCAAATCTCTCATTTAAACTATAGGGAAGTAATACAACTCCTCACTTGATGGATTGAAATGAACCTCACTATCCTGTCCACACTGCACCCGTCTCACTCCACACTGCTCTAGTCTAGCAGGGACATCCAACTATGTACAGTGGGTTGCCATAGCTGGATACTGCCTTCAATTTCTGTGGCTTGCAGTTAAAAATGGAAGATAATTTTTTGAACATGGTCTTGGTACATCACAACATTTCTCTGGAGAATTTTCAAAAGTTAAATTTTGGCATGCAATGGTTGACGGTTCCCTTGATAGCAATTAATGCCAACTGTTCATAGCAAAACAAATTTGCAATTAATTTAAAATTATTATGTTATTTTTGTTCCAAACTTATAGTTTTTTAGGTACATAACATAAATATGTCCACCGCTGTGGTCTCAAGGTAGCGTGCTGCCTTGTCATGCAGCGGGCCGGGTTCAATCCCGGGTCAGGGCAGTTTTTCTGGGTGAGGTTTTTATCGGGGTTTTTCCTCGCCTGTAAGGCAAATGTCAGGAAAACTTTAAGGCCCAAACGGTCCCTGAAATCATATGGCCATCATCATCCTTATTATCATTATCATCATCCTTCACCGCTGTGGAAAGCAACGGGAAGCTACCACACCTACAATTCCCTAGTTAAAGCTACAAGCATAGCATGAAAATGCTGTGATTGCAGTGAAGGACCTGCCCTCGGGCAGAATTACTATGGATGGAACATAAATACAAAATATGAATATATCTAACAATGTAAATTTTTGCTTTTCAAATACTATCATACCATGTTTTGTTGTATTTGTACCGCATCTGAGCATGACCTGCTGCTCATTCAGTTATATTGAAAATGAATGAATCATTGACTCAACTGATCAATCAAAAGAAAGAATGAATAAAACAATCAATTTATCAATGAATTAATTTATTTGATGAAAGAATGAATGATGTATGTACACAATGTGTAATATATATATTTATTACAATATACATATATGCCAGAGTGGCAGAGAGCAGACTAGAAAGAGCTAATCTACAAGTTTTATTAAATGAAATTTCACAAATGAGTACAGGATTTATTTTAAATTTGAAGAGAAAAATATAGGCCGAAATCAGGATTTAAAACCCAATATTTGTGGTTCTGTACATCAGGCTTAAATGATTTAAGCATTGGTGTACATAACCAGAAATATTGGATTCAAATCCCGATTTAGGCATATATTTTTCTCTTCAAATTTAATTTGTCATTCAGTTAGAGGTGAAACATTAGTATTAAACATAAGCTTTATTTTAATTTATGTTGAGTTGTTTTTGACTCACCTCATACTTCTTAACTCCATCGCAGACTCTAGTTTCTTCACTGCATTTGTGACATTCTCAATGCTGTATCACGTTCACAACTGACGTCCAATGGCCCCCTCTCCTGCCGTTGGACATCAGTTGTGAACGTGATACAGCATTGAGAATATCACAAATGCAGTGAAGAAACTCGAGTCTGTGATGGAGTTAAGAAGTATTAGGCGAGTCAAAAACAACTCAACATAAATTAAAATAAACCTCATGGTGTTATTTCCTACCTACATAACTTAATAGCTTTATTTTGTTTGCATTTTTGTTTTATGAAGTGATGCATTCAAATTAATTTTACTTTTCTTTTCTAGTACACAAAATAAAACAAAAGAATAGCAAGATTTGATTTTAAAACACAATATTTATTGTGTGTTCTGTACATAATATCTTCATATCTAAACATCAATAAACATTATTTTGCATTTCTATGTAAAATTCATTAAAAGATGTGTATATATCTATAAGTATTATACATGAGTTATTGTGTGTTACAGGGTTGTACTGCATTCATTGTTACCAGCACCAAACTGTTATCCTACACCCTCCATCCCATGCATTTAAATAATACATATTTACAACATTTCACTTATTAACATTGCATACTTATTTCTTATACCATATTAATTACACTGGTCAACAAGATTTTTGTCTCATGCGTACCAATACTTGTACTTAATGCAGTTTATCGTATTTTCAAATATGTATTCGGAATTTCTCCATCACCCACAGTTTTTTTTATTTAAATTTCAATTAATGGATTTAAATAATTATTTTCTGCTTAACAAACATTATAGGGATTACATCAAAATCAAAACATACAGTGGTGTATCCTGACTTGCAAATTCACACTGCGAAGAATTGCCCATACCAAAGCTTCCAGAACATGTGACACTAGATGAAGAGAGCTAAGATTCTGATGGAAGTAAGGAAGAAGAAGAAGAAACAGATTTTAGTGAAACAACTTTTGAACAAAGCTGTTCATCTGAGCCTCATTTATTGACTCAAGAAGATCTTAACGATCTCATACGAGATTTAAAGTTATTCAAAAACCAGTCTGATATGCTTGGTTCCCGGCTAAAAGGATGGAATCTTCTTCACACCTTGCGTGATGGAGGAAAACTGACATCATATTGAATTCAGGAGAAAAAATACTATCAGAATCACATATTTTTGTTTCTGAGACAAAAAAAAAAGTTTCTTTTTTGTTGCTCAGTGTTATTAATATGCTATAAACACTTTCAGAAAAAAAAATACATTTACCCTGGCTGGATTTGAACATGTGGACCTTAGAACCAGGGTGAGCTTGGTAACTAATAGTCCACCACCAGGATCGATGGCATATTTTAGATTTGGGGATGTCTCTACAAGATGGCATGTGAATACAGGATAAAAAGTACAATTAAGTTAATATTTGGTCTGTTAATATACTAATTTCTGGTAATAGTATTATATGGTTTAGGAACCATGTTCATAGGAACTTTTTTTTTACCTCTTGGCATATATAAGAATCATTTTTCAGAACATTCTGTATATATTATGAAAATAGTGCAATAGCAAATATATACTGTATTATCACTTCAGGATAGTAAACAATTATGTGCTGATGTGATTTTAATGACTTTTTATGTTAAATATCTGACAAGCATTTCATTTTAAATAATTCTAACATTTTCTGCTAGAAATTTCTTTTATGAAATTTACAGAAGCATTATGAAACATTTGTACAGTTTATTTTTAGATATTTATAACAATTGATATTTCAACATGTATTTAATAAGATTACACCTCAGATTTTAGCCTCTAAAAAAGTATATTTAGGCACATAAAACAGGCCTTAAATATTGTAAGGGAGATTCTAGAAACACTTTCAGACTTGTTACAAATAGGATATAAGAATTATAAAATCAATAAGAAATCGAAGTTAATTAACTGTATTAATTTATGTTGAGTTGTTTTTGACTCACCTAATACTTCTTAACTCCCTTGCAGACCCGGGTTTCATCACTGCATTTGTGACATTCTCAATGCTGTATCACGTTCACAACTGACGTCCAATGGCCTCCAACAATGGACATCAGTTGTGAACATGATGCAGCATTGAGAATGTCACAAATACAGTGATGAAACCTGGGTCTGCAAGGGAGTTAAGAAGTATGAGGTGAGTCAAAAACAACTCAACATAAGAATTAAATTAATGTTTTTATTACCTCACCTCATATCCTTTTCCTTCTATACTGCAGTTTCAGAGCTTATCTCCATCGAAAGCTCCGAAACTGCAGTATAGAAGAAAAAGGATATGAGGTGAGGTAATAAAAACATTAATTTAATTCTTAAATTAAACCTCATAGTGTTCCTTCCCTGTGAAAGTTAAATAAACTCAACATAAATTAAAGAAACCTCATAGTGTTATTTCCTACCTACATAACTTAACTATTTATTGTGCATCAGCCATGGTCAGCTGGCACACTTATCATTCACAGACCTCAATAAATATAGGGAGTTTATCTCATCCCTCGACCTGACACTGAGTTGGACATGATTTGAAGATACTATTGTCATTATATATATATTAACAAAAGTAAAATTGTCATATTTTTGCATACTTCAGTAGATTTCAGGAGTCCTGGCAATGCTCTTCTGGGACAAATTGACCTATTGTAAATTAAATTTTATAATAGCAAACATCATCATCATCATCCTACCAAGTAGTTAGGCCTAGTGGCTTGTTACAGGCTCCAACCATCAATTGTGTGGCCTTTTCTTGTTTGGAGACTTAAAAGCAACATAGTGTCTGACATATTGGTTGCTGGCCTAAAAGTAGTCAGTCGAAGGTTGGGGCTGCTAATTTAAGCCTCTGAAACTCTTGAAAGAAACTGGTATTTCCTCTGAGTCCAATGGAGCGGTTATACTGTTGTAGGTCAGTCCTCAGAGCCTCATTAGTTATGTAACAAGTTGCATCGCGAGAAGGCGAGGATGGGTTTTGGATAAGACAGATTTAAATGATAATTTTAGGTTGATAAACACAAAATAGACATTATATGCACTAATGATAACAGAATTACCAAAAAAGTCTATGGTGCACAAACTTTGGTAACTATGAAAGTGGGAAGGTCTAAGACAAAATGAGAACATGACATAATCGAGGATACTCTGGGAATAGAAAACTTGTCTGCAGGAGAGGAGACCAATGGACGTCAGTTGTGAACGTGAACAGCATTGAGAATGTCACAGATACAGTGACGAAATCTGGATCCGCGAGGGAGTTACGAAGTATGAGGTCAAGAAACAACTCAACAAAATTAAGAAGATTAATGTTTAAATTAAATCTGTGGCATGACAGCTGCAAAAAGACCAAGGCTAACAGAAGTGGTTGCTAACAGTACAGAGTAAAGTTAACATAACCTACTCTTCAACTATTATAGAAAATATCACTATGAGGTATAATTTAAAATTTAAAATAAATTCTGTTCACCTCACCTCATATCACATCTTCTAATTAGACTGGTTTTGAAAACCTGCAGTTTCATCCTCAGTAATTTCATGACCAATATTGTCATCCAGAAGTAAGAAACAGAATTCCTGGACAACAGAACATCGGTCGTGAAATTACTGAGGATGAAACTGCCTGAGTTTTTAAACCAATATAATTAGAAGATGGGATATGAGGTGAGGTGAACAGAATTTATTTTAAAATATAACATACTCTTTCAACGATTTTATTATTATATTTGAAGAGAAAAATTATACGCTCAGACCGGGACTTGAACCCGGGACCCTTGGTTTTCTAGTCCAAGTGCTCTACCATTTGAGCTACCTGAGCTACTTGCTCATCGATTTTATTATTAATTTAACACTTCTCATTGAAGGATAAATTATATTTGAAGAGAAAAATTTTCGCCCAGACCGGGACTCGAACCCAGGACCCTTGGCTTTCCGGGCCAAGTACTCTACCAACTGAGCTACCGAGGCGAGTTACGATCTAGACGCAAATTTTTCTCTTATGTACGTTGTAATACCCTCGTGCCAAATGCTTGAAACCATAGCTTCTATCTTTGCAAATGGCGACTTCTTAGTTAAGAAGACATTTATTGGGAATTTAACACTACTTTTTAAAGCCAATAGGGCTTCTATTGAAGAAAGAAGCCAAACTTTTAAAAAACATTTGGCAAAACCCTTGGAATTGACAGTTTGGGAAAAGATATATATTCAAAAGAAATTTAGATCCATGAATTTTGAAATTCCTGACCAGCAAGTTTTGATCTCAAAGTTCAACAAATCAACACCAGAATGCAACTTTGAAGATGTAGACCGAAACTTGACAGTTGTAATGATGTCTGAAGATGGGAAGGATTCCTCTTGAAAACTGTAGTTTCCTTGCTTGAAAAATACAAGGTATGAGGTGAGAAATTACTCATTTTATTAATTTTTATTGATAATTAATTTGAAGAAAGTTTATTCGAGAAAATAAGTTGTATGAGTTATTAATTTCTGAAAAAAAAAATCAATACACTTCCATGTAAGCCTAGCGATAACATGAAGAATGTCCAGTTTGTGTTTTCTATCCATATCTGCTGCAACATGCCACAGAGTACGGTACTAATGGCTTCCACAATTCAGGTACAAAGGTGCTCAAGGCCCCACAATAGTGGCAAACACTATCTTTTGCATAGCCCCATCAAAAGAAAAAAAATCAGGGTGTAGCTGTGTCCAGATACAGCCATGTGTTTTACGTAATGTGTAATATTTTCTTTGAGCGTATTAAATGTATGTCATAACCATTATATCATCCACTTGCATAGACTCAGCTACCCCAGCTGCACATAAACTGGTGCCATCATTGAACCGCTCGGATGTCTTCATTCTTTTATGTTCCTGATACCGCTTCACTCTGTCATATGGTGTTTTATGCACACCACAGGATTTCTCTTGAGTAGCCCTTTCCAATTGTATACGATCTCTATATTTTGATTAGGTTTTTTGACAAGTATAGGCTGACATTTCATTATTCATTTTAACTTTTTAATTTAACACCATATATATTCACTATTGTCCACTACTGTAATCTCGAGGTAGCGTGCTGCCTTGTCACGTAGCAGGTCTGGGTTCGATCCCCGGTCGGGGCAGTTTTTCTGGGTGAGGTTTTTATCAGGGTTTTTCCTCACCTGTAAGACAAATGTCAGGAAAACTTTAAGGCCCAAACCGTCCCTAAAATCATATGGCCATCATCATCATCCTTATCATCATCATCCTTCACCGATGTGAAAAGCAACGGCAAGCTACCGCACCTAGAATTCCCTAGTAAAGCTGCAAGCATAGCATGAAAATGCTATGATTGCAGTGAAGGACCTGCCTTTGGGCAGAATTACTATGGATGGATATTCACTATAACTATTTTACACTAATATTATATATATGCAATAGATAGATCTTGACGAGAGCTGACGATTGAAACTCAAACAAACATTGTAACTTCTCAAGTTCAAAATTTATACTAAAGAAAAATTATGTGATGCAGCAAATGACCTCAACCATGCGCAATGCGTCACAGTTTACACTCAATGTAAGAAATTCTTTGATCTTCATCTATCAAATGGTGGAATTAAATTTTGGATGTAGATGATAGATATGTAGTTGCAACACCAAACCGTTTCCCCCGATTTTGTTATCATCAGTTTTCTGAATTGCCTCCCACTATGGATGCAAATTTAATGACGTATTCACATGAAAAATCCAATGGTGTGATATCAGGGAAAAGTGAAGGCCATTTCGGGGGTCTATCTCATCACATCTAGCATCCTGGAAAGGTTTATTTAAGAGTTTTGCAGACATGCAATGAATGACCAGAGAGGTGGAGCATCATCTTGTTGAAACCACAGGTTTTGTTGCAGATCTTCAATATGGGGAAAGGTGAAATTCTCCAGCATATCTAGGTATCTCAATCCTGTGGCAATCTTCTCAGCAAAACATGCACACCAAAGGTTCACTTTTGGGCTATCTCACACTGTTTCCTTGATACAATATGGATTCTGTGAACCCAACATTTTATATTATGTCCCCAAGACATAGAATGTGGCTTCTGAGAAAACATTACACTTGACAGAAATGCAGGATTGTGCTCAATTGGATCAAAGATGACACAAGCAAATTCATACTCTTTTGACTTGTCCTCTTGGATTATGGCTTGCAGAATCTCCACCTTGTATGCATACAGATGCAATATCTTTCTGAGGACCTTACGGACAGTTGCTCATGCCAGTTGAAGCTTGATGAATTGATATGTGTGGACCTTGTTGGAACATTTGGCAGATATTCTCTACATGCTATTCAGAATATGCCAGCCCCCCTTTGTGCCATTTCAATACATTGCCTGTATACAGAAACTGTCTATGTTATGTTTTTATCCTCTTGGTATCTGGTGCTGCTTTGTCATAAACGTGACGGAATTAATTAAAACATTTTGTCTGTTCATTCTTACCTCTTAGAGTTGTTTTTGGCAAACATATGTTTCAGAGCTTCTTAGCCCCATCGTCAGCGATTACAGACTGAATTTTCTCATGTTGTCGGCCCTGATTCTTGATTCCTTGATTCAGGGCTGACAACATGAGAAAATTCAGTCTGTAATCGCTGACAATGGGGCTAAGAAGCTCTGAAACATATGTTCGACAAAAAAACTCTAAGAGGTAAGAATGAATAGACAAAATGTTTTAATTATCAAACTAACCTCTTAATGTTACTTCCTATTGTATTTTAAAATGACGAAATTACCTCTGCACCTTAACACTTGATTTGAACTCTGAACACCAGATCAGCCTTCTCCTGAACTGATGCCATTTTTGCACAGATGAGCAACAGTGCCAAATGTTTGTAATGAAAAAATTCAGGCAAGAACTTCATGTCATTTCCATAACTGATGAATAAGTCAGACTTAAAACAACATTTACTGTTTTTAAAACTGCCTCTCAAAGATAGGGCATTTCATTGTAGACACCATGTATTTCGATTCTACAGAACATGATTATTAACAAAGAAAAGAAGGAGAGTGAAAGTAGAAGAGATGAAAATTTTAAGAAGAACAAAAGGGAAAATCAGGTGAGATAGAATTATAAATACAAATCAGAGAACAGTTTGTTATTATGATCATTAATGAATATATTCAACAAAATAAGTTGCAATGGCTTGGGCACATTAAGCAAATGGCATTAGAGAGACTTCCAAGAAGAACACTGAAAATGAGAACAAAAAAAAAGCTGAACAATGGTTAGACCAAAATTAAGGTGCTTAGACCAGATAAGGGTAACTTATAGGCAAGAGGGGCATGCCATAGTATAGTTGGTTAAGGCAATATGATACAAAGTGGATGATTGAGGGTTCAAATCCGGTGAGGTCAGGATTTTTAAACTGGCCTAAACCCTCTGACAGCACCATGTCCCTGGGGTCACCTCAGCCTCTAACAGTAATTTGTATTAAATGTTTGTTCTGGGAGTAAAAACGGTGGTCATGCAGGAATTACAACCTGGCTAACATCTCTTGTAAATTGTTTAAAAAGGTGGGAATCTTTACCTCCATCTACCCTATGGGCCTCGAGGCCCGTAGTGGGATCACTTTACTTTTACTTACTATAGGCAAGAGGAGTAGAATACAGTACAAAAAATAATGAACGAAATATTGTGGTGAGATAGAGAGATTCTGCAAGAAGCTAAGTAGGATGACCCATATGGAAAATGAAAACATCCTATAGAAGAAGACGAACTTGACATATATGAGATATGAAACATGGGTCAAGTCTGTTCATGTTCAGGAAATGAACTTATTCCGGCCTATTCCTTCTTCTAACAAATCCAGGCACTCATCTTTTTAGCAGGATGGGTGCTGAGTTCATATTTAATGAAAAGAAGTGATAATTTAATAAAATTAAAATGGATCATGAATTATCTCATACACTCCGTGTTTTTCACAGCACAAGTCTGCAGTTTCAGGGACAGTCATCCCTATCTTCAGCCATATTGAGTCAAAATATGGCTGAAGATAGGGGCAATTGTCCTTGAAACCTTGGTCCTGTGCTGTAAAAAACACAGAGTGTATGAGATGAGATAATTCAAGACTCATTTTTAATTTTATTAATTTGGAAGCCTCATAATGTTAATTCCAATCATAAGTTTTATAAAAAGAAGTAATACTTTAATGTTTTATTTTAGGAGGTAATATTTTGAGGTTATTTTAATTAAATTATTTTGAGTCTGTTATATCTCACCTCAATATTAATGTTGATTTGTTTTTGAACATGTTTCAATTAGTCTTCTAATCATCTTCAGCATCATGGCCAGACTGGTTGGATTTATGTTGTAAACCCTGGATGTCAATGTCAGCTCCCTATTGCAGTTGGCCAAAGAACCTCCAAATGAGGTCACGTTCAGTCGGTATTTCAAAATTCATAACTCTGTTTTTGTTCTTCTAAATAGAGATTTTTTGTCAAATAGTCAGCTCTTTTGTATTTTCTGACTGTTTTAATAATTTAGTGTCCAAATTTATATTATGTTTTTCAGACAAAACATAATACAAATTCACCAAACATAATATAAATTCGGACACTAAATTATTAAAACAATTAGAAAATACAAAAGAGCTGACTATTTGGGAAAAAATCTAAATCCATAAGAACAAAAACAGAGTTATGAAGTTCGAAATACCGATGGAACATGACCTTGTTTGGAGGTTCTTTGGCCAATCGCAGGAGGGAGCTGACATCGACATCCAGGGTTTACAATATAAATCCAACCAGTCTGGCCATGATGCTGAAGATGATTAAAAGACTAATCGAAACATGTTCAAGAACAATTCAACATTAATATTGAGGTAAGATATAACAGACTCAAAATAATTTAAGAAGTAATAATTTACTGTGATATTCAATAAAAACATTATTCGGGCTCTAATGGGTTAAATTCGTTAACA
Source organism: Diploptera punctata (assembly GCA_030220185.1). Taxonomy (NCBI): domain Eukaryota; kingdom Metazoa; phylum Arthropoda; class Insecta; order Blattodea; family Blaberidae; genus Diploptera; species Diploptera punctata. The sequence continues at coordinate 1,556,668 of JASPKZ010010253.1, forward strand.
GTGCTAAGCCTATTTTGTACTGAGAATTTTGAGTGAATTATAAACTTGTACCATGTGAATTTATAAAATGCAACAGGATATCTACTAATCATTATTCTACAAATGAATGAAAAGTCACAAACATTCAAAATTACAACATACAAATAATGAAATTGAAAATACTTACAATTACTATATCTAAATTAAGAGCTAAATGATCCGGTAGCGTTCGTTTTGAAACCTCCTCTTCAGGCATTCCATTGAATCGATCATGTTTTTTTCTTTCTTTAAAACATTGGAACAAATTTTTCATCTTTTAAGTTTCTTCTTTACAAATGAGTCGCCATTCAACAAATTTTCTGTATCTTCTAGCCTGTTAAATATTTATTCAACATTAGTAACAGACTTCGTACTAGACTAACATAACAAATAATATACTTAATGACACAACAAATAAAAACAATATATTTTGCCAGGACATAACAAATCATTTAGATAGCCAAACAACTGAATATTATAATTATTAAATGAAAAATAGTAAATAGAGGGGTAAGGCTTACTTTGATAAAAATCACAACTGATATAAGTTTGAAATATCTATTAGAATAATTTTCATGAGTAATGCCACGAGTGATTTCCAATTTATCTAGAGAATTTGGAAATCAAGAGTGGCATTTGTTAGGACTATTTAACGAATAAAATTAAGCTCTTTACTAAAAAATAATTATTTGAATATAGTTACCGGTGTTTTAAAATATTTATATAGTTAATGTAAACAGCAATGTTTGAAAACAAATTAGAAATGTGAGGTTATGTATATTCACTGCAATTCGATCATATTATTTATTGCCAAATAGGATCGCAATATTGTAAGAATGCACTCTAGTGGAGAAATAATGACACACATCAAACTATTATAATCAACATTATAGGTTAATCATTCATATTTTGAATAAAGAACTCAGTAAAATCACTGAATCTATTCATTATTTGATATATTCAATGTATTTGTTGGAGAAAAATAATGGTCTAACCTGTTCAGAATATTAAAAAAGGAGGAGCTTTCTTTATCACAAAAGCAGGAGCTGATAAAGAGAAATTGATAAAGTGTGAGGTGAAACACGACTGTCATTGGTGTAAAACAGAATTCATTGAAACGTGATTGGTCATTGACTACCATTTGCAACATGAGTTAAATAGTCCCTAATATCAAATTATATTTATTATAGAGCTACCAATAAGTGAAATTTGACACTTTGACAGATTATCTTGCCAGAACAGCAAAATATAAATTAAAATTATATTTGAAGAAAATAATTTTAGCCTACACTGGGGTTCTAACCCAGTACCTCTAGTTTTATACACTAGCACTAAGCCACTGAGCTATCCTAGGCCTCAAATCTAAATGCAAATTTTTCTCTTTATACAATTCCCAAGAGTGCCAAAGGATACAAACTGTTGTTCGATTCACCAAATGGCAACTTCATATTTCAGAAGACTTTGAAGGGAATTTTAACATTGCTTTATAAAGCCAGTAGAGCTTCTTTTGGTGTAGCTGTACTGGTTTTATAAAATAATGTTAAAATTCTCATTTAAAATCCTCTTAAATAAGAATCTGCCATTTGGCGAGTCGAACAACAGTTCGTAGTCTTTGGCACTCTTGGGAATTGTATAAGAGAAAAATTTGCATTTAAATTCGAGCCCTGGGATAGCTTAGTGTATAAAACTAGAGGTCTCGGGTTCAAATCTCAGTCTAGGCATAAAATTTTTCTCTTCAAATATAATGTCATTCAGTGAGAAATGTTAATTCGTAAATTAATGAGTCATTTTTAAACATCTTGCCTCATATTTTATGTTTCTCTCTCATTTTCAACCGACATTATGACTACTGGATTTTCGTTGGAATCTCCATCAATAACATTGCCATCTGATGTTGATTTGATGAACTTTGAGATGTCACGTTCATCAGAAATCTCAAAATTCTTCTGACTATTCAGAAGAACAAATTTAGATCCATGAATTTCGAGATTCCTGATGAACGTGACCTCATCTCAAAGTTCATCAAATCAACATCAGATGGTAACGTTATTCATGGAGATTCCAATGATAATCTGGTAGTCATAATGTCGGTTGAAAATGAGAGAGATCCTTCTCTCGAAAACTAGTTCCCGTGTTTGAAGAAACATAAAATATGAGGTAAGAAGTTAAAAAATGACTCATTATTTATTATGAATTAAGAACCTCATAATGTTATTTCCCATATTTAACTATGGAGAAATGTTAAATTATAACAAATTCAAACTTTGACTACTGTTAGGGTAATGATGCACTATTCATGTTAGTTTGGGCCACAGGCTATGAACTATATGGCTACAGGTTTAAAACTAAACCAAATGCTATAGATCACATGACTATGTTTGTGGTACCAATATATTTTTCCTTTTATTGCAGCATCTTTTGTTACTATGACCTAAAACATTAATTGATTGACACATAAATCAACCTTTTTAGGGAAATACCTGATTTATATTGCCTCTTTCGAAATAGCTGTTACAAGGAATCATGATTCACAAAATCAGTCTGAGGTGCAGTGTCATGTGTTACATTTAACTGTGACCGGTTGTAGCTTGAAAGAAAGTGAAATTCTTGACTTTTTTAACCAATCTGATGATAGTTATAGTGATGGTGAAAGTATATTTAGTTCTAGTGATAGTAGTGATAATGATGAACCTGTACTGCAGCATGACTTTGTTTGGGATGATATGGATAATTATGCAGGACAACAAGAAATATTTACAAGTGATTTTGGTCTGCAAGGCAGTGCTAATAATATTACTAGCATCATTGAAAGTTGTTTTTCGATAGACATTTAGATGAACTCATTGCCACAGAAACGAACAGATATACGGAACAGTTTAAAAATTCATGGGGTAATCTCTTCACATTTCAATCTCCAGTAACGAGTTGGGTACCAGTAACAACAGAAGAGTTATACATTGTTTTAGGGATTTTTTTTTGCTCATGGGTATTGTCCAGAAACCAACAATTAGATCTTATTTTTCTAAAAGGAGTGTTATTCAGACACCAGGCTTTTCTGTCATGTCAAGGGATAGTTTCGAGTTGATATGTAAATTTTTACATTTTACCAACAATGAGAGCTTACAAAGAAACTTTTCAAAATTTTTCTAACAGTACAGGACCTAGATCAAAAATTTAGATTTTTCTATTTGCCAAAACAAAATATTGCAATAGATAAAAGGAAGGGGCGGCTTTCTTTCCTACAATATATACCTATAAAAGCATCAAAATTCGGTATTAAAACATATGAATTATGAGAATCCAGCATTGACTATTTATGATCTTTTCTTGTGTACACAGGGAAAAACACAATTATCCATTTGAGTTTTATTTCCCGTGAAGCCCCTAAAACCACAGCTGTAGTACTAAAATTGATTGAGCCTTTGGTAGGTAGGGATCACACACTACTTTTTTCATTCACAGTGTTCTGCTCAAGAGCAGGTCTTTCACTGCAAACTCAGCATTCTCCACTCTTTCCTTGACTCAGCTTTCCTTTTTGTAATTGCATACAAACCATTTATTTTAATATTGTCTATCATCTGATGTCTTTTTCTGCCTCTAACTTTCTTTCCGTTGACCATTCCTTCTAGAGCATCCTTCAGCAGGCAGTTTCTTCTCAGCCAGTGGCCAATCCAATTTCTTTTCATCTTCTTTATGAGTTCTAGCATTGTTCTTCTTTCCCCCACTCTTTCTAGCACATCTTCATTTCTTACTTTGTCTGTCCATTTTATACGTTCCATTCTTCTCCATATCCACATCTGAAAAGCTTCAAGTCGCTTTTCCTCATTCCATCATAATGTCCACACCTCTGCACCATATAATGCTACACTCCACACAAAGCACTTCACTAGCCTCTTTCTTAATTCTCTTGCCATAGGTCCATAGAAAATGCTTCTCTTCTTGTTGAAAGCTTCTTTTGCCATTGCTATTCTCTGCTTTACTTCTTGACCGCAGTTCATGTTACTACTGATAGCACAACCCAAGTATTTGAAGCTCTCCACTTGCTCAATGGCCTCATCTTTAATCTTCATGTTTATCTTCCTTGGTTTCTTTCCTATAATCATGGCCTTCGTCTTATTTATATTTATCTTCATTCCATAATCCTCGCACTTATCATTCAGCTCCATCAGCATGTTCCTCAATGTCATTGCATCTTCTGCTAGCAAAGCCATATCATCAGCAAATCTTATGCACTTTATTCTTCTTCCTCCCATGTTTACGCCTCCCGTATTACTGAAGCAGTTCTTTATTAGGTCTTCCAGGTAGATGTTGAAAAGGGTAGGTGATAGAGGACATCCTTGCCTCACCCCTCTTCCAATTTCTCTTCCCTCTGACATTTCTTCTCCTATCTTCACTTTTATTCGCTGTTTCATATAAAAACTACTTATGAGCCTCCTCTCCTTCCAGTTCACGCCAATTTTCTTCAAGATCTTCAGGAGTTTATTCCAATTTACTCTGTCAAAGGCCTTTTCCAGGTCAACAAATACTGCATAAACGTCTTTATCTTTTTCTATATATCTTTCTCCTATTGTTCGTATCAATCCAATTGCATCTCTTGTAGCCTTTCCCTTCCTGAAGCCAAACTGTTCTTCTTCCAATTCGCTTTCCATCGTAGAACGTAAATGTTGATTTAGTGTTCGCAGGAGAATCAACACACTACTATGGATGGATAATTTTTATAATAGTCCTGAGTTAGCTCATCACCTAAAAGTTATGCATACCACAGATTGTGTGGGTACCCTAAAATTAACTAGGAAAAAAGTCCCAAAAGAAATAAAAAACATAAAACTAAAAATAGGGGGAAATAATTGCAAGACATGCAGGTCCTGTCACTGTCCTCAAGTGGCATGATAAGAAAAATGTGTCTATGATTTCAACTTACCACAATGGTGACACATTAATAGTAAAAAAAAAGAGGCAAAGACATAGAGAAGCCTGTGTTTTTTTTAATTTTGTTTAGTTGTTTCTTGACTCACCTCATACTTCTTAACTCCCTTGCATATCTAGATTTCGTCACTGTATTTGTGACATTCTCAATGCTGTTCACGTTCACAGTTGGAGTTGTGAACATGAACAGAGCATTGAGAATGTCACAAATACAGTGACGAAATCTAGATATGCAAGGGAGTTAAAAAGTATGAGGTGAATCAAGAAACAACTAAACAAAATTAAAATAAACCTCATAGTATTATTTCCTACCTACATAACTTAAGCCTGTGTGTGTTGTGGCCTACAACAAGTGGTTGTTGAAAGAAAACACCAGACAAAGTTTTATATGAAACTATTCAAGAAGATCCTGAACTGTTCTGTACTAAATTCTCTCATAATATACAGACAAGTAACAGGAAAGAAAATAGAGCACCTTTCATTCAGGATCCAGTTAGTTGAGGAATTATTTATGAAATATGGAGGTTCTGGTGACCATTTAGTGAGAGGAAGACATGCATCTGACAACACACTACCCAGACTGAGAGAGAGACACTTCATCAGAAAAGTTACCCCTAAAAGCGATAAATCCAAACCTCAAAGGAGATGTGTTGTTTGTACTAAACATGGAAGAAGAAAGACATCTGTTTATTGTTGCCAGGAGTGTGATGCAAGTCTGTGTATTGAAGAGTGTTTCAAGCAGTATCACACCAAGCTCAACTACTAAGGTAATGTGATTTTTTTTATTTCTAAACTTAGTACTGCAAACTCCCAATTATCCATGTGCGTATTATCCGGTTTGTTGGATTATCTGGGCATCTTTTTAGTGCATGTTTTTTTTTAAATACTGTATGTTGCATTGTTATGAAAAAATCTTTATTTTTAAACGTGCTACTGTGAAAAACTAGCACAATAGAGTAACCATCACTCACAACCCCATCTCTGACGTGTTTAATGGTACCAACCAACATTCTGAGAATACAATACAATTCTGGAATTTCCGTTGTGGAGTCACTAAAAGTTCGTTGTTACAGATTGAAACCACGGATATGCTGTGGCAGTGGGTTTATCGCTGGTTAATAGTGTGGTCATCGGTGATTATTTGTCATGGCTGGTTACTAGTGTGGGAATCACTGATTATTTGTCATCGCTGGTTATAAGTGTGGATATTGGTGATCACTAGTGTAGTTGTCGCTGGTTATGGTGGCAATTTTGAATAACTGTCGTAACCAGAGTTGTCATGACAGGAAATAGTCCCACTTTTCTTTCATATTTACGAGTAAAATAAAATAATGATAATTACGAATCACACCTAAATACATTTAATATAACATTTTATGAATATTTGTTGCATTTAAGTAGTGTTAAAATGGGTAAATACATTTCTGATCAACTTTCCACTGCGCCAAATAACTGAATTGGATTTTCTGCATTTTTCGATTTTCCATGCATATCTCGGTCCCAATTAATGCGGATAATCAGGAGTTTGCTATAGTACTAAAATAATAGAAAATTATTTTTATGGTCTAGGTAGTTGTAAATACCTGCTGTAGAATTTTTATATGAACCCAAGCAATAATACAGATTCTAAGTATAAACATTGCTACTGCTTTGATACAAGATTGAGCTTGATTTCACTCCTCTATATCTTTATTCTGACATTGGTTATGTCAGCTGTTTTTGTATATACAAAATACAGATGCATCAGCAAAATATCATGCAATGTATTTAGTGTCTCCAGAAGGAAACAGGGATGTCCAATGTGTGCAAAATAAATTATTTAGTAAAAATTTGTATCGTGAGAGAAAAAATTAGATTTTAAACATTTTTTAAAATAATTTATAAATGCATCTGAACTCCATATTATATGTACTACATTTGGCATTCATTTCTGACTTAACTAGTAAAAATTTTGTTCAAATCCATTGATATTTTAAAAAGTTATGATCATTTATATAAATCAGAGTTCTAGGAGCACTAAATGATAAAATGGCTTCCGTCCACACATTAGGAAAGCAAGTAAAAGGGTGCATCACTGACGGGTTAAACATGATTTAGGAATGTGAATATTACAGGGAGTGATTGGAAAACATTAGCTCAGGATATGGATCCATAGAGAGAGTATATCTGTGTGGCCACGAACCTATGGGTTTCATAGTGTCTAAGTTAGGTCAAATCTTTCTTCATGTGGATATTAAGGATGCCATTGGTATATGGTAAGATATCAACAGGAAATATAAAACATTTCAGTGTGAATGCAACTGTCAGTGCTCCCAAAATTCCGATGAAAGACACTTAGCCTCCAGTCTTCCTTTTTTTTTTCCTAATGTGTACAGTGCATTCACTTTATAAAATTTCAAATAAGGTATATACGCATTTTCTAAAATATATTACAGGACTTAGTAAGGCCATTTTTAACTGTGGAATTTTATATGAATTTGGGTCATTCCAGGACGACATAAACTGCAAAATTTGTGTACTCGAATACTGGTTGCGGGTGATCTAAGGTGAACAAACAATGCTTAGAGCAATTTGTTACGACCATCAAATTAGAAACATAGATGTTAAATTTTGGGCAGACGAGGTTAGGAGAGAACTCCAAAAGATTGGGATGGGTTGGATATGGGAAAAAGGGACTGAAAATCACAAGAACGTGTAGAGAAAAATAAGGAGGAGGTATTTAGATATAAACCAAGAAGATATTTTCGCCGAATGTACAGGAAAACGCTCACTGTGTTTACAAAGAGACCTAAATCACGTTTGGGGAAAAAAATCTTATATACTCAACCTAGGATTTGAAGAGAGATCAGGGCTTGCTTGGTTTAGGCTAGGGGCATGGAAATTTCAAAAAATTAGCGACGATCACGATATGCGAATATGTCCAATGTGCGGGAACCTTGAAGATGAGATACATATATTAGGGAAATGTGATGATTTAGAATATTGGAGACGTCAGTTATTACCGGAAAGATTTCTAAATTCAAATCGGGAAAGATTGGCATGCTACGAGTTATTGATAAATACAGAAAATTAGATAAACTTGGGTAAATTTCTGGACAAAACGCAGAAAATAAGAACAACAATGCAAGAATGAAATACCATTAATTCTTAATAATTATACATAATTTAATTAGTGTATAATGCTATTGTATTATCATGTAATTGTAATATTATTGTGTTTTCTTTATGTAATTGTAATGTTATTGTTTTTTTTGTTTTTCTTTACACTATTACCAATTATTACTTTATTGTAACAGACTGTCAACAGCACGTGCGGCTTACTGCCCGTGCGACCCATATTTGTAAATAATATTGTAAATATCTTACTTTTTGTCTAATAAAGTCCTACTACTACTTATAAAATTTCTTTAAAAATGGGGAAGAAATACAAAAATGAACATAAACACAACAGCTTACCCTTCTTCAGGATTAACTTTTTTCTTGCGGCCACGTTTTTTAGGAATTGCTTGCATAACTACAGGATGTACCCTGGGCTGTGGATCGTCATCCACAAAGCTATATGGATCTTCAGGAGGTTCACACTTTATACCCATAGGACCAGTGACTTGCATGTGATTTTATTAGCTTCTGTGGGTCTCCTTGAGGCGTCCTGAGTTCCAGATCTCCGCTGGTTTCATAACCATCATCATGGGGTTCTTGCTTCATACCTCCTTCTGCGAATACCGATCTGCAAACATATTTAAACAAATTTTAATATGGAGAAAAAACACATATTAAAAATAGCAAAAGATAATGGTTTTGAGGAAAAGATAATTCATAACAAAATGAATAAAATCAAAAAACAAAAAGTGAAAAATAAAAGTACTCTTCAGACAGATAAATATTTCATATATATTAATTAAATAAAAATAAAACGTAGTTTTATTTGATTTTCATATTTATTATATAGTTCAGTGACAGCTGTTTCGATACACTGTACCTTTGTCTGAAGAAGGTACAGTGTACCGAAACAGCTGTCACTGATTATAATAAATATGAAAATCAAATAAAACTACGTTTTATTTTTATTTAATTAATAAATATGGATTTTCATCAAGTAAACACCAACTCAATTGATTAAATATTTCATAAGTTCCAAAACATTTTCAGCAAATTTAACATTCAATTAGCACCAAAAAATGATTAGTTTGAATAAATTAATTAAAACCAACAAAAATGAAAAGATTGACGATGGCAACAAATGAAGGATTTATCAAATTGATTGTAAAAATTGTGAAAAAAAAATATATTGGAAAAACAGAAAGGAATCTGAATATAAGATTGAAAGAACGCCTTAGAAATGTTAAAAATGGAGAAATAGAAAAGTCTGCAATAGTAGCATATGCATGGTCAGAAAAGCACAAAATCAAAACTAGGACCAAATTAATGAAACAGACAAATCTAAGGAACTCACAATTTGGGAGAAAATTTATATCCACAAGAAAAAGGACAAAACTATGAATTTTGAAATTCCCAGGGAAAAGGAAAAAAAAAAATTGATTTGGAATTTCATAGGTCAGCCAACAGAGGGAGGAGAAATCAACCTACAAGACCGACAACTGCAAATAAAAACAGAATGTCCAAAGTTAAAAATGGGAAACACATTATGAGGTTCTTAATTAATAAATTAATGAGTCATTTTTACATCTTACCTCATATTTCATGTTTTATTAAACACGGTAACTATAGTTTTCAAATGATCTTGTCATTCATTTTCAACTGCCATTATGACTACCGGATGTTCGTTGGAATCTTTTCAACAGTTTGATATATAGATTATTGAATGTTCCACTAAATGAAGAAGATTTTAAGAAAGAATACAATCACATTTTGGACATAGCTAATTTAAATGGTTTTGGAAAGGAAATAATTATAACTAAATTAAAGAAATTCAGACAACAAAAAAGATTAAAAGAGTACACTACCCTGCAATCTGATTCAAAGAAAGGAAAACAATTTAAGAAAATCACATCATCCTGGAATACATAACAAATTTCAAAAAATTTTCAAGAAATTCAATATTACATTGGCACCGATAAATAAATTTAGCCTTGGTAACTTATTAATAACCAATAAGAAAATGAACACCCCAGATAGTAAAAAATCTGGAATTTATCAAATTGATTGTGGAGATTGCAATAAAGTATACATAGGAAAAACAAAAAGAAATTTGGACACTCGCACAAAGGAACACTTTAGAAATATTAAAAATGGTGAAATTGAAAATCAGCTATTGCAGCACATAGTTTGTTGGAAGGTCATAAAATTGAAAAAGAAGCTAAACTTCTAAACATTTGGAAAACCTTTGGATTTGACAGTTTGGGGAAAATATTTATTCAGAAGAACAAATTTAAATCCATGAATTTCGACATTCCGGATGAACGTGACCTCATCTCGAAATTCATCAAATCAATACCAGATGGCAACAATATCTCGAAGTTCATCAAATCAACACCAGATGGCAACGTTATAGAGGGAGATTTCAACGAATATCCGGTAGTCATAATGGCGGTTGAAAATGAATGACAAGATCATTTGAAAACTATAGTTACCATGTTTAATAAAACATGAAATATGAGGTGACATGTAAAAATGACTCATTAATTTATTAAAACAGAATGTATTGACAATGTCGCATAAATGCAACAAAACTAGAATCTGCAGAATATCAAAAAAATATGAGGCGAGTCAAAATAACTAAATCATAATAATATTTAAACAAATTAAATTCAGATGGAGAAAACTGCATCCTATCTAAATCAACTCCTTGAGCCATAATGGTACGCATTAATAACTTTTTTTTTTCCTCAGTCAATTTTCATGATTGTAAATTTACTTTACTTTTATGCATTATCATATTTTTATATACCTTCGGAGGGCTGCAGGATACACACTACTAGATCACAAAAAAATAAAGACATCTTAGAAGAATTACACATGGAACCTTTAGAAAACAAAATTTCTGATTATAAGTCAAGATGGATGCAACATGTTCATCGAATTGTAGATCACAGGATACCCAAACAAATGTTAAGATATCAACCTGCAGGAAGAAGACCAGGACATCCACTCAAAAGACTTCTGGATGGTGTTTCTCTTGAGGCCGAAGCAGGTCAACAAATGGCCTAAATTCGTGAATGTACTATGATGATGATGATATTTTTATATTGCTTCAAAACACCAGACTACCCTGGAAAAACCGCAGTTGCATTGTTCTGCATAGCAACAGGCACGACTTGCTGGCAAAACACCTTTTTCATGTTGGGATAATGCAAACACCATCCTGTGTACTATGTAACAACAACATAACATCACCTTAAACATGCCCTGGTCTGTAGTCACACGCAGAAAGAACACTACTGGGAAGCTATACCCTGTCCGCTCTTAAAGTGAGCGTCAAAGCAAAACCATGTGACCTGCTCACTTTTCATTGGTTATGGACACCGACGTACGATGTAGAAGCAATAAGTATGGGAAAAAGTAGTTCCCTTCATTAAATTAAAAATATGTCTTCTAAATATACTTGTTATTCTTCGTGAATGAAAATAATATTCAAAACATACAAAATATTCTAAAATATACCTAATCAACAATTACAACTTAAAATAGTTTATTACGTATGGGTGATGCATTTGAGTCATGCTTCAGTTGATTCTCATGAAACAAAATGGCTGAAAGAATAGAGTCTTCTGTTGCTGTGTCATCTCCCTGTCAAAAGTGACAGTAATTGTGATGCGAATGGCTGAAGGATATTGCTTCTACAATGTACGTCGGTGTCATAACCAATGAAAAGCAGGCAGGTCACATGGTTTTGTTTTTACGAGGATCACTTTAAGAGCGGACAGGATATAGCCTCCCAGTTGTGTTCTACTTCTGTGTGTGACTGCAGACCAGGACATGTTGTAAGGTGATGTTGCTCCATATCTATGTTGTTACATAGTACACAGAGCGGACAGGGTATAGGCGGAAGATGTCAAATTTCCACCATAATTTATATTATGTTAACTGTTTGTTATGTTATTTTCTTTGTAGGTTGACGGTCTTATGACCAAAATATTCAGGCCATTAGATTCAATAAATAAATATTTTTACTTGCGGCAGTTACAACCTAAACTGTAGTCCAGATTGTATTGGAGGAAAGCAAGTAAACAGACATAGTGATTTATACAACAAATTACAAAAAGAAGTAACATTATGAAGTTGTTCTTAATAAATAAGGCGAGTCTGTTGCATCTTACATAATAAAAGTTGAATTCTTCTAGGACATATTTTTCAAAACAATTCTGCTTTATCTTCGTCTAGACAAGCTGAAGATAAAACAATTATTTTTAAACTTGTTCTAGAAGAACTTAACTTTTATGAGATAAGATGCAACAGACTCACCTTATTTATTAAGACTGAGTGACCTTCAACTGGACCCTTGGCTGTCAAGCAAGGAGTTACTGTTAAGCATGTAGCTCTCTTTGTTTCCAATGTTGTAATATATTGAGTAAAATAAATGTTCACTATTATTTTTATTTAACAACAATGATTATGTAACACACAGCCTCTCCTATCCAAATGCCATCATCACCTTCTCATGGTCCACCCTGTTTCTACAGAGTGTTAAAAATTACATTTACAACATTTCAGGGATGATAGAAGAGGTAAAAACAAACCCTTTTTTTATCTGACAAAACTTTGGCATATGTACCGTTTTGCCGCTAGATGGTTTTATGGGTAGATGGCTTGACTTCCGTCACAACACGCACTGATTAGTTATGTTTGTGCTGCTGTGTCTGCAACAAGTTGAAAGGGTCATCATGGTGTCAACGAAGACTTGCTACGATAAATACAATAAGCACATTTGCGTTTACCATCCATTCTCATGCCTCAGCATACCTGAAATGTTGATACATGATTACGTTTGTACTACTTGGCAGTTTCCATTTGTTGTAGTGCACTGTACACAATTGATACATCACCGATGAATGAGTACACTCTAAAAGAGCTTATGGACATGCATCTTCTGTATGGGGAGACATGTGCAGCACGGCACCTTTATGCAAAAAGGTTTTTGATGAGGCAATTACCATCTCATGTTCTATTTCAATGAATTAATGCCCATATGCGTGAAACTGGACACGTGGGACCAACCGGACGAGGAGCTGAGAGATGGTAACCTCCTCATCAGAAACCTTTCTGTGTAAAGGCGCCATGCTGCACGTGTCTTCCCATACAGAAAATGCATGTCCGTAAGCTCGTTTAGAGTGTACTCAGCCATCTGTGATGTATCAGTTGTGTACAGTGCACTACAACAAATGGAAACTGCCATTTAGTACAAACATAAACATGTTTGAACATTGGAGGTATGCTGAGGCACGAGAATGGATAGTAAATGCAAACGTACTTACTGTACTTATCGTAGCAAGTCTTCGTTGACACCGTGATGACCCTTTCAACTTGTTGCAGACACAGCAGCACAAACAGAACTAATCAGTGCATGTTGTGATGGAAGTCAAGCCATCTACCCGTAAGACCATCTAATGGCAAAATGATGCATATGCAAAAGTTTTGTCACATAAAGAAAGTGTTTGTTTTTACCTCCTCTATCATCCCTGAAATGTTGTAAACATAATTTGTAACACCCTGTATAAATGAAGAAATGGTGACCGAGTCGTAGCAGTATAACTGTTTCATCAAATGTAGAGGATTTCAAGCCTGTCCAGAGGCTAAAAATGGCAGCTCCAGTACTGGACTACCTAACAATTAGGCTAGTATCCTATCTTAGGGAAAACTACATTACCTTCAAGCCTAAAAAATCAGTAAAAAAAATACTCAACAGATATAAATTAAACTGACTAGACCATGTAAAATGAATGGATAATTCAAGAATCTCAAAAATGATAATGCAATATAAACGCAAAGGACATAGACGACAAGAAGACCTCTTAAAAGACTACTAGATAGTTTCAAAACAGGTCTACAAAGGCCTAATTCATGATGGATGATGATGATTATGTGTCAATTATTTGTGTCGGGAAATGAACACTCAATTCCAGACAATGTACACTAATAATTTTTAAGATAGTTTGATAGCTTGAACAGCACATTTTCTCTTTGTTTACTTCTATTCCAACACACATCTGGAATGCACTTTACAGTAGAATTAATAGATCTTTGGATATCATTTTGGTTTCACATTTGAGAATTTTGTGTCCGTGTTGTCATAGCAATACATTCATCCATGATAACAGCAAAATTCTGGCCTTCCAGCCCAAAAAGTCAAATTCTCCTAGATAACTAACTCAATAGCACTATCAAACCCATAGGGTCATGATGAGGACATAAGCTCTCTGTATATCCCTATTCTGAGTTAATGTTTTCCAATCATCCCCTGTATAATCTACTTCCCTCAGATCATGGTTAATTTTTTTGTCCACCTCATTCTTGGTCTACCAACTGGGCATTTCCCCTCTGGTTTTCCTGCAAGAAGCTTCCATGCCCTTCTTTCATTCTCCATCACAGTCTATGAGACTTCTGTTCTTATCATATCTGGTTTCCTATAATGATCATATAGCTCACTGTTATGTAGTCCTCTCCATTTGTCTGTCAGTTCATCTCTCTTTGGTAAAAAATTTTTCCTGAGAACTTTATTCTCAAATATCCACAATTTTTTCCCTTCCCTTAAAATAAGTGTCCATATTTTGTATCTTACAAAATAATTTTAAATGTTGCAGGTTTTTCAAAATACAAACTTGTCGTTTAGTTCAGATTTTGTTCACTGCATTTTGTTTCCATTTTTATTGTAAATATAACAGGAAGTCAGAATCTGCCAGATGTCAGAATCATTTAAATCTGAATTCATATTTTCTTTACCTTGGTTTATATATTATTTTGATGCTTATCTACATAATGTGCTTGTATTAATTGACAGTTCTTGTCTTTTTTTTTTAAGAATGGCTATGTGTGTGTGTGTATATATATATATATATATATATATTAGGGTGCCCCTTAGTTTTCAATGCATAGGGCCTACTTTTTGTATTGCAATAAAACACTCGCACAGTAAATTTCATTACAGTTCATTTGGAGCATAATAATAATCTGTGCTGAATTGCACAGCGCAAAATTTTCATACAAGTTATGTTAGAGTTAAAGCATTCCAAGTGGCATGCACTTACTTTATCATCATTCAAATGCAATTAGTTGCAATATCAACAGAATTTATTTAATTATATTATTTTTAGTCTGAACATCTTACGTCAATATTAATGTTGATTTGTTCTTGAACATGTTTCAAAACAATTCAGCTGGAAAAGCTGACGATAAAACAGAATTGTTTTGAAACATGTTCAAGAACAAATCAACATTAATATTGAGGTAAGATGTTCAGACTAAAAATAATATAATTAAAATAACCTCAAAATATAACTTCCTAAAATTAAATAAGAATTTATTTAATTTGAATAAAATGTCACTTGAATTAACAAGTGCTAAAAAAAACTATATTCTTAGTCAGGGAGGCAAACCACTGATAACATTACAAAACTACCAGACTTTTTTATGATTTTTTTTTATTTTAAAATTTTCTTTGCTCAATTTTCAGTCTACATGTTAAGCTATTAAAAACTGTCTGTTTGTGTGCAATGTGGTTGAATCCTGTTGCTTTAATATAATTATCATTGTGTGTTTCTTTCCCGTGAATTCCAAATTCTGTTTTCCTTTTTTCTTTGTTTCTGTTCAATTTGATGTCCAGAAATGGTAATTGTTTGTCGTTTCCAGTTTCTAAAATAAATTCAATTGTTTTACTCTGACTATTCAGAAGTTTTAAAGCATCTTCTGTATGATATTGTTTAACTATTGAAATTACATTGTCTACATATCTACCCCAAAATTTGAACATCGAAGGGTGTGCTTTCATTATTTGGCATTCAAAATTGCCCATGAACATGTTTGACAAAAATGGGGATCATGGGTTCCTCATTGCAAATCCTGACTTTGTCCATAGAATTTCGTGTTATAAGTAAAAAACAAGAGGATAAAGATCACTGGGCCATCCTATGAAATGCTGGAGGGAAAATTTTCTATAGGATCGTCACAGACCTTGGCCTAATACTAAGAAGGAAGAAGAAGAAGTAAAAAAACAATTGATCAACACATAATTTGGTTAATTTTAAGTATTCTTCTCTGATATTTTTGTCCACCTTCTATTTGATTAGCCAATTGTTCAAAATTTCTAGTGCCTTTTTCTTTGGAATATTAGAAATTAATGAGGTAACATCAAAAGAAACTAATCATTCCGAGGGCTCAATTTCATAATTTATATTTTTCTACTAATAGATAAGAATTTTCCACTGCTAGATTTTCAAAATTTTCCATTTCCTTGAATTTCTTACTAAGCCATTTAGATATTTGAAAAGTGAACCAATATTGTTAGTAATTGGCTTCAATTTATTGTCTACTTTATGAATTTTTGGGGTTTCTCGGATTTGCTATTTTTAATTTGAATGCCTCTTGTTATGATAAGTTTTCATCAGGAATACTGAAAATTGTTTAAAATCTATTAAAAATATTTTATCATACACATAATAAAGGTAGCAAAAGGAACGGTTTTGAAGAAATAATGATTCTCAAGAAAATAAACAGGTTCAAAAAGCAAAAATTGATCAATGGAAGTACTCTTCAGACCAAAAAAGGTATTGATAAGAAATACAGAAAATTTCAATATCATATACTAAATTAGAAAAAAAGTTTCAAAATATTCAATATCAAGTTGGCACCAAAAAAAGTTATAGCCTAAATAAAATAATCAAAACTAATAATAATGAAAAGATTGACAAAGGCAAAATGTCAAGAATTTATCATAAGTAATGCCACGAGTGATTTTCAAATCATCGATAAATTTACGACTCAGGAAGTGAGGAGTGAATTTATCTAAAGAATTTGGAAATCAAGAGTGGCATTTGTTAGGACTATTTAACGAATAAAATTAAGCTGTTTACTCATAAATCATTATTTAAATATAGTTATTTTAAAATATTTATATATTTAATGTAAACGGCGATGTTTGAAGACAAATGAGAAACGACTGGTACACTTCCTCTGCTTCTTTTGTTCATCACTGTAACCAGATCATATTATTTATTGCCAAAGGAACACAATATTGTCAGAATGCACTCTAGTGGAGAAAAAATAAAACACATCAAACTGTATATTAATTCATTTCTGATGTCCTATGACAATTATATTTTTCTGGAATGTTATTACCTGGGAAAAAATACATTTAAGAAAGTGCGAACAGTGGTTTCTTTTTTCGGTGGTATAATCAATTGCTACAAATGCTTTTATATTAACTCCCGCATACTCTACATGTTGACATTCATGCACTATATATACAATCTGGTAGCCATATTTCTTAAAGAGTCAGTCACTGCAAAATGATGCTATGACCTATTCAGAATGTTAAAAAGGAGGTGCTTTCTTTATTATGATAAACTTTAGTTGGTAAATTCTAGGCGAAACACAACTGTGATTGGTTGTAAATAAAAAATCATTGAAATGTGATTGGTCATTGACTCCCATTTGGGGCATGAGTTAAATATTCAGATAAAATGTGTAGATTGTGAAAAATATATATAGGAAATACAAAAAGGAATATGAACATTATAATGAAAGAACACCTTTGAAATGTGAAAAATTGGGAAGCAGATAAATCTGCAGTAGCTGCTCATTCTTGTTCAGATAAACATAGAATCAAAGTGAATGCAAAATTATTAAAACAGTTAGAAAAATCCAAAGAAATCACAGTTTGGGAGAGAATTTACATCCACAAGAACAAAGAAAAGTCATGAATTTTGAAATTCCTGGAAAAATGATTTGATTTATCTGTTCCATTACAATGTTTGTTTGTTAGTCTTAGTCAGATCAAATGGTATGAGATGTGACAATGTCAAGTCAATTTTTTTATAATTTAAAAAATTTTAAAATAAAATTATTTTTACCTCACCTCATATCCTGTCTTCTTATTAGACTGGTTTCAAAATCTAGGCAGATTCTTCATCAGTAATTTCATGATTGATGCTTCTTACTCCATCTGTTGGTGAACTGATGGACCTCTGAATTATATTAAATTCCCCGGGGAATTCAAAATTTGTTAATTTTTCTCTTTTTTTTTTAATATAGATTTTTTTCCCCCAAACTGTGAGCTATTTTGGTTTTTCTGTTTGCTTTATTAAATTAGCCTTTCTTTCAATTAGACATTTTTCTGACCAAAGGTGAGGGTCTACTGCTGATTTTTCTATTTCAACAACTTGGGAATGTCAAAAATGGTGAAGTGGAAAAATCAGCAGTAGCTGCTCGTGCTTGGTCAGAAAAACATAAAATTGAAAGAAAGGCTAATTTAACAAAACAAATAGAAGAAACAAATGAGCTCATGTTTTGAGAAAAGAATCCACATTAAAAAACTAGAAAGAAAAATTAATGAAATTTGAAATTCCCAAGGAAGTTGATTTGATTTGGAAGTTCATTGGTCCACCAACAGATGGAGTAGTAAGAAGCAGTGCTCCTGGATTACAGAACATTAGTCATGAAATTGCCGATGATGAAACTGCCTAGGTTTTAAAACCGGTCTAATTAGAAAACAGAAAAAGAATTTTATTTTAAATTTAACCTCATACTAATATTTCTTATATTAGTTTACTATTTAATATTTGTAGGAACCCTATGACATTTATTTTAATTAAAAACGCAGAATCGAAACTAAGGCCAAATTACTGGGTTGGTTACATAAATCTAAGGAACTCACAATTTGGGAGAAAATTTACATCCACAAGAATATGGAGAAAACTATGAATTTTGAAATTCTCGGGGAAAATTGATTTGGAAGTTCATCAATCGGTCAGTCACACAGAAGGAGCAGAAATCAACATACAGGATTGACAACAACAAATACAACAGTTAGGATGCATCGACAATGTCACATAAATATGACAAAACTATAGTCTGCAAGAAAATAAAAAAAATATGAGGTGAGTCAAAATATCTAACATAAATAATTAATAGTTCACTATTTCATTATATCTGTGACATATTATCATTTAACTTAATATTTTTATTGTAATCTCCGGTATCCCAGATATGTGTTAAATATGAAAGATTAGTGTTACCTTTGCCAGCAGGCAGCGGCTGCTTGGTTCACCAAGTCCCATGATTGTCTGTAACGATACAAAATACAAAACATTAACTGCATTCAAATCATTAAAAATGTGTAGGTCCACTATTACAGATGGGATTTTAATATTCAATAATATCAGAGGATGTCTATATACTAACTATAAGGGACTCCATTCAAATTTAAAGAAACAATTGCTAAGGTATTTAATTTCATTTCTCACAAGGGAACTGTCAACCATTACATGCCGTAATTTATGAATTAAAAGTTTATACTGGAGTAGTAATAGTCATTGTCTTGAAACTTAAAAAAATTGGCAGTAACCTTGAAATTTGTCCCAGAGAAGCATTGTGATATACCAAGGCAGTATCTAAAAAATTAAGTGCTGTTTTTATCTCCAGGACACTAAAATCCAGCACCAAAACTCTCATTTAAACTACAAAGCAGTAGTACAACTCCTGACTTGGTGAAATGAATAACTCTAACAACCGGCCTACATGCTGCATCCTGCCACAATCTGTGCCACTTTACTCATGAAGGGAGTCCATCTGTTGGTTGTCACTGCTGGATTCCAGCTTAGATTTATGTGCCTTGCAGTTAAAAATGGCAGATAATTATTTGGATGTGGCCTTGGTACATCACAACACTTCTCTGAGAGAAATTTCAAGGTAGGCTCAGCATGCTATGGTTGACAGTTTTCCTGTCAGTTTAAATCTTATATAATTTTAGAAGCCTATATTTCTTATTAAAAATTACATTTAAGTTTTAGAAAACTTAGCTAAAACAATGGGCTTGAAAATTAATGTAATGTTAACTAAATATGAGGAGTTTATCTTAAATATGTCTCTTGTCTACTGTAGTAAATTGGGGGATGCTAATATGGTGACTATTTTGCTGGAAACAGGGGTCAGTTTGATTATTTTTTGACAAGCCAATTTCAACACAAGTCTGTAGTGATTCAAGGGAGATTCTGAAGCCAAATAGTGACATTAGTACACAGAATAATATAAGAAGAATGCAGGGTCACAAAAGATGCATTTTGGTACAAGGTTAACAAGAGACTTTTGAAAGCGAGCTCATACAGGTGTTCCATTTCTCTTGACCCTCCCGAAATAACTTTATTTGTAAATACAAAAAGAAAAAAAATATCCTAAAACTTGTCCAATTACAAGAGTGTTAAAATCATTCTGGTGGTTTTTTAAAACTTGTGACGTTATTTATTAACATGATTTGAATACTAACTTTGTTTTCTTCAATGACACTATGTATTTTTTCTTTC
Source organism: Diploptera punctata (assembly GCA_030220185.1). Taxonomy (NCBI): domain Eukaryota; kingdom Metazoa; phylum Arthropoda; class Insecta; order Blattodea; family Blaberidae; genus Diploptera; species Diploptera punctata. The sequence goes on from JASPKZ010010253.1 coordinate 1,577,082, forward strand.
ATGCATTAATTAAGCACTCCAATACCTGTTCAAAAATATCAATGTACCATTTAATAAATTAGAACCTTACTAAAAAACTTAAAGCCACAACAGGCATAGGAAAGGCACCTTGAAGGCCTACCAGCCACCTGATGGCCTTCACATTCCCAAATGTGTAAATCACAGCAGATAGATGATCATCTAGCCAGCATAGGAGTGACAGATGGTCCGAGCATGTCAGGTCCCCCAGCCATTCATACGGGGGTCTTCTCAACCTGGAGTCGCGAATTATTGAAGCAGCTACCCAAATGCCCTCATGATGCTAGGTGTGCACCGGTACCATACTGGGTGAAATTCCATGAGAAAATGTCTACACACATGGCCGGACTCGAATCAGAGTAAGTCCCGTAACTCTGCACAAAGTCTTCGTGCCTTAACCATCTGGCGATGGCACAGGATCAATGAAAGACCTTATGTAATGGAAACAAAGTGTTCATGGAGGGGCAGTTTCAATGACCTGTCTCCGGATCTTAGCCCTTTGGACTTTTTCCTCTGGGGAGTTATTAAAGATATTGTATAACTCATTCATTCGGAGATTGGACATGTGTGTTATTGAAAACGGTCACCAGTTTCAGCACTTAATGTGAAAATACTTCTTTCCAATTTATATGGGTAGTACTGTAATATAACAGTAATAATCCCACTTTACGTTTCTATTAATAAGGATCTATTTATTAGAATGGTACATTGTGCTACATTTTTGAACAGGTCTTGGAGTGCTTAATTAATACATTGAAGAAAAAATACATAGTGCCAGTGAAAAAAACAAAGTTAGTATTAATATTTTGTTATTAAATTATGCTACAAAGTTCACTTACAATCAGTAATATTCCCCCTCATTTGTATAAATATTTTTTTTATTTTGTACAAAAGATATTTTGGGTGGTGAAGATAAACAGGACACCCTCTATATGGCAGTTCGAAAAATGGCAATTCAGCTGCAACACATAATATAATTGATGAATTCAAATTTGAAAGAGTAATGAGTTCCATAAGTCTGGCTTCACTAGTAAATGACAATGATACCATGGAAGAAATCAGTACAATGATACAGAATGTTTCATTTTCATAGTTCTATGGTCTAAAGTTAATCTTGGGTTCCCTTAAAACAGCCTACCACTGTCTTTTATCATTAGCTTTCATTTTCCATTTCTTCAATCCCAAATTTGCAGTGTTCTTCTCAACATCGTAAATCCATAGTTCTTACATTCCAAGTTGCTAACATTATTTGCCTTCATCATTTTCCTCTTCCCATTCCTAAGACATGCTATAAGAGATCCATTCTTATTCCGAGGCTTCTGTATGGGTTTCTGAACAGTGTAGTTTTTCTTTTCAGATGTACGGATATCAGCTCCATGATCCAACCCCAATCTGGAGGACCAGGATATTCCTTTTAGTATGGATCACCACTTTTGATTTCTCGGCGAGACCCTACTAGTGCCAACACTGCTCTCAGGATCATTTCACCACACAAGCCCACCACTACGACAAAGTAGAGATACCACTGGGGGATACAGAATGCTAGTAGAAGCTATTATGAACTACAGAAACATTTTAAATCATGCATGGTCTGAAAGACATCTTATCAAGAAAGAAGCTAAATTATTAAAACAAATAGAAAAACCAAAAGAACTTACTGTTTGGGAAAAGATCTACATTCAAAAGAGTGAAAAGAAGAAATTGATGAACTTTGAAATTCCCGGTGAGAATGACCTGGTTTCGAGGTTTTTCAGTCAGCCAATGGAAGGAGCGAAGGACAGCTCTTCAAGACGACAGAACAACGGTCATGACGATACTGAGGATGGAACAGAAACTATGTTCCGAAACTAGTTTATAGTCAAATAAGAAGAACAATATGAGGTGAGTGATAAAAAAAATCTACATTAAAGGTATCATCGTTTAATCTGGAGTGTATTTTAGATTTGGTATGATTTCTCAGCAATCAATTTTGAAATCCAATAACTAGCATGTAATAAATTCTCTGAAAGTGGTTGTCTGCTACTGTTTTTGAGTGTCTGCTGCTTTAGATTATTTAAAAATTCCATCCTGTCATCCCCAGTGTAAACAAAACATACAATGTCCGCTATGTCTCTTATATTTAATTTATGAATTTCAACTCCATGCATGTTACCTAATGTACTTTAAAAGTAAATGTCATTAATATGTCCCTGTCATAATATAGTTATATATTTCTAATCATGTCTGCAATTCTATCCTGTCCATATTGATTTGCATATGAAGATCTGAAATGCTGTCGGATATTATAGTGTTTCACATGACGGAACTGTGTAGAACACAATACAACTTTTGTACCATTCTGAATGCAAAAATAATCATTTTCCCAATCCGTATTAAAATGATGTCGGTGTACAGAATTTGCCATGTTCATGCTGGATTGAGAGCCACTGACTTTCCAGTGCAAGTACAAATGAGTGGAATGGGTATTGGCGGGGAGGATTTGTTATGAGTTCTCGGAGCTCAAGCTCCCCATCCATGTCCTATCAGATCTGAAACACCAAGCTGAGGAAGTTGACCATGAGAAGAAGTTCATCTACAAGCCAACTATCCCACCTTATAAGAACTCTTATAAATTGTAGGATATTAGAAGTCATCACACTGATGGTTGGTGCAAAGGGGGACAATAACAAAACATTTTGCCTTGTTCTGCAAAACCTTTAAAATACCATCAACCATTATCAAATACATGCCTCTTGAGCATTGAGAAGGCCACTGCAAACTTTATGACATCTTTATTGCAAAAATTAAAATTAATACAGAGTTCCCACAAATGCTCTTTCGAGTTTCGAACATGTGTAACTTACATTTAAATAAACTTGCAAACATGACACTAGTACTAATGGAAAGAGAAACTCAAAAAGTTTTGGTTGCAGTACCTTACAGATGTTCAACAGGACAGCACAACCCCTCATTTTCACAATGAAGTCAGATTGGAGCTCAACACCAGACTATCAAACCGATAGATTGGCTGTGTTGGTAATTACGATGAAGAACTTCTTCCTTGGCCTCTGCATTTGCCAGACCTCACACCCCTTGACTTCTTTTTGTGGGGTTATGTCAAAAATCTTGTGTACAAGTCACCTCTTCCCACAGACTGTCCTTGATTCAGAGGATGAATCACAGCAGCCATCGAAACAGTTAACCATGATATGCTACAATGTTCCTGGGTGGAAATGGACTACAGGTTTGATGTGTGTTGTGTTACCAACAGAGTTCACATTGAATATCTGTAAGGTATTGTAACCAAAACTTTTTGAGTTTCTCTTTCCATTAGTACTAGTTTTATGTCTGTAAGTTTATTTAAATGCAAGTTACATGTGTTCAAAACCCGAAAGAGCATTTGTGGGAACCCTGTACAAAGAAACCTTGGCATTCACTCAATTTGGATGTAAAATTTATATGATTTATACTTTTATTTCATTGTTTTCTGATTTTATATGTTGTACAAAATAATTTGTATGTGTCTTCTATGCCAAAAGACAAACTCTAGCTGGAGTCAAATTTGTATTATACTAAAGAAGTAAAGTGATCCCACAACAGGCCTCAGGAGGCCCTTGGGGTAGTAGGAGGTTAAGGCTCCCACTTTTTCTAGACAATCGGCACTTTATGTCAGCCGGGTTGTCAGCCCTGCATGACAGCCGCCTTTACCCCAGAACAAGCGTCTGGTACTCATTTCTGTTAGAGGCTGAGTCGACCCCAGGGCCATAGTGCCGCCAGAGGGTTTGGGTCAGTTTAAAAATCCTGACCCCAACGGGACTTGAACCCTCGACCCTCCGGCTTGTAGCTCAGTGCCTTAACCACTATGCTACTGCATGCCCCCGTATTATACTAAGATTACATAATTATTTCAGATATAAAATATTGCATTCACATTATTCTAATCAAATTATGTTACAATTGAATATAATAACAAGATTTTATTTGAAGAGAAAAATACGTGCCCGAGTTGAAATCTGAACCCTATATCTTTGGTCATGTACACCAGTGCTTTTGACCACTAAGCTACCAGGCAACTGATTCAAACAAATATTATATCTATCCTTTATATGAATTCTCTAGCACCGAGGTCATGAACATTTTCGTTCTACATGCCATCTGCAGCTTCTTTAACAAGAAAATTTTATTGGGAATTAACACCATATTTATAGCCAGTGAAGCTTAGATATTCTTCTTCGTATTATTATTCATAATTTGTAGGATTTTCATCCTGTTTGTTTCCAAAATCACTCCTCGGAGGAAGATGTAATGGATGTGCATCCACTGTCTATCCATCTCTTGGCTGGTCTTGTCATGGCCCAATACCCAATGATTCAGACTATACGAGCTTGAAAGTGTAAGGTGCTGGCCTATAAGATGAGAGGGGAAGCCAAGAATAATCCACAACGTGCGGATGGGGTTTGTTATTCCTGCAAGACAACCCATCTAGGAGAGAGAACTCCGAAATAAAACAGGGCAGGCTGAACTCTGGAGCTCGGTGAATTCAATCAGCCTAGGGAGAAAACCTCTAATAATAAACCTGCCATGAAAACGAGCTAGTAACCCACTTTAAGTTGTATCTTATACATTGCTCGCAGTCCCAAGGATCAAGCCTCAGATCTTAAATTTAATAAAGTTTGTTTTTTGACGAAAAGTGAAATTTAGTATCTAAGATAAAAAATATAGCGAGATAATTATGAGAATGGAGTTACATGCAATACCGTGCCAGGCATCTTGAGAAGAATTTCATGTGACAGGAAGAAATATTTATCTACTACAAAAATATAAACAGAAATGTCATGAATATCTTTTAAGAATGGTCCATCACTGTATACCTAGGAAAATGTACCAATATAAACCCTTAGTCAAAGTAGCATTGGATGACCAGCTGTGATAATGCTTGATCTCAGAATAGGCAATTTGACTAAATCATAAATGCATTAGATGATTAAGTTTCTAGTAAAAATACTATGGATTCTGTATTAAACGTCAACAAAAAGTAAAATTTCATTTGAATTCAACTGTTTGTGACAATCACACACAAAATTAAAATCAAAATTAATTTAGAATTATTCAATGTTACTATTTAACAGCTACTCAGAATGATATATGGACCTATTAAGGAAAATGGAGAGTGGCCAATGAGATATATGAGTTGTATACATCATCAGATGTCATTACGGATATTAAAGTAAACAGACTGAAAAGGGCAGGACATACCCAGAGGATGACCAAAAATTTAGTAGTTAGAATAATTAGAGATGGGAAACCAGAAGGAAGATGGAGAACCGGAAGACTGAATTTGAGATGGATGGACTGAGTACTACAGGAAGTCAAATCTTGAAAACTCAAGAATTGGTGGACGGTTACCAGAGATAGAGAAACCTGGAGAAAAATTCTGAAGGAAGCTTTGACCCACCAAGGTTATGATGATGATGATGATTCTTTAACAGCTCATGTCACTGGCAATGCAATTTTAAACTGGGTGTGAAATCGCCAACAAATTTTGTTCAGACATATTTTTCAGGCTTGAGGTTATTTTGTTTTCTATAAATCTGTCATTAATTTAATTCCCTTTGAAAGAAAATCATACTCAAGACTGTTATGACCTTAAAAAATACCTTGGAACCATAGACAGGCATGATAACCACTAAAAAAGGGATTAACACTTTGAGTCCTGCAGTGGTACTAGTACCATGGCATTTAAATGACACAGAAACCAGAGAAAATTAAATCCCTCGGCATGTCTGTGCAGGCGGATTTACAGGGGTGTTTTCCATCCATAGTAATTCTGCCCGAAGACAGGTCCTTCACTGCAATCATAGCATTTTCATGCTATGTTGCAGCTGTACTAGGGAATTGTGTAGGTGTGGTAGCTTCCCGTTGCTTTCCACACCGGTGAAAGATGATGGTGATGATGATGATGGCCATATGATTTCGGGGACCGTTTGGGCCTTAAAGTTTTCTTGACATTTGTCTTATAGGTGAGGAAAAACCCCGATAAAAACCTCACCCAGAAAAACTGCCCCGACCGGGGATCGAACCCGGGCCGTCTGCGTGACAAGGCAGCACGCTACCTCGAGACCATAGTGGTGGACAGGGGTGTTTTCTGGTTCAGAAAAAGACCCCTGTAAATCTGCCGGCACAGGCATGCCGAGGGATTAAATTTTCTCTGGCTTTAGTGTTATTTAAATGCCGTGGTACTAGTACCACCACCGGACTCAAAGGGTCCCTTTCAAGCCCATTGCTCTTTGTAATGAACATGAACCAAAAATTGTTCTTTCTTGACTGCCAGCTTGCTTTGTATGTTAATACTACTGTGCCAAATCGGTGTGGAAAGCAACGGGAAGCTACCACACCTATAAGTCTCTAGTAAAGCTGTAAAGCATAGCATGAAAATGCTATGATTGCAGTGTAAGACCTGCCCTCAGGCAGAAATACTATGGATGGAGTAGTAATATAAAATAATTAAAAATTAATAATTATCAGTTGGTCAATCTCATTTCTATTTAACTAATATGAAAAGTTATTAACTAAACATACCTTAGTTGGCATTGCAATACACAATCTGAGTGATCCTTAAGTTATCAAATGTGAAGGATTGGCGGTTGTCAGCTAACACTGTTTTATACAGGCTATTTGATGCATTGTCTGAAACCCTTTATTTTATCTAACACAAATTTCAATTTCTGTCTAACTGCTTCCCCAAACTCTCCATTTACATTGTTTATACAATTTTCAGCACTATTGACTAACTCTATTGACTTTTCCAATCGTATACCACATTTTTGGAGTTATAGTTTACGGCAAAAATGAAAAATTTGATTTAATGCAAGCCAATTTACCTTCGATTTCATAATAAAAAAAATGGTCCTTTGCACTGCCAATTGCCTTAGCATTTGCCCTATCAAAGCTATTTACTACCTCTCTCACTATCTGAAAATTGTCACAATGGTATATGCATGCTGTCAACCATGTGCCTCATCGCGTCAAAATTGGTCTCGAGGTAAAGCTACACCAGGGGCCTTGACTTTAAAACATTTAGTTCGGGACGGAGCTTTAACAAACACTTTCTTTACTGTGGAAATTAGTCTATCTACTATTGAAAATTTTGATCTGATCTCCTCCGCAACTATATGAAAGGCATGGGCCAAACAGGTAACATGCACTAGCTTATTGTAAAATGATTTGATAGAATTTGCTGCCTTTACCATGCAAGGCGCTGCATCTGTTAGGAAGAGGAGCACACTCTCATGTATTTCATTAGGCCACAGTTAATGCATGGATTTATCAAATATTTTGCATATCTGAGTGTGGTTAACTGCCTATAAAACTGCTGAGGTCGAAAGAAAAATATATCCATGGCTGTTTGTTTCCAAGGTCCCTATCACTATATTAGATTATTTGAAAACTATCTGAATCACTAGTCTTGTCAATTGATACAAAAATTTTCTTTCTATTCACACATTCACATATATGGTTTAATGTGTCTTCATAACTATTTATTGAATAGTTTTTATGCAATGTTGATTCGTCTGGAACAGTATGAATTCACATAGTTCAGAATTGTTTAGTTTTCCTAGTGGAATATTTGCACTGACAAACAGTTCACATATTTCTTTAAAAATAAAGATGGCTTGCTATTTGATATGGAAGCAGTTTGTTTTAACAAAAATTGAGACACTTTTCTTTTGTTCACATTACTAAGAGCCCGCAAATATTTCGCGCCCAATATGTTGTTGTACAGTTAAATGTTTATCAGCAGTGACTTTAATTTTGCACACCTTGCAAAATAATACACTCCCATCAGTAGAAAATACTTGTTCACTGAATTCTGTTACATACTATGTTGTGTTCTATTTGAACATGTTTCGATATGCCATTCATACCATCATCAGCTTGTCCAAACTGTTAAATTTTATGTTGCCAGCCCTAGATGTCAACTCCCGCTCCATCTTTTGGCTGACCAAAGAACTTGCAAATTAAATTTTTTCCCCAGGGAATTTCAAAATTCATAAACTTATTTTTGTCTTTCGTTTGGGAGATCTACATCCAGAAGAACCAAAATAGGATTATGAATTTTGAAATTCCTGAGAAAAAAGATTCGATTTGCACAATCTTCGGTCAGCCAAAAGATGGATTAGGAGTCGAAATCCAGGATCGACAACATAAAAATAAACAATCTGGACAAGCTGATAATGCTATGCATGGCATATTGAAACATGTTCAAATAGAACATAATAATTTATGAGGCAAGATGATTCTGGCTTCACCTCATTTATTTAATGCAATTGTTAAAAACACAATTACATATGGCTCAGATATATGGCATTTGGAAACAAGAACAATTGATATATTATATTTGATACAAATTATCTTCTGTCAATGATCAGCAAGAATTTCAAGCAGAAAGAAGATTATAAATGATATAAGAGTAAGATGAAAGTGCAAGGATCCCTAGTACAAACTATCAAAAAACACAATTAAGAATGTATTCACGTAGACTTTCACGGAGTTGCTATGATGATCTTGAAGAAGATTTTCGGGCTGTAGGCCGTGGTCGTGAGGCTTGTAGTTCCCCGACGTTTTGCCAGAGACTGCATCTGGCATCCTCAAGGGTCCTCTTGAGACAACCCTTGAGGATGCCAGATGCAGTCTCTGGCGAAACGTCGGGGAACTACAAGCCTCACAACCACGGCCTACAGCCCGAAAATCTTCTTCAAGATCATCACAATTAAGAATGTTTGATCATATGAAAAGAATGATGGAACACAGATTCCCAACAAAGATTTATGAATGGAATTCAACAAGAAAGAGAGGAAGACCAAAATTAACATGGACACAAGTAGTACGGTAGTCAGAACAATGGAAGAAAGAGACTTGAACAAAGAAAGGTGCAAGGAAAAATAGAGAAGGTGGGAGATTAGATAAAGAATCTTGAAATTGGCACAGGTAAATGATTAAGACATTCTAAAACATGAGAATAAAAATAAATTACTTTCCAGTATTAGATAATTTGGGTTCTTAAAAAGTTGGACACGGTAATAAATTGAATCTAATATAATTTAATACTGTCAAAACAGTGGAAAAATTTACATAATTAGGAACAGTGATAAATGTAAATGGGAAAATTTAGACTAAAATCAGTAAAAGAATGGAGAAACGTTTAAATGTCTATGATTTAACTAAACATTTAATCTGGAATACCGTATAGGTATACCCATCAAGAGTAAATAGTAATGCATAAAACTTATTTCAAACCAGTTCTAACATATACAGCTGAGACTTGGACATACACCAAGAAGGAATTGAGCAGAATCCAAGCTATAGAAATTAAATTCTTACGTGGAATGGTACATAAAACAAGGAGAGATAGAATAAGGAAAGACAAAATCAGGGTGACATTAAATGTAGAAAAATTAATAACAGACATAGAGAAAAATAGAATAAAATGGTTTGGACAATTAAAAAAATGGAAAAGGAAAGACTAACACAAAGACTGTTATATTTCAAGATACATGGAAAATGACCATGAGAAAGACAGATTAACCAGGTGAAGAAAAAAGTTTAAAAGAAAGAGGATACGAGTGAGAAGAACGAAAAAGAAAGATAGCATGGGAAGTTAGAGATGGTTGGAGGCATATCAGAGAGTACCAGAGAAAAAAGTGGACAAGTTTCGCGTACATGCCATAAGCGGCGCTAGTGTAGAACAACTAACGACATCTACATTCTTTCGATTTTTTTTCTGGTACTAATATGAAATTCAGCACTGCCTGGTGGTAAAATTATGAATTATAATTATTTAATGCCATCTGGTGAATAATCATGAAATTTAACTTTTATAGGAATAAATAACGTATTAATTAATCTTTAAATTGTGGAATTATTTATACCCAGCCTCTCTTACCTAAAGATTTTCTTTAATTTTAACAGAAGGGAAGAATGGAAATAAATAAAACATGTTAATTTATTTTCGTTTATTAAAATTTAAAAACATGCATTATGAACTCTTTTAATAAATATGTACAATTGACCTACCCCCTTATTCTCACATACATATTTTATACAATATTTATTAAAGAACCTTAGCCATGTCGTACATCTGAAGTCCATTATAAAGTCATATTTTAAAAACGTTTATTAGAAATGGCTGTACACTAACATCCCTCTACCTAACCTAACAAATCATAGAATTTTACCACTTCTAGTAGGTTTACCTTTGAAAATAGATTCACATTAAAAACGTTAACAAGCTTGAATTTACTTACTAATTAGAGTAAAATAAAATCTAAGTAATGATTTCAACTTTCGATAATATATAATATATAATTTTTACAGTTCTACATAGAACGAAAGGATAGCAGTTAAAAATTTTAATTTACAAAATGGCTAATTTCCCATAATCCCAAGTGAACACGCTGTGCACGACGCCGTGTGCCTTGCATTTGTTTTATTTAGTTACATATTCTGTTACTACGAAACAGCGCTGCCATTGTAGCTTGCTCATAGTAGTTCATCGTAAACGACCAAAATTCTTTAGATGTCACTGTACTCAGTTTTCCCTCTATTCGAAGTTTCTCTATGGGCATATTTGGAATCGACTTTCTGAAAGGAGGACATGATAAGAGGATGACACATGTAAGAAATAAACATGATCCAGCCCTAGTCAATGACTCCTGCAGTACGAACCTCTACAAATATAGTTTCATTCATAATGTGCAACCGGTATACATTTCAGCTTGCAGAATACCTTTAAACATGTGTACTATATAAATTGAATAAAACTCTAAAAAAACAAACACTGAAAGCAGCCACCACATCAAGAATAGTATAGAAGAACAGAGACCTGGACCAACCATTAATTGTCAATATCATATATTAAAACTGAAGATATTAATGACAAAATAAATAAACAGGGGTTCTCATCTAGGGGATATGTGGATGGCGACCACAAGGTGCCCAAGCTGAGCAAAACATTTCTTCCACTTACTTGTGTTTTGCACTCTTTTAACTTTACCATCTAACCTCTCTGGGTTAACTCTTGTTTTTTTCGACCCCGACGCTATTAGGGCATCCGAGGGCTAGGGAGTCTTTCCTTTCTTCCATTTCTTCTTTCCTTTATTTTCTTTTCTTCTCCAGAAAAGCCTGACCAGAGGCTATAAGATGGCAGCCCCATCACTGGTCTTGCCTTCCTTTGGCCAGCAACCCAATCGAAGGGACTATTATTATGCTTTCAAGTCTTATACAAGATCACTGGGCCATCCTATGAAACGCTGGAGGGAAAAATTTTCTATAGGATCGTAACAGGCCTTGGCCTAATACTTGGAAGGAAGAAGAAGAAGATAAATAAATTTAATTTAATGTGTGGCACTATTAAAAGAATCCTTAAAAACACAAGAAAAGAATCAAGAATTAAAATTTTATAAAGTAATGGCTGTTCCTGTATTGATGTATGGATCAGAATGTTGGACGATCACTAAAAGACAAGAACAAAGATTGGAAGCAGCTGAGATGCGATTTTTAAGAAATGTAGCAGGATATACTCCGCTGGATAAAAAAATGAAGATATAAGAAAGGAACTAAATATTTTCAAACTTACAGACCGATTAATTAAATATAGAAATGACTGGAAAGAACACATTGATAGAATGCCAGAAGAAAGATTTCCAAAATTATTGCTAAATTATAAACTGTACAGAAGGAGAAATGTTGGACGCTCACACAGAAGATGGTCTGAACAATTTTAACAATTCTAGCTTTCATGAAACCGGAACGAGCCAACAGGCTTAATCCCTGGATAATGATGATAGAAATTTCAAGAATAAAAACTTGGCACACAAAACACATGAAAATAGTAGGAACCCAAAAGACATTTCCAATATGCACAAAGTGCAATGTAGAACTGGCTTCAGCAGCTCACACCCTACCATGCATAGATCTCACTCAAAAGAACATACACTCAATCATCTAAAGTCTTGAAGCAGTATCTCATGGACATCATCTACGGACCAAGGGACAAGTTGAACAAGTGAATTGTATGCTCTTATTTACCTGATCACTGCTTCTATAGTGTCTATGAGTCGAAACTTGCACATTGACTTGTGGACTATTCTTCATTTGCTCTTAAAGTGATCCTCGTCAAAACAAAACCATGTGACCTATTCACTTTTCATTGGTTACTGACACCGACATACGATGTAGAAGCAATATGTATGCAAAAAATCAGTTCCCTTTATTAAATTAAAATTATGTCCTCTGAATATACTTGTTATTCTTCGCGAATGAAAATAATAATATTCAAAACATAGCAAATATATCTAATCAATAATTACATCTTGAAATAGTTTTTTACATATGGGTGATACATTTGAGTCATGCTTCAGCCAACAACATGGCTGAAAGTGTCGAGTCTTCTGTTGCCGTGTCGCCAACTAAAATTGTAAAAAAAACAAGCCTGGCAAACATTTGACTAGTGGTCAAAAAAGTTATTTTAAATGTATTTCACAAGTTTAGTGAAAGTATCCAGAACTTCCAATAAAAGATATAGGGAATTTAACATCTGAGTTTACCGGTGTGTCGTGTACAAGTATTTATAGTGCTCGGAAAGAAAAAAACAATACGTGGTAAGGTTGTAACTCCTGATAAAAAAGGAAACATGTGCAGTATGCTTTTGATAAGTGTGATGAATTTGTGGTAAATGCAATTCGAGTAGTAGTGCATAATTTATTTTCCAGAAACGAATCCCCTACAATTGATAAAGTAGGCCTACTGAAACAAGTAAATAGTGATTCAGAACTATCTGATTTTAAAAGAATGACTTTTACAAAATATTGTGTGAAATCAGGTTTGAATTTGTTAAAAGAAATCAAAGGAATGTTGTTATAGATCGCGATGACATTTTGCTATGGAGAAGGGATTATTTAATATGACTTACTTTAATATTGAGTTTAGAATATACTGTATAACTTATATTTAACTCGGGAGAGGTATTACCAAAATAATTGTGTGATTTTAAATAAATGTAAATAACCTCAACCTTGAAGCACAAATTCTAAAGATATAAATAAAAATATGCAGTGGTGCAGTGATAGGATCCCATTCTCCCCAAGTCTACTGTTATATTTGACATCAAACAAAAGAGGAAGAATGCAGTGGCAGGTATGTGAACACAGAATGACATATTCCAAGAATTAATACTAATTCTTAGCCATCACTCCTATGTTAAATCGCTATTTATTCTGCTAAAATTCATACTATTATCAATAGTAGCTACAAAAAATCAAGTATGTAATATAGTATTTAACTTTGTTTATTAAGCTAGTTTACGGCGTACCATACTTATATCACACGTCTTTATATACTTCACACGTACTCCCTGTCAAAATGACAGTAATTGTGGCGCAAATGGCGGAAGGATACAATTGGCGTTTGTTTATGTTAGGATCACTCTAAGAGGGAATAAAGTATAGGAGAGGGATAGAAAATACTGAAGGCATTTCACAATGAAACTTGCATAAATATGAAGGTTTTTATAAAATTTTCATATTCACTTCCTTTGTATAACCGATGCTAAAAATAATATGTACTTCTGAAAGGTAATAAAATTTAATATCTAAATAATTATGTTTGTTTATTAAGACTGGTTGTCGGACATAACAGCACACCATACCACTTGCATCATATCAGCATTAAAACCAAGTCCTGTGTGTCCAATGTGTGATAAAGGAAAAGTGATGGACAAAGAACATTTAATAAGATGTCCATATTTAGGAACTCTGAATAACATATACTGGGAAATAAGAAGTCAATTAGGATATTGAGTGACTGTTAAATACCTGCCATTTAAAAATAAATAAACTTGTTATGTCAGTTTCAAGGACATAATCTCTTAAGACTATCAAAAAAAATATTGAAATTCCAAGGTCATACACATCATAGAAATTTTTAGTCTATATGAAACAGACATATACATAATATGTAACACGTTATTGTGTGGATTATTAAAGTTTATTCTGCATGGTGAAAACAATACAGTACTTTTTTCGGCGAAGAGTATCCAATTCTTTGTCATTATTACAAGATTGTAAATAATCTCAGTTTTAACATGAACAGAACTCTAACAATAAATTTTCAGAGATTGTTCAGGGATATTGTTTGAGTGGTTTGATATAAGGAACCCATAAAGCCGACTCAAAAAAACAACCTCTAAACCATGGCCACAGTTTCAAAATATTTTATTGTTTCTATGGAGGAGATCATAGGAGGAGGCAAAGGTCCACATTGGACTGTAGTTATACTTAAGAATATAAAAACCCACATCAATTGTTATAAAATCGTACCAGGATTCAAACATAGTTTCTGTAATTAACAGCCATGGATTTTCAAATTTCTCACAGATTTTATAAAAAACTATAAAATATTATGAAATCGCAGTAATGGATCAGACTTAGTTTCTGCAATCGACTATTGAGAGTGAGCTTTCGGGCTTTACAAAGACTCAAATAGACGACAGGATGACTTTTTACTGTTTAGGCCTATGTGTCAGACGTGTAACATGTTCTTTGGAACATAATAAGATCGGAACTGATAGATTATAAATAAAAAATTAAAAATTAATCAATTAACCATCACCTCAAGTAGATTCTGTAGAAATCATACACTGCAATACAAACAATACAAAAAATACAAGAGTAATGAAACAAACCAAGGAACAAATCTCATTTGTTTGTTAAACACTGAATTGTACAGTGCACTGTGTAATCTTAAATACTGTACATACTGTTTCTTAGTTTAAAGCAGCTATTCAAAATGTCGACTGCCATGATCATGACAAACTATATAGCGATGTACCATGGACTGTCGCAAACACTCTATCATCCCAGGCGATTGACGCAACTCTTCTTTGTAATCTATCAGAACGGATCTTAACACAGTCCGAAGGACATGCTACATGTCAAACACATTACTCTGTAATAACGTCACAGACGACAATTGATTCCTTATAACAAAACACTTAGCCAACATCCATGAAGCTATGAAAATTTATCTGTTCCACACCTTATAAACAGTAACTTACTCAAGTAGTAAAACTAATTTACAAAAATTACGTCAAGTAAAAGATTTCAAGAAGTACTTATAATTATTAAATTGACAGTCACCAGATAAGTGTCTGCTATGATGTAAAATTAAGAACTCAGTTAGGACCCTATATTTCAGTCTTTAATGTAAAATTGAAAAACCTAACCACAATATCTGAATTTGACTAATCTAACCTTAGAAATGAACAATATTTATACATGCACTACTGTTGTTTCTGTAAATTTCATGTCATTTGCGAGCGACATTTTTCTTAAAACTAAAAAAAAAAGTATTTCTTACTTCAAAACAAACGCATAAACATTATTATGATTATATAAGATCTGTAAATAGTTAACAATCCCTTTTAGATGACCACATACTGAACAAAGGAATATCCAATTACAATTCATATAACTTTTTTTTAAATACCAAACACTTTCTAGTTCACAATCTTCCAAGCAATGAACTAGTTTGAACGTAAAATAAAGGTAATTTACAGTCATAGGTTAAGTTGATACAGATTGTAACATGTAATGGAGCAGTGTGACTGTAGCTGGGCAACAATGTTTCCATTCACTGTAATCTAATACTTCCCCATATTACACAGTTATTTATGCATTTCTTTCTCTGCTCTGTGCAATTATTGTCCTTAGAAGTCATGTGATAAATTTATAGCTATTTTAACTTCACATTGCAGACAAATAGCCACCACATACCTCTTAGTATACAGTGCCTGTATATTTGCGAAAATTATATAAAATGTATAAATATAATATAATTTTGACTAAAAAATGTATTTAATGAACACAATGCCTCCAAATAAGGAATAAACTGAAATCACCATTTGAGATATTAAGATGGTTCTGAAATTTCTTGTTGGTAGTAATAAGAGTATTTCAGTAACACTTCATTACACATATCAATGTCTCATTTAAACGATAACTGGAATGCTGTTTAGTGTATTTACATCCAAAAAATCCGACCTCTTAAGTTTCATTCACAAGAGAATATCTGAAATTCAAAATGGTCAAGGAAAAGTCATAACCTGCCATATCATATGACTTGACAACTCTCACCTTGGATACGTAAAATGCTGATTATCTGTTATAGTTATAAGCATATTACATTAGAATTATACACAAAAGCATTATAGCTTTTCTGTGTACGTATACAGAATTACAATCACTTCTCAAGTACTGTTTACACTATGTACTTACAATTTAAGGGCTTGTGATTCTGTTCCAGATGGGTCTTGCGCTTCCATACTAGCTCCCAGGAGCGTTGCTGTCTCTCTAAATAGTGTAGCTACCTGCATTGAGAATTATGTCCTTCCAATTTTATGGTATTCAGTACTTAACTACTTCAAAACGCCTTATTTCTGAAGAACATAACACCCCTCCTGCATAATGGCCGTCCATTTAAATATGGCTAACCAAACGAGCATCGAAACCTCACCCTTTCAAAATAGTGAGCTCTTCTGCGATTGGTTAGCCGTTTCGAAGCTCAAAAATCAATATGTGCTATATTCCGCTTTTGGACTACTGTCGTATAACGTTTATAAATAAACATTGAATTAAAAGCTTTCCACAATTCTATTTTTCTGCAATATTGAGAGCAAATTATAACTGAAATAAAAAGTTCAATTCCTAAAAATTACGGGCACATTCTCCCACCTAGAATAGTGGCAACTCTGTTTTCCTTGTTACGTCCTTAGCAACTGTCTGTGAGAATTACGGATCCATATGAGCGTGAAAGTTCAAACACGACAAAACCGCGTATGTTGTAATATTTTCAGTTTTCTGTATTAGCTATTATAAATTAAACCTTCAATGTTCAAATTAATTTCCTGTGAATATATATCATCACAGTGTACTTTAAACAGTTATTTGAATTTCCTTCATTAGTATTGTTTACTCCATAAAAATAAGAAAATTACACTTTCTGCTATACACACATAAAGGATAAAAAATTAAAAACAAGTCCAAATAATTACAAATTCACTGAAAAACTAGTACATCAAACCATTAATACAATGCAATGACCTGTTCAGTTCTCTTTTACCAAAACATGGTCATACATTAAAAAAATTACGAAATAGTATGTTATCTAATGACGCTCTTAAAACAGCTACAGTCATTATAGTCGCAGTTCAAATCTGGCCGTAAAAGGGCTAAAAAAATCCCAAAGACCTCTTATTTCAAGCTTGATGTTCTTTTACATGCCAAAAATCTACAATTCGATACTCACGATTTTAATTTCCTTTCAAAGAAAACCAGGCTCAAGATTTTTACTCCCTTAAAAATTCCCATTCCGCCAGGGTTTGATCGCGAACATCAGAACGAGAGACGAGCGTGGTAATTATTGCTCCACTATAGGGTTCTTCACGTGTAAAAACATAGTACACCTTGTCCCATTCAAACCTCCCATATTTTAATTAATCACAACTCTCAAAGTATGCGGAATTATGAAATGAGGTTGGTATTAAAAGAAAGAGAAACTCAAAGAATGTTTGTTTTCATTGTTGCAGTTAATTCATCTGTCGCATGTTGGACAATAATGACATAAAACAAAATGGCAACTCCTCAGCAACGAACACAAACTGTTTTCTGGTATGCAGAGACGAAGTCAATAATTCCAGTGCAAAGAAATTACCGGAGAGAATATGGAGGAAATGCACCTGATGGGAAGACCATTAAGGCATGATTGAGAAGTTTCTGGCGACTAGAAGCGTTGAAAAAGAATCAGGATGTGCTCGTACACGTGTTTCAGAAGAAAATATTGAAGAAATTAGAGCAGGATTTCAGAGAAGTCCACAAAATAAATTCGCCAACCTTCCAGGCAGTTCAATGGACATGTTGGACGGAACGTGACACGAAATCTAATTGAGACTTCATATTGTTCGTGCTACTAATGGTGCACATATAGAGGTGTTTTAGTGTGTGTGGCAATGACAATTCTTTGAGTTTGTGTTTCGTTTAATACCGGTCTCATTTCATAATTCCGCATAATTTGTTAGTTATGATTAATTAAAATGTGGGAGGTTTGAATGGGACACTCTGTATTGTTCTTATGGGAACGCTGTTGCCACTTGACCCCGCAGACTATGTTACGGAGATGGATATATATTTCCCTCATCTCCTTCTAGCATAGGTAAAGCAACAACATAAGTTTACGGCACAATTATCTTCACTACTGCTATTACAATATAAATCGTGATTATTCTAACGTGGTTACTAAAGAACAACATTAACGTTTGGAATTTTGTAGATTGTGACCACAGAAACGCCAGTAGCTTCAGAACATTCTTGCTGAGTGAACAACGCGTGATATTTTAGTTTCGTTCTCTTCTTTTACCACGACTGTACATGAAAAAATAAATTTCGTTGAAAGGCATCTCCGTTAGCCGCTGTTCCGCTAATGGAGTTCACTCCCTAGCTTTATTTAATAATTGTGTGATAATTATACGTTCCATAATGGTATTTTTTCATAAATCGGGCACCCACTTTCTTGGCAAAGTTATAATTGAAACTAATTAACTTAATTCATCATCATCATCATCATGAACAAATTCGTTTTAGGCCATGTGGCCTGTACGGTAAACCTAGCGAAGATGGTCTTGATCCTTCCACCGATGTTTTGGTCTTCCTTGGTCCCTATTATTTATTTCAAATTAATTAACTAATAAATCAATCTCACATTAAAGGACACGTTTACTGGCAAGAATTGCTTCATAAGAGCTATGTTATTTTTAGACGTGAAACCCCCTATAGATTAAGTTTTCAATCTCAACGATCTGTAGGTAAATAGTAAATAATGACAATCATTTATAATTAACTGAGAATACATTTGGAGTTTTTTTTTAATAATTTAGGTATCGTATGCATTTTTACTTAAATTTTCAGGCCACAATGTCCCACGCGGTAGCCGAGCACTTCAAGGAATCATACCTTGATGCAGAGCTACGGCACTTGCACTGATTCGAGTCCCCATGGTCAAGACATTTTCTCATGGAATTTCGGCCAGTTTGAGTCCGGTGCTCATCCAGCACCGTGAGATATTTGGTAACTACTATAAGTAGTGTGTCCAGGTTGAGAAAATCTGCTTTAACGCCTGGGGAACCGACATGCTGACTACATGCCATCTCTACACTGACCAGATGATTCTTCACATCTGTCATTAACATATGTAGATGTGAAGATAGTAGCCGGCTAGTAGGCCAAGGACATTCTATATCTGTACATGTCATGGAGGTTTTTTTTTACACACAGTATGACACACAATATCCTGGTTATTGACTACTCCACTGTGTAAACAATATTGTTAACTCTGTCACTATTGTAACTCTTTTCCTTTAAAAAGCATTATAACGACCAGATTCTTCAGACATAATAAATTATGCAATCTTTAAAACTGTATATAAATACTAGCCATTATAATATAAAACTAAATGCACGTTGATGATCTTGAAGAAGATTTTCGGGCTGTAGGCCGTGGTCGTGAGGCTTGTAGTTTCCCGACGTTTCGCCAGAGACTGCGTCTGGAATCCTCAAGGGTTGTCTCGACAGACGCAGTCTCTGGCAAAACGTCGGGGAACTACAAGCCTCACGACCGCGGCCTACAGCCCGAAAATCTTCTTCAAGATGTAGTTCACAAGCCTCACGACCACGGCCTACAGCCCGAAAATCTTCTTCAAGATCATAGCAACTCAGGCCGTGAAAGTCTACGTGAATGCATAAATTCACGGTGTCGCTTAGTAAATTTTCTACATATGTTTATGATCTTTCTTTTATCAGTGCATTTCTGGACACTGAAAAGGTAACTGTCAACCATTGCATGCCGAAACCTACCTTGAATTTTCTCCCAGAGTAGTGTTGTAATGTACCAAGGCCGTGTCCAAAACACTATCTGCCGTATTTAAGTGCAAGGCACAGAAATCGGTGCGAGAATCCAGCAATGTCAACCCACTGTACGGAGTATATGGTATGCCTGCATGAGTAAGAGCTAAGTGAAGTGAGGCTGAACGCGGCGCGGACGACATGTAGTGAGGGTTATCCAATCTACCAATTCAGGTATTGTATTACTTCCCTATAGTTTAAATGAGAGATTTGGCGGTGGATATTAGTGTCATGCAGTTAAATACGCCAGATAATTTTTGGACACAGCCATTGTATATCACAACGCTTTTCTGGAAGAAATTTCAATGCACAAATCTTAACGATAGCAATTTTTAGAATAATTGTTGTTAAAACAGATTATATAAGTATTTGTATAAACATATGCATTTTTATTATGTGCAATGACATCCACAAACACAACAAACACAGACGCCAAAAAAAAAGTTTTCCGAAATATAATTTTATATGCTAATCTAATTCAAAATTTCACATTTTTCGAAATCTTTTAAATTTAAGCCTTATTTCAAGTGTCCCATATATTTTTTTTTCGAAAATATAGCTGTCGCTTTTCAGAAGTCTCAATAACCATTTATTTAAAAAAAAACTATTTCTGATGCCACCCCCTGGACTTCTCTTCTTCGAGTTCCGCATTATACGGATAGCTTATTTTTATCCGCTATTCCGACTGAGCAAGTAATGATATACACACAGTTAACAATTGCATTTTAAATAACAACGATTTATAGTTGGTTAATGCATTATGCCAAAAGTTGGAAGGTCGATGATTCGAGTCCCGGGGAGTCAGGAATTTTAAACTGACCTATAAGCCACTAGCAACGCCATGGCTCTGGTGTAGACTCAGCTTCCAACTAAAAAGACAACCAGACTGAGTAAATGTGACGTCACGCGGGGATTGGCATCTCGTGTCAATTGTCGCGAAAGGTGAGAGCTTTAACTTCCTACTATCCTAAGGGCCTTCTAAGCATGTTCACATTCTTTGAAAACACTTTATGTCTATCAAGTTTTACATATTTAAATGGTAGAATCCACGTTTATAAGTCAATAGGTTTAAAAATATTTACTTGCAAATCTGTCTGAAGAAGAATTGGACAGTTTTAAATATATAATTTCTTAATTTTATTCTCTTTCGTCCTCACTTTGCATTATCCACAAATATAACTGTATCACAAATTTATATTACATTTCTGTAAGTATTTTAGTTTTCCAATATTATACTTTTAAAAAAATATAATTTCTGGTCTACCGAAAAATTAGCCGAATGAACCGGGCTAAAATTAATGCAAGAAGCAACCGCTGTTAATAATAATAATAATAATAATAATAATAATAATAATAATAATAATAATAATAATAATAATAATAATAATAATAATGCTGTCTCGGTATACGCGTGGCTAGCGGGTTTATTTGCCCTGACTGGGACCCCAGGTTATAATCCTGGTGGTTATAGAGAGTTTTCGATGGTGGGCAAAACAGAGATTTCACGGATTTTCTCGGGGTTCTCCCTTTCCCGATTGTTATCCCACCAACACTCTCAATCCTCCCTTCCCCCTTCATGTCATTTGATTTATTTCATGTATTTCATAACGCCCTTCTCCTTATTTCATGTTAGGAAAGATAGTTTGGTGTTGAAAATAAGTTTACGGAGATCTAGTGCGGTCCCACCAATCTGTTGGCTCATGACTCCGAGCCCGTGCAGTAAAAAAGAAAATAAGAGGCCGACCGGAGCGTTTTAATCCCTTCTCGCGACGGTGACCTCAACCCAAAAACGGATATGGTCACGAAAGAAGGCCCTGTTTGACCGGACCCGGGACACGACCTACAAATCACATAATACAGTTGACTTTATTTCATTCATCCATAATTTACTGGGATAGGGCAGTAAATCTTCCAGTTCGCGGTGCTCAGGCCAGTCTGGCCGACTAGTTAGAATAAATAACTAAAGAATACATTTAAAACTCAGTTTAGAAAATTCAGACATTAGGTAGAGTCAATATATTTATAAGAATAATGTATTTATAAAGAATAATTTAGTGTTATTAAGAGATGATATTTTCATCTAAGATGAAATTAACATATTTGTAGTCAATTTTAGTAATTTATGAACTTCATAACCATTGTATTATTGAAATTTCCAATTAATGATATTCTCTATTCCATCACCGCTAGGAGCGCTACATTCTGTTTTCTACAGTAGAATGGGTGACTTCGGAAATTCACAAGTTGGATTACTGGAGGATATCATAGAATACAAAATATACTGACAAGAAATTCCATAGCAAATTTGACTCATGAGCATATTTGTCACAATGTAACCTAGTAAAGCATTAATTGGTTCAAAACTGAACTATCATAGTAAAGTACAAAATAAAACAATGAACCTTAATAGTAATTCCAATAAAAGAGTCGCCAATCAACTGGGATGCAGATCTGCAAAACTGTCCCATTATAACCACAGATACGGTAAAAGTGATAAAAATAAGACAAAAAATTACAAATTTGATCCTGACACGTGTTTCGTCCTTAAAAAGGGCATCATCAGGGTGTACACATCAAAAGTAAAAACACTACTAAAAAGAAAACCATAAGTTCCACCTATATATATCTGAATGTGGCGTTACGTGAAGTCATCCGCAATTAAGCAACTCGTAATAAGGGAGAAAAAATAAAATTAGTTTGTTCACTCAACGTATAAACTATTATTTTTATGTTTTAAAATTACAGGTTGTTCCAAGAAACACATCTCGGAACTCTAGCCACAAACATGTAATACATTAAAATTATCGTTAGCGCATAAAGAATGGCTTGAATTTACCAAATGCTTAGCACAATTTTATCTTTCTAGATGGTCATTCTTATACCCGGTAAAACGCTCCTTATATATCTAATATCGAAATAACGTCGGTCTGACCTACATGTATCCCGTTGCTATCGTCACAGGCCAACTTGTAAATACCCGATTTATTTTTCTGATCGGCACGTATCGTTACGAACACATCTAGGCCCATCCGTCCACCCCTTGGGATACCTCGGTCGTCATGACCATACTCCCAAGTCCTAGTTCTAGTCCTCCCTATCCTATGTTCACGTCCACGTTCAAGTTCATGGTCCTTAAACCAACACCCCAGGGAGAGAGTGTTGGAGTTTGCAGTTCTGGGAATTGCTGAGCTACATAGTACATCAGGTCGCTCAATCCTGACGACCCCACAGTTGGTCCACGGGCTCCATGAGCCTAGCCGGGAGGACTGCTGTCGCAGATCCACCGACCATTCCCCTGTTCTGCCTCCAGGGACGTGTCCTGCAGCCGTTGTGAGACCGGCTAGGGCTACAAGCCCAACAGTGTGAGACTTTTAGTACATTCAGGTGCTCATCTCCTGGCGACCCCACAGTTTGTCGACGGGCCCGTAGGCCGAGCCAGGAACCAGTACAGTAGCTCCCCTCTGGACTGGTCCGAGCCGAGCCCTGGTGTGCCCCCAGGGACGCCTTCTGCAGCTGTTGTGGGCCAGCACGGAGCTCGCCAGCTCCAACAGATGAGCAACTAGTACGACAACTCTTGCCTACCCCACTAATGGTTCACGAGTCCCTTGGACTTAACCGGGAGGACTGTCTAGCAGATCCACCGATCTATCCTCCAGTGCACCAGCTGTGGACGTGTTTGGTTGCTGAAGTGGGTACAGCCTGAGCATTTGTACGTCAGGTCGCTCAACTCCTGACGACCTCACAGATTGTCCTTGGGTCACTCGGTTCCAAAGTCGGCGCTAAGTCCCAAAAGCCAAAAGACCGCGCTTCCTCCTTTCTCGAGCTTGTCGACCTGGTGGCAATTCCCAGCATTACGCCCGGTATTGTCCCATCCAGCCCGTTCGCAAGACTAAGCCTAGTCGTGTAGCTGCTGTGAGGCAGTCCACTGAGCAATGTAGGCATCCAGGGTGCTCATCTCCCATGGTGCCCCCACAGATGGTCTCAGGTTCAATGAACCAAGAGAGAAGGAGCGCCAGATCCCCCACTCTCCCACCGCCACGCCAACAGCGGCACAGGCCCCCGCTGTGGGCCGGGATAGTTCTAGGCTTGACAGCAGGCCCCTTTCGCATAAATTTTCCTCCTGACCCCACTCATGGTCCGCGAGACCATCGGACTTGGAAGGGAGGACTGACTAGCAGATCCACCGACCTTTTCCCCACTACGCCACCAAGGGGACGCGTTTTGCTGCTGGAGTGGGCGCAGCACGAGCTATATAGTACGTCAGGTCGCTCGAGTCCTGACGACCCCACAAATGACCCGCGGGTCTGGTCTGGACCTAGCCGGGAGGAATGCAAGCAAACCACCGACCGTTCCCCTATCCGCCACCCGGGGACGCGCCCTGTTGCTGTTGTGAGCACAGCTGGGGCCCGACGGACCAACACAGAGAACATTTAGGTCTGTTCGGAAAGCAATTTTTTCTAAATATATTAGCAATTCTATCAGGTATCTGGTCAATTAATTCAGACCGCCCACAAATTTAACATGATTTGGATGACAAACACAAAGTGGAGAAACAATACTAATAAAATCCATTGTTTAAAATCGTTGAGGTGGATAGTCATAAAATAAAATAAAGTTAAAATATGTACCTTCAGACAAAAAAGCATACATATATTTTTACAAGTTGAGGACGACGGCACTAAACTAAGAAGGTACGTATTTTAACTTTATTTTATTTCATAAAAGTGGAGAAAGATCCGAATTATTCGGTTTATGTTTAATTAAACTATCAATAGCCAATTTAGAATAATCAACTTTTATAAGATTCGTGATGTGTTCCGTTGAGGTATTTTTCAAAATTAAATTATAAAATTATGGAATATTCACCTGAAAGGTCCGTCTCCTCAACTTCATTAATTATTAAACTGTAGCGCTTTCGGGACTTGTCCCATCATCGGCAGGATTCAAAACTGGTGTTTCACTGAAGATCTGGTAGAGGGGGTTACATGTATTTGGTACGTTTTCGTTTATAAACGAACAACGACAATCTGATAAACGAAAACGAACAAAATACATGTAACCCCCTCTACCAGATATTCAGTGAAACACCAGTTTTGAATCCTGCCGATGATGGGACAAGTCCCGAAAGCGCTACAGTTAAATAATTAATTAAGTTGAGGAGACGGACCTTTAAGGTGAATATTCCATCATTTTATATTTTAATTTACAATAACCGTTAGAAACCGCTATCTAATAAAGTATTGTGACGTATTGTAATAGTAGTGTTTGAATTGCGCCGGCGACGGCGGGAGCAGGGATCTCGCATTTTATCAGTGGATGGAAAATCGTGAGTTGAAAGACCCGAGAATTAATTTTTATATGCGTCTGGACATCCATGGCAGATGTTTTTACACATGTATCACCTTTGTCCAGAGGCTTCGATTCCCGAATCTTCGGATCTAGAATGATCTCGATTAATAGCCTAGAAATTCCCTTCCCCGGTTTATATGAACTGTGCCAGACTCGAGAGTCAGTCAGTTGTGTTGTGACAGCGAAACAGTGAACTTAGATAAAAATAAATTGTGGCAAATGAAATCATTACTAACTGGAAATAATTTTGCTGCAAATAAACTCTAAAGCAAGATAAATTATCTCAGCAATTTGTTCGTCAAATGTCACTGAAAGTTCATGTGAACTGGTCAATGTCATTGTGAAAATTTCATGTGAACGGCTGCTGTGCGTATTTTAAAAAAATGGTGAAAACGACCCTCCGACCGGTAGCGCGCAGCGTTATATTAAGTTTTTTTAGCATAATTAAGAATGGTCAACGAAACTGACAGAATGATTTTCTGTCCATATATACGTAAATTGTAAAATGTACTATTGTGAAGATAATTCTTGAAAGTTAATTAACCCAATTATTTGTAATAGAAGCAAAATACTATTCACATTCCACACATAAAAAAGAGAAAAATATGACTAATTCTATCACTTGTACACCCAAAATGTAACACTATTGGTGCAAATGGGCTCAAGCCTTGGAACCCGAGAATCCACTCTCTTCAAGAGAAGAATCATAGAATTGATCCATCACTGGAATACAGGTTATTCCATTCACATGGCAGGTGTATCTTTGTATCCATCACATATGCAAGAATTTAAGAAAACATCCTGAAAAAATAGATTAAACATTATATGAGGTGGGGTAGAAACATTTGATAACATAGTGATAAGACAGATAATTTGTCATTAAAAAATAAAATAATTCCCATGTGACACCAATAATGACATATGTACGCCCTATGTTAACAATTTGTTTATATTCTTACTTACTTACTCACTGGCACTATCGAACCCATAGGTTCATGGCCGCGCGGACATAAGCTTTCCATAAATCCCTAACTTATGTTAATACTTTCCAATCACTCCCTGTATAAACTACTTCCCTAAATTATAGTTAACCCTTCCAGGGCGACGATTTTTATGGCCAAGGGCGAAAGGTAAATTTTGAAAATAATTAATTTCCATCAAATGTTAATAAATGCTACTTAAATTGTGTATTTACTTTTAAAAACAACATATACCCTGTTTTTGTTAATATTCATCACTTATGTGTTTCAAAACGATGTTTTATTATTTCACGTAAAAAATGCCACTGCAAAAATGGCATAAGTCTCACTGCCCTGTTTAACTCTACACTTTTTGATCACTCTGTATTAGTAAGTGTTATTGTATGAAAAGTTCCTTCACAAAATACTCATAATAATAGCAATATGAATAAATAATACCGGTAATAATAATGATAATAATAATAATAAAATAATAATAATAATAATAATAATAATAATAATAATAATAATAATAATAATAACAATAATAATAATAACAATAATGTAAATAGTGCACCTAGATAAGGAAGAGTATTTCATAACTGTTATAGTTAAATTGATGGTTTCTTATTTTTCTATAAATTATGTAAAGAAAGATTGGATATCTTTTTATTATTCATTTCATGCATTTCAATGGTGAATAAATTATACGTGAAGAGAAAAATTATACGTTCAGACTGAGTTTGTACCCAGGACTTTTTGCACTCTAGGCGAATGCTCTACCAAGTGAGCTAATGTGAGAAACTCCAATCTATAGAAAAATTTGCGTTTAGATTGGAGTTTCTCAGATAGAGCATTTGCCTAGAGTGCGAAAAGTCCTGGGTTCAAACCCCAATCTGAGCATATAATTTTTCCCTTCAAATATGAAATTGGATAATTTTTGTTCCTAAAAATTCTCCTCTGTATGATAAATTTTAAAACACATATCTTTGAAAGTACTGCCGTCATTTAATTTTGGTCCCTTTATAAGTACTCAGAAGAGATATGGTTCTTTTATCTCTCAATGCGAGAGCCAGTTTTTCTTCTTTTCTAAAACTAATTACATCCCCTTTTTCATATTTCTTATTTTATTTGGCTTTAGGGAATCTGAAATATTTTTTCTATTGCTCAGCACTGCACTTGTTGTGACCATATTCATCTTCCATAATCCATATGCTAATTCAGGTGAAGTATAGTACCCGTCAATATAAATATAGGAATTATGAGGTGGATCTGTAGGATCTGTTAGGAGGGATGAGGTTAAGTCCTTCACAACTT
The DNA here is from genome assembly GCA_030220185.1 of Diploptera punctata. Taxonomy (NCBI): domain Eukaryota; kingdom Metazoa; phylum Arthropoda; class Insecta; order Blattodea; family Blaberidae; genus Diploptera; species Diploptera punctata. The sequence goes on from JASPKZ010010253.1 coordinate 1,604,713, forward strand.
GAGATCAGAATCTAATTGAGTTTATTCCATATAGGCTGGAAATTATACAGGTACCTATTGGAACTGACTGAGAGGGAAAACACTTTCATTCCAAATTTTGCTCGTTTATTTGGGTTGTAGAATTTGAATTTCACTCCCACCTTGAAGCTGATATGGGAGGTCCTGGTAAGTAGAAGAGAAAACACTTGTGTCTTATTTTTTCCATCACATCCTGTATCAAATGCTCTTTAGCTAACTTTTTGTTACCTTCAGCATGGGCAATATGTAGATTCCAAAACAAGAGGACAAATTCGTCTCTTGGAAAAACCTCAGCAAAAAGTTAAATTTCTGTAAAAGTAAGTCCCTTGATATCAGGGGTGGGGTGAAGCCTCATGTTGATCACACACAATACCGAAAAACGCGTTTATATCGGCGCGCGCTTTTTGAGGGAGACCAGTATGCAATCTAAGCGCATTTAAGTCAAGGAATGTTTGTTTTGTTGTTTGTGGGTGGGGTTCCGCTTGAATGTAGGTTTCCTTCATTATTACGTTAACAATTTCATTGTAAAAAGAAGTGAAAAATTCCACTGGATTGGTATCCTGATCAAAATGAGATGGTAATACCGGCCCCTGCTGAATTTTATATATTGGTATATTAGAAGTTGGACCGGCATCTAAATTACTCACCTCTAGGTGCACTAGTGTTAGTGGAGTCACTTATGTCACTTTCGCATTCACTTTCACTACTGACGATATTTCATAACAATCCCCTTCACTGTCACCAAATGAGAATTCTAGAACTTACCATCTTTCATTCACTACTTGTTCTATTTCCGCACGTGTATTCTGCTTAGTTTTTAATGCCTCATTTTACCGACAAAACACAACAGGATATATATGTTACGAAGAGACACCACCATGATATGTAATAGACGCACGACACAGCCAGAAACTCCACTGATTATCTCACAAGAAAATATTCCTAACTAAATTAAAAAAGGGAATTCCTCACTCAGAAGAGTAGAAAGTCGACATTCTCCTGCGGGCTAGACCTTGAAAAATATATGGAACTACGTGGACCAGCCCTGCCGGCAATGTATGATTATTTTCCTACCCATATAAATGGGTCTTCCTGCCCTGCGAGGGAATGGACAGGCTGCCCATATATGGCTTTTTCCCCCGCAAAGGGTTAACATTATTCTCCCACCAATCACTCTTGGTCTACGAACTGGACATTTTCACTCTGCTTTTCCTAAAAGAAGTTTCCATGCGCCTCTTTTATTCCCCATTCGTGCCACATGTCCTGCCCATCGCAGTCTCATGAGACCTAACTGTTCTTATTACTTATTTGTATTCTTTTTATTTTTATTTCAGAATCACAAGCTTACAATTTTTACCATGTTATATTGATACGTAATGGCTATTTATATTCCCTTAACCTCAATGTCTTAATTAAATGAATTAAATAAACTGAAATTTTTATATTTTCAAACAATAAAAAAATATAAATTATACAATAAACATTTTATAGACTACCGTGTTGATTTCATTTTCCAATTCCACACCATCCCAAAATTTATCCAATATAAATATATTATGATGCGATTTTTATTTTTTACTTAATTCATTTATTTCCTATTCCACCTCATCCCCTACATTCGATGTGACAAATTAACAGGCTTGAAAATGTCAACGATACAAAAATGCATAAACTCTGCACTCTAAAAGAGCAAACTCATGCAAATGTTGTGATAACGCACGAAAGTGCCTATTGCTTTGTTTTATTTTCATCTGGTCTAGCAGCGTCTTTAACTACCGAGGACAAGTTGAACTTATTAACCCGTTGTCCGCTGTGCTTACTCTATGTCAGAGATAACCCACTATATAGATGACCAGAGGTCATTTTGATTTCCCATATATGTGGTGCCATCTGGCAACAATTCCATAAACACAAGTGCTGTACTTGTCATAGAGAACGAATGCGCTCAGTGCAAAACCAGTATCACGCCGTGCGTAAATGCTATGGTTTATCTACGACGCAACGCGCCAGCGCAAAAATTGCTCCCCATGTATTTAAATGGATGTGGTTTATCTACAACGCAAATTGCTGGCGCGAAAAATTTTGCGCTGACATGTCGCGTCGTGTATTGGAATCACTTGAATCCAGGACGCAATTTGCCAGCGCAAACAAAGAATATAGAAGATATTACCCGTACTCATTGGTGTAATTGCTAAAAACAAACTAAGATTTTATAACAAAATGTCGGAAATACAGCACCTGTTTTATAACTTTCCAATTTTAACGACGAATGTTAGATAGTTTTGTTGCAATTCATCATGTTCTATATAATATGAGCATGAAGAAGTACAGAATGTACAGACAAAAATTTATTGTGGGTTGAACTTAGTCAAAAGATAAATAAAAGCTGTAAATATTGTATTGTATCTTGGGGATATTATGGATGTACATAAATTTCGTCTTCTATTAAATTCAAAACCTGATAAAACTGCTCAGGCGAAGATCTGAAGTATTATAAAATTTGATATTTTCATCAACCATATGTTTCTTTAAGAACTGAAGAATACTTTATTCTATAATTTTCCATACAACATTCATATAATGCTGTTGCTCTAGGTACTTTTTCTGTCTTTACTAATATTTCGTACTATTTTAAATGTTTTGCAACAATTCTTAAAACTTTGTTTATAAAGAATTTTAATATGCTTATCTACATACACAAATTATGACTTTTCCTCAATTTATTTTCAAATTTCTTTATTAGAATTGAAGTTGGCATACGTGAACGCTTATAAAATTTAATCCACCGGATGGCAGGACATATGCGTGAATGACCAACATCTGCATTTAATTCCAAACCATATTTTAAGAAATAAATGTTCAGTCACTTAATTTTGTTAGTTTCCGATGGGTCAGTTTAGTGTACATCAGATTAGTTGATAGTTTACTAAATAGTATGTATGTAATTTATTTCATTAGGGTATGCAGGGACAGATTTGTATACTTTATTTTTGTAAACATATTTGGAAATTTATTATGAACGTTGGTCATTTTCATAGAGAAACATTCGAATAGAGGGAAAACTGAGTACAGTGACACCTAGAAAATTTCGGTAATTTACGATGAACTACAATGAGCAAACCACGATGGTAGCGCTCTTTCGTATTAACAGAATATCATAGAGAAACTTTCTGTGGGTCATCTTTATTTCCCATATATGGAAACTTCTTGTAGGAAAGCATCATCATCATCACTTTGTGACAGCTATTGGTGCTGTCCAGTGTGCCTTTCCTGGGACTTGTGTTTGTCCCTTGTCGGCGAATTCGCGTGTGTATTCTGTATTGGGTTCAGCTGGTATACCCTAGCCTACACGGCGATTTTATGGGGATTTATTTTATTGTTTGAGTAGTGTGAGATTTATATGGATATTGTTGCCAAGGCGAATAGATCTCGCTTGATTGGGGCATCGGAAACCGTGTCGCTGAAGAGCTTGGCTCGATTCAGGACCGGAATGAGCCACGCCACTCTGCGCTCATCATTCTGACCTTGGTTGCTACATGCTAAGTACTATGGATTATTTATTTGGTCGAATATGTTTCTATGTGTAGTACGCCATTGTGGAAGGTGTCCTATATTGCGTACTATTGGTTTTCATGATCATTTATGTTTTGAAACATGGTGGTGACCCTTTCTGATATGATAGTATCAATATATGGCACCCTCGTGGCCTCGTGCATCTCTGTTATCCTTGTGTAACGCGGGGCCGAAGTATGATTTTCAGACACTTGTTTTGCAGTATCTGTAGTTTCTTCTTGTGGCATTTCGCAAGGATACTCAGAGATTCACAGCCGTACAATAGCATACTACGGATCACAGCCACATATAATGTGAGCTTGATCCTACGGGAGAGTGACGGCGACTTGAAAAACGGATATAATATCGCTATGCCTTGATGGGCTCTGGTTATTATATGATCAACATGGGCTCTAAATGTAAGCCTTTTATCCAATATTAGGCCTAAATATCTGACAGAAGTTTCTACTGGCAGAGGTTGTACACCCATAGTGAGCTGGATTGGACATGGAAAGTTCGATTTGGAAAACAGGACGACTTGCGTTTTCCCAGCATTTAGTTTAATGTTCCAGGAGCAAAACCATTCATATATTATGGTTATTGCTCGCTGGAATGTTGCAAGTCTGTGAGGAATGGATTTAAGTTTGGATTGCATGAATAGACAAGTGTCATCAGCAAAGGAAGCTATTTGGAGTGATGGAGGTGAAGGTAGGTCAGAGACATATAGGGAGTACAATAAGGGTGAAAGGACAGCTCCTTGTGGAACTCCTGCCAGTATGGGCTTCGTATCAGATTTATTTCCACTCACTGAGACATAGAAGGTTCTATTTCTCAGATAAGTGGAGATTATTTTGACTAAATTTGGATTAATTTGGAATTGTATCAGCTTATATATCAATCCGTTTATCCAAGTTGTGTCAAAAGCTTTCTCAATGTCGAGGAAGACTGCTATTGTACTACGCTTGGCGTTGAAACCAGTGACTATTTGGTCTATAAGCCTCGCCAGTTGCAGCGGTGTGCTGTGTGAATTTCGAAATCCAAATTGATGGTTGGGTAATAGTTCTTTGTTTGAGACTTCAATTTTTAGTTTGGCCAAAAGTAGTTTTTCTAGGATTTTTCCCAGAACTGGTAGAAGGCTTATTGGACGCAAATTGTCTGGATTACTTGGATTTTTTCCTGGTTTCGGTAGCACAATAACTTTAGCCATCTTCCAAGTTGCAGGGAAGTGATTAAATTGGATACAGTATTTAAGGATAGTAAGGAGTCGAAGTAGCGCTTTGCGCGGGAGATGCTTTAAGGCTAGGTTACTTATACGATCATGTCCAGGTGCACTTGAAGTGCGAAGGGCCTGGACGTGAATGCGTAGGTCAGCGAGGTGGATGTCAGGTCTTTCATTTGGGTAGGGAGCAGCTAGGAAGGTGTCTACTCTATTATTGACTTCAGCTTCATGAACTGGCGACGTTAACTCTTGTGGTCTGAATCGATTTGCGAAATTTTCCGCGAGAACTTGTGCTTGATCATAAGGATGATAAGCCCAAGTTCCATTGTTCTCAATTGCAGTCGGTTTAGAAGGTCCGCGGTTTAATTTAATTCTTTTTATAATCTCCCAAGGCGGAGTTTTTTGAGCATTGAAATTGGATAGGGAATTTTCCCATTGCGTAATTTTGTGATCTCGCAGTCTTTCTTTGACCAGTCGAGCATAGTAATTGTACTCCTGTTTCATTTGTGGGTGTCCATAGAGTCTGTACTGTTTGAGGGCTCGTCGCTTATGCTCTAGGTAGTCAAGAAGTGTTTGATCTGTTTGATTTGGACGTGTAGTGTTGTTTCTTGTTGTAGTTATGTCGAGGGCTGTTTGAATAGAAGCCTGGAAGTCATTTATAGAAGTCTCAAGTTCTTCAGTGGAGTTTACTCTTAATCGAGGATTAATCCACTGTGAAAGGAGTCTTGAATAACGATTCCAGTCTGTATTCATTGTGTGAGATCGGAACGGGGGCTGAAGTATGAATCTAGTAGTGAGCTTAAACATGATAGGGACGTGGTCTGAGTTTAGCTCACCAGGCAGTGTATCTATGTGAGGGGAGATGGTAATGTTTTTCAAAAGTGCGATATCTAGAATGTCGGAGCATAAGCCTTGTTGAGTGTTTCTAAAGAAGGTGTGTTCCCTTGGTGCTGAGATTTCGATGTTGTGGGTATTACAGAAGTGTTGTAATACCACACCTGAAGCATTGGGTACTCTACAGTTCCATGCGCGATGCTTTGCATTGAAATCGCCTGCCAGTAGGTACCGGGGCGAGATCGATGCAAGTATGTGCATGTCATGTCGAGTGAGGGGCCTAAGTGGAGATTTATATATGGAAGCTATGAATATATTCATGTGTTGTGTGATTGGAAGTATAATGCCAGTGGCTTCTATGAAGTGAAGCCCTGGGACAGAAATGTGTCTGTGGGATATGGATTTTCGGATGCAGATTGCAGTGCCACCAAGGGGGGCATTTAGGCGATCTGTGCGATAAGTGTAGTAATCAGCGAGTCGGAATTTATCCTTTGGTTTCAGATGCGTCTCGCTGATTAAAAGTATGTCTATGTTGTGTGTATGAAGTACAATTTCCAATTCATGGACCTGTGAGGCAATACCATTGGCATTAAATGCCATGACATTAAGAAATTGTCCCTGAGCGTGTCTATACATCGTTAAAACATATCGACCACATTTGGCTGAGGAACATCATTCGTTCCATGGGATTTTTAATAGTACTTAGCATGGGTGTGACGCTTTGTACCAAGCTTTGTAAATTAGGAGTGACCGCTGGTGCCTGAACTGAAGCAATGCGTTCTTGTATGCTGGTTTTCGGGGCTTGATTTTTGCCAGAGTTTACTGCCGCACTGAAGGAGTTTTGGGGTTGATTTTCTTACTAGTAAAAGTGCGTGCAGTTACTGTCTTATTTTGTTTTGGTTCCCTATTTCTGAGGTAGGCCTGTTGAGCCTCTTCAAATTTAGGGCATTTCCTGAAGGATGCAGGGTGTCCTGATTCTCCGCAATTTGCACATTTGAGTTTGCTAGTGTCGATTCGTGCTTCCTCACGAACTGGGCATTGTTTGTGACTATGTTCCTTGGCGCATATAACGCATCTAGGAGTCAGGTTGCACCCTGCAAAGGTATGGTTAAATCTCTGGCATTTAAAGCATTGCTTCAGGCCAGAGCGTGGTCTATATGGTTCAAATGAGACCACAGTGCAGTAAAGTTTTTCCAGGTGATAGATCTCTTTGGATCTTTCATTGTTGGCAAGTTCAACAATGTACAATGGGTACTTATATATGGACCCGTCCTCTAGTTTTTTTGTCACTTGCTTGATGCCTTTAACTTCAAAGTCCAATTCAGTTAATTCGGTTTTTATATCCTCTGTATCTACATTCGAGGGCAGCCGTTTGAGCATGACCCTTAGGGGAAGGTCTTTTTTCAATTGGAAGGTGTAGTATTGCCTTCCAATCGAGTCAAAGTACTTTATTACTACACTGTGGTCTTCCTGTGTGCTAGTATAATATCTTAGACCTTCATGTGTACTAACAACTTTAAGGTCTTTTTTCACTAACATTTTTAGTGCCCTGTAAATTTTGACTAGGTCAGTGTGACCTATGAGTGTTACAGGCGGTGGCCTGGTTTCTTTCTTTGGAATATTATTGTTGATTTTTACACTAGAAGGTCCAGATCTTGGTGGCTCTTCACGTGTGTTATCTGTTGTTGTGGTGTGTGAGGATGGTTTCTCTCTATGTGAGAGGCCATTTTCCTCGTGTGTTTCTGTAGCTGATGATACTTGTGTTACATCCTTACCTGTGGTTGGTTTCTCTTTTTTGTTGTTAGAGCCACCAATATTTGTTTTCTTTGTGTATTTTTTCTCCTCGCTTGGTACAATGTGCATGGAGGGCCCAGAAATTTCCTCATCGCTTGACAATATAGAGAATTTATTGTACAGCTCAAGCGGTGAGGTATCAGCACTGGCTGAAGTTTGCCTTGGCACTTTTGGGTCTTTAGGATAGTCTTTATTTTTACGTTTAATGATGTTTTTTGGTTTGGAATTATTAGTTAATTCAGGGAATTCCTTGTCGACATTTGAGTTGATTTGAATTGCCGTGGGTTTTGGAATTTCTTTGATTTTCGTAGGTACATTTTTGCGACGTTTTGACATACATTCATTTTGAATTTCTAGATAAGTATCTTTCACTATGTTTTCTACGGTTTCTAGATAGTAATCTAGATCTCTAGTTGCAACGTTTAATTCATCAATTTGGTTTCTACATTGATAGGCAAGATCTTCAGCCAGTTGCGAAATAGCAAAATCTGGATAGATGTCTAGGAAGTTCATTATGAATATTAGAAGACCTCTAATTTCAGTGGCTGTTTTGAGGTATTTTGATTTAGGATGCAAGCCTTTATTGTCTATTAAACATTCAAATCTCTCAGAACATCTCCCCAGATTTCATCTACTTTCTGGCGGCCCTCGTCAATATCCATATTTTCCTCATGCAAATTACTCATGCTTGGAATGTTGCTTGCCATTGCAAGACTTAGTTCAGACACTTATATACTATAGGCAAGTACACGACTTACCAGCGTGTAATTTCACAGCAATGACACTAACACTGATTTGAATTTGTACGTATACCAGCTAAAATTTAACACCGAATACACGGGAACGGTGTCCTTTTTCACTTGGCCCTTTTGGGCCCACACTTTTGGGGCGTAACGGATTTGTAATCACGTAAGCACACTGAACAACACTTTAAATATACTGCCACAAGCACTTCGTCTTCTTTGTTTGCAGCAGCCACTGAAGGCCACGTGGTGACCGTTCTCTATGGGGTTCCGCAGCGAAGTGTGTAGGAAAGCCAGAAGGAAAACGCCCAGTTGGTTGACCAAGAATGAGGTGGGAGAACAACATTAACTATGATTTGAGGGAAATAGATTATACAGGGAATGATTGGAGAGCATTAGCTCAGGATAGGGATGTATGGAGAGCTTATGTCCGCGCGGCCATGAACCTACGGGTTCGATAGTGACAGTGAGTAAGTAACATAGAGAACCGAAGTTAAGTAAGTAAGTAAGTATATATGTGGTGCCATCTGGCGACAATTCCATAAACATAAAGCGCCGTACGGTTGCGCTCCATGCGAAACCAGCCTCACGCCGAGCGTAACGCGAGAATGCGTCACGTTGGGCGCGACACGCAGTATAATAAACCGTAGCATTGGGGGTGGCAGTGTTATGTTGAATGATTTTGGTGCTGTGTCCAAATGAGTACATTCTAAGCAGACGATGAATGTATGTGTAGTTAAATAAAGTTTACGATTTTTTTTTCTTCCACTATATGGTTTATCATTTCACATTACACGCCAGCTATAACTATTGCTTATAATCTGAATTATCTATTTGTGGTAAGTTTAAGTACCTTCACATTTAAATTCATCGTATTTATAACAGGTTGTACTTTGTATCTTTATGCAATTTTCAGTGTTGCTAAATTCAGAAAATTTACAGTAATATACAGTATGTCAATTTGGTATCATACACAGGCATTGTCATTAATAAAAATCCAATTATCAAAATAAATAATCTTTATTACACCCAAATACAAGCCAATTTGCTATTCATACACTAAAGAAAACAATGCAGTGTATTTTGCTTGTCTAACTTGCTTAAACATTAATGCAACATGAATACACTAAGTTGTGCATTTGTTTACTGTGCTGGTTGTGTACACTGGCAGTTAGTTACCTCCAAAATGGGTAAATGTGAAGAACTCAGTTCTGATCTCAAGGATACAATTGTAAATCTTGCACTTAAGGGATATTCTTTGAGAAAAATAGGGCGACTGATAGGTAAATGTCATTCAACAGTACAGTAAATACTAAATAAATTCAAGTATAAAGGTTCAGTAGAGAATGTTCCGAGAAAACCTAAACAAAAAAAGTTAATTGAAAAGGAGAAGAGAACCATTGTGAGACAAGTGAAATTCAACCCCAGAATTAGTGCTCCAAAATCGCGGTCTACCCTAGAAGTTTCTACTGGTAAAAAGGTATGTACTGAGACAGTTCGGATGGTGTTATGCGGAAATGGCTATCATGGAAGAATGACTAGAAAAAGGCCATATGTAAGTAAGAAGAACCGTGTTGTAAGACTACAGTTTTCAAAAGAACATGTAAACAAAGGGCAGGCATTTTGGAATAATGTTCTGTGGTCTGATGAGACCAAAATAAACCTGTTCGGTTCAGATGGTGTTCATAGAGTCTGGAGAAAAGCCAATGCGGATAATGATGTGACCAATACAACACCTACAGTAAAACATGGGGGGTGGGTCTATAATATTGTGGAGGTGTATGTCGGCAAAAGGGGTTGGCAAATATACAGTTCATTAACAATGTTAGGGATAAATTTGTGTATAATGACATTCTTCGTACGAATGTTAAACAGAGTGCAGCAAAATTGGATATGCTCCCTACGTACATGTTACAACAAGATAACGACCCCAAACATACGGCAGACTTAAATAAGACCTGGTTGATATGGAACGTGCCAAAGCAATTGAAAACCCCTCCTCAATCTGCTGACTTAAACCCTATGGAATATTTATGGGCGTTTTTGAAACCTAGGGTCCACAGCAGAAATCCTTATTCCAAAGAAGAATTGAAGAAGGTGGTTACTGAAGAATGGTGCAAAATCAGTCCTCAGATATGTGATAGGTTTGTTAGATCCATGCAGCGTAGATGTCAAGCTGTTATTAAAGCTAAAGGTTACCCTACAAAGTATTAAGGAGAGTTCATTTTTTTTCTTCATTTTTTATTTTTTCCCTCATTCTGACTGTATGAATAGAAAAGTGACTATAAAATTTACAACTTTTAAAGATTTTTTAATATATTATGCGTTAAATGTTTATAGAATTTGTTGATTTGTATATATTATGTAAAGAAGTGTACCTGAAAATGTTTAGTTAATGGCAAAATATAATTCCAATATTCTGAGAATTAAAATTGTGATATTTCAATTATAAAATCTAAGTGTATGAATAACAAATTGACATACTGTATCTTGTTAGTTAACAAAATTACAGTTTATAAAATTTAAAATGTTTTGTTGTCAACGTGCGTAAGTTTTATTATCTCATGTAAAGTTGAAAAATATGCTTTCAATCAACTTTGTCATTAAATAAATACCAAGGTAATATTCCTGTCTATTAATATATGGCTTATCAACAGTTAAATAAATAAACCAGATTAAAATAGGGAAAATTAATGATGCAGTACCTTAGGACCATTTATAGGTGCTTCACTTTCATAAAATTGTATCAGTGATTTATGATATAACATGTATAAAATACTTTGTTAAATCCTCTTTTTGCGTGCTATTATGCATTGCAGAGACTTTTGATGTCCCAACTCCTTTAAAAAAACTTTAAGCTGAAAATATATAAAACTATTATTCTACCAGTTATATTATATGGATGCAAAACATGGACTCTTACTTTAAGGGAGGAAAGGAGATTACGAGTATTTGAGAATAAAGTTCTTAGGAAAATTTTTGGACCAAAGAGAGATGAACATACAGGTGAATGGAGAAGACTTCACAACAATGAACTACATCGTCTTTATAGGAAGCCAGATATAATAACAACAGTTAAGTCTCGTAGACTGCGATGGGCAGGACATGTTGCGCGTATGGGGAATGAAAGACGTGCATGGAAACTTCTTGTAGGAAAGCCAGAAGGAAAATGCCCATTTGGTAGACCAAGAATGAGGTGGGAGAACAACATTAACTATGATTTGAGGGAAGTAGATTATACAGGGAATGATTGGAAAGCATTAGCTCAGGATAGGGATATATGGAGAGCTTATGTCCGTGCGGCCATGAACCTACGGGTTCGATAGTGCCAGTGAGTAAGTAAGTAAGTAAATCCTCTTTTACCTTAGGTGTCAAGGTTTTACGTAGAACCTTCTTGACATTTTCCCATGTCACTTTCCGGTCTTCACAAGTTCCATGTTTTTTGTAGTCTTCCTCTGGGTCTGCTTTACTTACACCACCTATTCTTATTCTGTTATTGTTTGTGTGACTAAAACCATGTGATTTGAGATTGAGGTTATTTTGCACAGGTTCAATAATTTTTATTGTTTGGTTTCCATACAACATAATTATGTAAAAAAATTTCTTTTTGCATGCAATACTAGTATACCTCTAGGATAAATCATAATATTCGGAAAAACTGCACTTAAACTAACATGAAATATTTTCAAAGTCCTATAGAACAACAGTGCGCATGCGCCAGAGTTTATAGAGCCAGCGATAACCCACAATCGAACCACATATCGATTATCATCGTCGATTACTATCCGTCACTATGAAATTTAAATGACCGATATTTGCAATAAATTCCCAAATGTTTATTAAAAATGGGTATACACATACTTATCACTCCCTAACACTGATCCAACCAGCGATAACCCAAATCAGCGATAGAAAAATCATAGACTAAGTAATTTACTCTGTGGAGAAAATAGCAGTTAGGATCACAATATTGTCTAACAGTGTCATAATATTGTGATTTGCATATTTAAATAAATACTTCAAAATTGTCTAATAATGTTATAAAAATTAATTGAAAAAGTTTAAAATATTAAATAATTTTAGTAAATACAGAAGAAGAGCTATAGTTTAAAACAATATAACTGAAAAATCAAGCGCTAGTAGAAGTGCAGTTGAGCCGAATATTGTCCATATTTAGGCCTAGTAGAGTAAAAATTATTATTTTTTTGTAGTTAATAAAAGACATTTAATGCAAAAAATTAAAGAAATTTGAAAAACTGCACTTACACTAGCGTGAAATATTTTCAAAGTCCTATAGAACAACAGTGCGCATGCGCCGGAGTTTATAGAGCCAGCGATAACCCACAATTGAACCACAATATCGATTATCATCCTCGATTACTATCAGTCGCTATGAAATTTAAATGACCAATATTTGCAATAAATCCCCAAATCTATGTTAAAATAATATATTAATAATATTAAAATTACCAAACATTTATTAAAAATGGGTGTACACTTACATATCACTCCCTAATGCTGATCCAACCAGCGATAACCCAAAACAGAGATAGAAAAATCATAGACTAAGTAATATACTCTATGGAGAAAATAGTTACTTTCATAATATTGTTTAACAGTGTCATAATGATCTTGATGAAGATTTTTGGACTGTAGTCCATGGTCATGAGGCTTGTAGTTCCTCAACGTTTCGCCAGAGACTGCACACACTATTTTACCCGTCTACAACGAGTAGCCATTGAAATATTCAAACATAAAAGCAGTTTCAATAGAAAAGAAGAATCGTTAAAAGTCAACAAAGTGTGGATACCAGTTCTAAAAAACGCAAAATGTAAACCTCTACAAGTACAGTCGACTAGACTATCAAACAGCATTCTCATTGGAACAATGGAAGTCCCAACCGCTGACCAATCAGAAGGCAGGTATAATGTACAGTCGACTAGACCATCAAACAGCAATCTCATTAGAGCAATGGAAGTCCCTAACGCTGACCAATCAGAAGGCAGATATAACTTACGTACACATCGCGGTGAACGTATAAATAGGACAGACAGTGGGCAGAAATGCCAGTCTCAAGACAACCATTGAGGATGCCAGACACAATCTCTGGCGAAACGTCGGGGAACTGCAAGCCTCACGACCACGGCCTACAGCCCGAAAATCTTCATCATAGCAACTCCGGCCGTGAAAGTCTATGTGAATACACAAGTGTCATAATATTTGTGATTTGCATATTTAAATAAATACTTCAAAATTGTCTAATAATGTTATAAAAATTATTTGAAAAAAATTTAAATTATTAAATAATGTTAGTAAATACAGAAGAAAAGCTATAGTTTACAGCAATATAACTGAAAAATCAAGTGCTAGTAGAAGTGCAGTTGAGCTAAGAAATCAAATATGTATTTCAAACCTTATCACTGTTCAGAATGAGCTCAAAAAATAATTAGATGGACTCATTATTTCTTAGATTACAGATTTGGGTGACCAGATATCCTTTTTTCTAACAGGAATGTTCCCTCTTTATACTCTAGCTCTGTTCTTCCTACAAACTATAATGAGATGCTTATTGTCCATCCGTTTTATTCTTTTTCTTAAATTCATCATTGTATGTTTGTACATATGTGGATTCTGTATCATTTTACCACCTACATATATTCAAATAAAAAAAAAACAGGGAAAAACAGTACTTTACCTTTCACAATATATTTTCTAAGTCCTACAGAATAACAGTGCGCATGTGCATGAGTTTATATACCTGTTGCTAGGTGGAACCACGTATTTTTGAAGTCCTACAGAAAGTTTATAGAGCTGTTACTAGATGGCAGCACGTGCAGTATGACCAACCTTCAAAATAAATTCCCGAAAGTTTATTAGAAATTGATGTACACTAACTTATCCCTTTCTAGTCTAACAAAATTAATTACATGCATATTATTTATTGATGTATATAACTAACAAAAATAGTACTAACCTAATAAAAATATGTGTAATTAAGTTGTTGATGGTGGCAACGTTGGAAGAGGAGGGAAAAATATCTAGCGAGTTTCACAATATTGTATGAAAGTGTCGTAATGTTACAATGTTTCTCACAAATAAATAAACAGCTAAAATTTGTAAAATAGTGTTAAAAATATCACAAAATGTTAGTAAAGAGAGTAGAGTAACAGTATTACAAGAATACACTGCGAAATGAAGTTAAAGGTAATGTACTGTTGAGCTGAAAAACAGAAAAAACACAATTTATTTTTTCAGTATGTGAATAATTTTCTGAGAGAAATATATTATGTTGATTAAAAAAAATATGAGAAATCCCTTAAAATTAGTGAGAAGTGGAACTAAAAGTAAAATAAAGTCACCATATTTATAATGTAATATATGTATTAGTCATTGCTCAGACAGTGTAACCAACTTACCACAAGAACATGCTAACAAAGAACTCAACACTAAACTAATCTGGTGTACACGACTCACCCATTTTCTCACCCTAACTTGCCCACTAATGTAAGTGGACTGCTGATATAGAATCCCTGTATATGTGAGTAAAAATGTTTGAATTTGGCTCCAGCAGGAAACTGCGTTATCACATGATGCTAGCAGTCACTTGTTCTCTGATCAAATATTCACAGGTGGTAATCTGGCATAGAATAGCCCATGATTTGTTACAACATGCTGTCAGTTTGTAGTCCCTTGAACAAATGTAGCTGTGGAGAGAATTTTTCTCTCACGAGTTCTTTGTGGAGGAAAGAAACATATTATCTAAACATTCAAATTGTAGAATAGTAATTATAATAAAAGACACCGCTTTGATATTTTATGTATGATACTAATTTTACACACTTTATATTAGCTTGACCTGTATCTATCTATCTATCTATGTAACTGAATCTTTCAACGCGTTTTTCACCCACTTAAAATAATTGGATCGACTTGAAATTTTGTATACTTGTAAAGGACCCGTGACAATACAATAATTTCATATTTATTGTCTAAAATCCTGGCCAGAATCATCAGAAAATCAAAAAAAGTGTCTGTATTTATGTAACGGAATCTTTGAACACGATTTTCACCCACTTAGAGACATTGGATCGACTTGAAACTTTGTATACTTGTAAAGGACCTGTGACACTACAATAATTTCATATTTTATTTCTAAATTCCTGGCCAGAATCATCAGAAAATCAAAAAAATTAAAACTGGTATAATAGGTTGCGGACTTGTCGACTTTTTAGTCAATCATTGTAAGAGCTCAGTTGGTAGAGCGGTGAACTAGTGGTATATAATTTCTGTAATCCATAAGTCGCTGGTTCGAATCCGGCTGGGGAGGATTTTTTTTTTAGAAGAGTAATACTTTTAGCTCATACTACAGTAGTATGGAATTTAAAGATATTTACATTCTTATCTTATAATGTAAAATATTAAAAATAAAAAAATAAATAATATTTTTAAAAACTAAAACAGCACGCTTTATTAGAAAACCGAACTCAAGAATGAAAAATAATTTTAATTTCCAACACACTTGGGATAAATTTAAAGTGGTCAACAAAAAAATCATCTCCAACACATATAGAATAAAACTAGAATTATTAACAAAAAGAAAATAATTTTACCATCAAAAGCGTGGGGTGCTTTTTATGATTTTTACATGTTCTTCTTAGAGACTTTACTTTTACCAATATCTGTTTATTATCAAATATATTAATTGATATAAAGCACCCCACGCTTTTGATGGTAAAATTATTTTCTTTTTGTTGATAATTCTAGTTTTATTCTATATGTGTTGGAGATGATTTTTTGTTGACCACTTTAAATTTATCCCAAGCGTGTTGGAAATTAAAATTATTTTTCATTTTTGAGTTCGGTTTTCTAATAAAGCGTGCTGTTTTAGTTTTTTAAACTATTATTTATTTATTGAAGCTTTGCAGTGAGAAACTTGTTAATTTATATTTTTGTGTTAATATTGTTGGGATTATTAAGTCTAGGAGATTGAGATGGACAGGTCATGTGACTCAAATAGGTGACAGTAGAATTACTTTCAGTTTTTTGGTAATTGTATAGGAAGGTTTAATTCAGTGAACTACAATGTAAAAATTATTTACAATTATTCTAGTGACATCACTCCTTGTAATGGGCTATTCTTGAATGTGAATAAATGGTCATTTTTCTAGATCAAGAAAACTCAGAAATTTGTCATCTTCGTGGATTGATTTGTAAAAGGTTCATTCTGATCTCATGCAGAAAACTGATTTACATTTTATTGCAATACAAATCGTAAATTCACATTAACATCATTTTTCAACATAGTCCCCTGCTCTTTAACTCACTTGGTATATCGTTGCACAAGCTTCCTTATGCCCTCTGAAAAGAAGGTTTTCAGCTGAGCAGAGAGCCACGCATGCACCGCTTTCTTCACTGCTTGGTTCGAGGTGAATCGACAGCCCGTTAATACCTCTTTGTGTGGATCAAGCAAGTTGTAGTAAAATGGGGTAAAATCATAACTATTCAAAGGATGAGCCATAACTTCAAACTTAAGTTTCCGGAGTGTTTCAGCAGTGTGGACAGCAGTATGTGGATGGGCATTGTCATGGAACAACAGAACATCTTTCGACAGTAGTCCTCGGCGTTCACTTCAAATTGCAGGCTTCAGGCTGTTGTACCGCACACTGTTTATTGTTATACTTCTCTCCTGACAGGGTTCCAATATTGGGCCTTGTGAGTCCCAAAACATTATAAGCATCAGTTTTTCTGTAGACTGTCGTCTGGCTCCTTTGCCATGCATAACATTTGTGCAACCATTTTTTAAAATTTTTCAATCCATTCGTAGGCACTTGGTTGCGGCAATACACTGTTTCTGTATTGCGCTAAAACTCTTTGATGGATTGTGGCCCCTGGTACACCTTGCGACCAGAAACCTGATCACTAAACATTGCTCTTCTTTGGTGCAAACAGAAAGTGGAGCAGACATGATCAATGGCAAGGCAGCGACGATGGAACTAACCCAACATCAAATCTGCACAGAAAAAATGACAGTGAAACCATACATGTGGCACCTGTGCAACATGATGAGTGCTGCCAACAGTAACAAAATACATTGTGGATAAATATTGACTTACCCTCGTACATCATAGTCGCAGTGTAGACACCATCTTGACACTTTGAGTCCTGCAGTGGTACTAGTACCATGGCATTTAAATGACATTGAAGCTGGAGAAAGTTAAATCCCTCAGCATGCCTCTGCCAGCAGATTTACAGGGGTGTTTTTCTGAACCAGAAAACACCCCTGTAAGTCTGCCTGCACACGCATGCCGAGGGATTTAATTTTATCCGGCTTTTGTGTCATTTAAATGCCGTGGTACTAGTACCACCACCAGACTCAAAGTGTTAATTAAAGTGACTAAGTTCTTCAAAGTTAAAATTGGGAAACACATTATGAGGTTCTTAATTAATAAATTAATGAGTCATTTTAACATCTTACCTGAGGTAAGATGTTAAAATGACTCATTAATTTATTGACTAAGTTCTGTCAAGGAACCAGTGTCTCAGGGTATAATGAGAACTCCTGCCCAGAAACACGGTCGAAGAACTCAGTGGTTGGATGATTGTACAAGGCGATGCAAGCAGAAGGGGCAACTTTATTCTCAAAAACTCGTAATCCCATTTCCTCCCTTAAAGTAAGAGTCCATATTTCGCACCCATATAATATAACTGGTAGAATAATAGTTTTATATATTTTCAGTTTAACTTTTTTTGAAAGGAGTTGGGACATCAAAAGTCTCTGCAATGCATAATAGTATGCATTTCCAGAATTGAGCCTATGTTTAATTTCTTTGTGCATCTCATTCCTATTTGTGATTATTGTTCCTAGGTATTTGAATTCAGCTACTTCCTCAAAATTTCCCTCATTTGTCGTTAGCTGTCCATTTCCATTACATAATGCATTTCTATGTGTGACCATTATAATTTTGGTTGCTTTTTTTCTAATTTGTTTCTCAGTCTGATGAGGTTGATGGTTGACAGCTCACCGTGGTTGCTGTCATGGCATCCTACAGGGAAGAAGGAAGATCCTTTTGAGGAAGACATTGTGTTCGATCAGGCTGGTCTACTTTCAAATACAACCAAAATGAGCACAGCTATACGGAGGGTATCGAGTGGAAAATGTGCTTTATTTGCTAAAACTCTTGGACTGTGTGGTGCATTTTTTGGCCTTGTGAGTATTTGTCAATATTTATAATTGTGCCACTTGATGCTGGTTTGCTCACGGTAGAGTTGATGAGATCTCAGGATGTAATATTAATGTTATAATTACAAATAATTTGAACTTCTCACTTCAGTTTTAATTGAGTTTTATAATTTTAACACGAAACACAATCATTGTTACAAATAATGTCCAGGAGTGGAGTTGATGAATTTATGAAGTCCACATACGTTTTATATCAAAGTTCCAAATTTAGAAGGTTAAATTTCTTCTACGTTAATCAATTTTATCTTACATTTCATGGCATCATGGACGGTTTCTGAAGAACTTGCTTATCATAAGATGTATGAGTGTGAGGAAATTTTCACACGTGTCCTCGCCTTATAAGGGCAATGACTCCTCCCATAAAGTCATCTACCCCACTCCAAATGCACATGTTATTCATTATACGTGGGGTTCCTTAAGTTGGTAATAGACTCATATGTGCGTTTGTGCGCCTTCCAGTTATTACTATTAGTCATATTAATTATATTTTAGTATTTAGAGTCTATTAATTCTTGCTACACACTATTTATGAGTTGTTTGAGCCTTACCAAATGAAACTCTAGGAAAATATTGATAGAAGAGTCTAAGGGTCGAATGTTTGAACGCATTAGACAGTAAAAGGCGTTCTCTGCTGAGAAAGTTTTATCCAAATACATTTTGCTTACTCAGAAATCTATTCATGCGATAATAATTGTAAGCTACCTGACGAGGTACCTTAAGATCATAGCTCAACATAGAAACTTATCTTGAAAATTCCGAAGGGAACCGATGGTAACCGATGTAGTTTGAAACCTTTTCAGCTTTATCCAAGATGTCGGATCTTGAAGACTTAGATCATGTTTTCGCTATACGCGGAGAAGAGGAATTTGATAGAGTCTACCAAAGAATTCAACTGGAAGAACAGGAGAATCGGCGTAATATATTGCGCGATGCAGATGTCGTATACGGTATTATTTGCGGGACCCAAGCGTAAATGCGTTCCTCTATAGCAGACGAAAATAACGGAAGTGGTTTTATCGCTGAGAATTCTGGGTAATTCGTTGCCAATATTACGAAAACGTCAACTTCATGCATGACTGGTAAGTTGGCCGTTAATTCGATCTCAGCAATTGCTCATGGTGAGTCAGCTCACCAGTGATTGGAAGTAAAGTAATTTGAGTAGAGACTAATGTATTTGCATATGACCCTTAATCTCAATTTAACAAGACCAAATTTATGAAAGTAAAAAAGAAAACCTAAAACAGAAATTTAGAATATTCAAAATATGCTAACCACCTATTCCAATTTAATCATTGTTTTGATCCAAATTTTGCAATTTTACATGTTTGTGATAGGGTAAGAAGTTGGACCTTTTGGAGGCTGTAGGAAATAAATCAATTGAAAAGTAATAATAAATAGTTAAAATCTCAACGTGATTTGAATGAATCGCCTTTGTTAAATTTAAATAAATTATTGTTGTATTGTTGCTTAGATTAGTTGATATGTACTATAATAACACAATTCGTAATTTGTTAACATGTCTGAAGAAGGTACAGTGTACCGAAACAGCTGTCAATGAATTATAACTTAATAAATATGAAAATCAAATAAAACTAAGTTTTATTTTCATTTAATTAAAAATAAAAACGCATTTGTTAACGGTAAACTACAAATACATTTGATCTCTGTATTACCAAAATAGCACAGAGTGTTAATTTTTTTTAATTGCCCTTCATGCAAACTAAACCATGGAAGAATTCATCATTGTTTAACTTCAGGGTTTCAGCCTTTTCACCTCAGAAATGTGAATAATATTTTAGTCTATAACCATGGATTGGATTTACAAGTTCTATAATTTGTGAAACCGTTTGAAAAAGTTTGAAATTTTCACATAGTTTTCAAATATTTATTTATAAACATGTTTTTAGTTTGATTATTTAACTCATGCCCCAAATGGGAGTCGATGACAAATCACATTTCAATGATTTTTTATTTACAACCAATCACAGTCGTTTTTCACCTCAATTTTATCAATTTAATTTTATCACTTTAAAGTCAAGCTCCTCCTTTTTAACATTCTGAATAGGTCGTAGCATTATTTTGTAGTTACTGCATGTGGCTACCAGATTGTATATATAGTGCACAAACATAAACAGATAGTGCTTGCAGGATATAATATAAAAACATTTGTAGCAATTGATTATACCACAAAAAATAGAAACCACTATTTGCACTTTCTTAAATGTATTATTTCCCAGGAATTTTCATTCCAGAAAAATATAATTGACATATTTACATCATAGGACATCAGAAATTAATTAATCTATAATGTTGGTTCTAAATTTCTCCACTAGGGTGCATTCTTACAACATTGCGATCTTTTGGCAATAAATAATATTATGTTCTGGTTGCAGTGATAAACAAAAGCAGCAAATGAAGCGCACCAATCGTTTCTCATATGTTTTCAAACATCGCCGTTTACATTAAATATATAAATATTTTAAAATAACTATAGTTAAATAATGATTTGTGAGTAAACAGCTTAATTTTTTTCGTTAAATAGTCCTAACAAATGCCACGAGTGATTTCCAAATTCTCTAGATAAAGGAAATCACCCGTGGCATTACTTATGATAAATATACGAGTGTGGTTGTCATAATATAAATTTATGAAAACTGTGAGGAAGAACTTGCATTTAATTCTCCATGATGTACCTAAATCTTCCTTCTGTTTCAGTTTACAACAACTAAATGTTTATAAGAGAACTGTCAACTATTGCATGCCAAAACCTACCTTGAAATTTCTTCCAGAGAAGCATTGTTATGTACCAGAACTATGTTCAAAAAATTATCTGCCATTTTAACTGCAAGGCACTAAAATCTTTCACCAAATATATCATTTGAACTATAGGGAAGTAATACAACTCCCAAATTGGTAGATTGGATAAATTAGATAACGATCACTACCTGCCATCTGTGCCGCATCCTGCCTCACTTCACCTGCTCTTACTGGAGCAGGGAGTCCATCTGCTCTATAGAGTGAGTTACCATTGCTGGATTCTGGCTTCAATTTCTATGCCTTGCAGTTGAAAATGGCAGATAACTTTTTTTAACATGTCCTTGATACATCACAATGCTTTTCTGGGAGGAATTTCAAGGTAGGTTTCGGCACACAATGGTTGACAGTTCCCTTGTTAAATATGTCCTGTAATTGCTTTCTTGCAATAACTCTTTTTCTGTATTTGTTTTCACTAAAAAAAGATGTTTGGGAGAAAAAATTAACATTGAGAAGGGGAAAAGAAAAAAAAAATTTGAATCTTACAAATATGCCGCATACGTACTATATTAAAAATATGTTGCATTTATAAAAATGGGCACTATATGTAGTTACATGCACTTCAAAAATCATGTTTGACATACTCAAAAAGCGATGATTCATGTAGGCCTAGATAGTCCATAAGCATATCGTCGCTTAAGAAACAATACCGCATAACTAACAAAACACAAATTTTACACGAGAAACAAAAAACTGTTTACTTTTCTCCTTAGTACATATAGATTGAAACCATTGTATCTATAAGTTTAGCGAGATCATGGTACAAAATTTTATCCTAATCAATGTTTGAACTTAGCGCACTTCTTCAATGATGCTAACAGTATAAAAATGTCAATTTCACCAAAAGTGTCAGTTACGCAATATTGTTTCTTAAGCAACGATATATATTTAAATCTTGGGAAACTATATAGAAATGCCTGAAAATTCATGTCCAGGTAGAGTATCAAGAAATATTTATCTGCCATAAAATAAAAGGATGCAGAAAATTTTTGAGAATTTATTTTGATAATGATAATAATAAAAATCTGTAGAGCGAAATAAGAAATTTGTAGAAAAATACACTCCTATAATAAATTACGTGTCAATATATAGGTATGTACAAAAATGAATGTATGTGCCAGCATAACTTATCCATTTTGTTCCATTAACTTTCAATCTTTTCCTGTGGTGGTGCAGCTGACCTGGTCAGCCAACATCCCTGTGTATCATAGATCTTCAATAATACAGGGCACATCTCATCACATTCCTAGACCTGTCATTTTGCCTGACACCAGTAGAAGTTTCATATATATATGTACCTGAAACTATCACTATAAGGCACATGCTTGCTTAATAATACAGTGAGATCAGTTTAGTAGTGGAAGGCAGATGCGGGGATTTCACTATACACTACTGATGCACTCGCGGTGGAGAACGGACAGCGTAGGATCGCGGTGATACAACCACACACATTTTCGTAACTAT
Source organism: Diploptera punctata (assembly GCA_030220185.1). Classification (NCBI taxonomy): domain Eukaryota; kingdom Metazoa; phylum Arthropoda; class Insecta; order Blattodea; family Blaberidae; genus Diploptera; species Diploptera punctata. Next base: position 1,627,391 of record JASPKZ010010253.1, read on the forward strand.
TTTACAAATTGTCGTACTTACCAACTTTATTGAAACAGGTGTTGGAATTGTTCATCTTCGTTGTCCATAAATTTTTGATACCTCTTTATAAAATTTGTTGTACATATTATGGACGGTTCATATTATTTGTTTTTAAACATCGTAATGATGGACAAATTATATTTGAAAAGAAAAATATACGCCTAGACTGGGGTTTGAACACTGAAAGAAGCACTACTGGCTCTATAAGTAATGTTTAAATTCCCAATAAAAGTCTTCTTAACAAAGGAGCCGCCATTTGCAAAAATTGTAGCAATGGCTCGTAGCATTTGGGGTTAGGGAATTAACTATGTAGAAGAGAAAAATACGCATTTAGATTGGAGGCCTAGGTAGCTCACCTGGATAGAGCATTGACATAGAGAGTCAAAGGTCCTGGGTTCAAACCCCAGTCTAGGCGTATATTTTTCTTTTCAAATATAATATATTATGGACTGTTGAACGTGATGGATTTTTTACACCCGGGAATCATGTTTCAAAATGTCTTCGTACTTGGCTGGCAGACTGAGTTAATACATATTGTTCATAAATAAGTACACGTTGTTCAATAGAAAAATTATTAGCCATTATACAGTTTACACTTATACACACGTGATTCATCCTCATTCTCTCTATAACAGCTTGACGAAAATGAATGGCGATCTCGTATCCATCTTTAACTGGTCTTCAAGTATCGGTCTAAATCTAAATCCTAACAAGTCACAAGTAATTCTAATGGGACAACAAAGACTGCTTACAACCTTTGACATATCTACACTTCCAAACATTACTATAAATAATATAATTATCCCTTATTCTTCTTCAGTAATAGATCTTGGACTACATCTAGACGCAAATTTAACCTGGCAAACACAAGTGAAACACATATGTAAAAAGACTTTCTCCATCTTACATTATCTTAGATGTTTAAAGAATTTTCTCCCAGTTTCGTTAAAACAAATCCTTGTGCAGAATCTTGTGTTACCACACTTTGATTATTGTGACATTATATATAATGATCTAAACTATGACTTGTCGCAGAGACTGCAGCGTGTTCATAATGCTTGCGTTCGATTCATTTTCAATATCCGCTGTTATGACCATATTTCCGAACACTTTAATAACCTCTCTTGGCTCCGTCTTACTGACAGACGTAAATTGCACTCTCTTTCACTACTTTTCAAGCTTCTGAATTCCTACATCCCTACTTACATGGTGTCCAGATTTGAGAAGTTATCCTCTTACCACAATATTGACACTAGGTCACAAGATAGCAGTCTGCTAACAATTCCTCTTCATAGCACTTCCTCCTATTCTACTTCCTTCACAGTAGCCTCTGCCCACTCCTGTAATCTCCTTCCTCAAGATATCAGGGGTTGCCGCACACTTGGTACCTTTAAGTCACGCTTATACAGTTACCTGTTGTCTAATAATTAATTTTTCTCTGTTTATTTAATTTTGTACTATGTCATTAATCTTTTCATCGTTTTTTATATATCTTGTACATGTTATATATTTAATTCGTTAAATTTAGAGTAAATCAAAATACATTATAAATATTAATTGTATTGTATTCATAATTTGTAATCGTTTATATATGTATATATTGTAATTTAGATTTAGACTATTTTTTTTTGTTTGTATTTTTTTAAATCTGGTTGAGTGGTAGACAAGGCCTTAAGGCCTTAACTCTGCCAGGTAAAATAAAGCTATTATTATTATTATTATTATTATTCACTTTACACTTATGTTTTATAAGATGCAAATTTTAAAATTGAAATAACTTACACACGTCATTCAGTTTACATTATACCACGTCATTCAATTCACAAGGAAAAGCGATCAAGCACCTTATCTACCCGAGGTACACTATCTGACTGTGGCCGTGAACTCGTAAACTGCTGAGTCAGCACACATTTCAGGTCCCGTGCCTGCATGTGTAAGCCTTCGTTATCGCACAGCACAAACCCTTCATCTGCCTTCCACTACTAAACTGATTTCATTGTAGTAACAATAGATATTTAATAATTGGATTTTTTAGAAAGAAAAAGTAATGCTCGAACTGGGACTTGAACCCCAGATCTCTATCAGTATGATAACCATTACACCATTTGAGCACTGATATAAACGTAAAAAATTCTTGCTTCTTATACAATTCTTTTTCATCTGAAGGCTGATAGCCTATCAACAATACACTTTGACAACTTCCATTCAGAATCATTTTTATTGACTATTTAACTCATGCCCCAAATGGGAGTTAATGACCAATCGCATTTCAATGAATTTTGTCTTACAACCAATGACAGTCATGTTTCACCTTGCTATTTATCAAATTCTGTTTACCAAAATAAAGAAAGCTCCTTTTTAATATTCTGAATAGGTCAGAACATTATTTTGCAGTGACTGACTCTCCAACAAATACATTGAATATAGCAAATAATGAACAGATTATTTCGAACTACACATTCTGTGTTCAATAATTGTGTTTTTAAATAATGATTTTACTGAGTTGTTTCCTAAAAAAAGAATTAATAACCTATAATATTGGTCATAATATACAATTTGATGTGTTTAATTTTTCTCCACTAGGGTGCATTTTTAAATCATTGCAATCCTATTTGGCAATAAATAATATAATCAAGTTGCAGTTGATGAACAAATGAAACATATTTTAATATAATAAATTTGGGAATTTTAACATCATGAGGTTTTATTAATAAGAATCAAATGAAACATAACCAAATATTTCTCATTTATTTTCAAACATCGCCGTTTTCATTAAATGTATAAAGATTTTAAAATAACTGTATTTAAATAAACAGCTTAATTTTATTTTTTTAAACAGTCCTAACGAATCCTACTCTTGATTTCCAAATCCTCTAAATAAATTGAAAATCACTCGTGACATTACTTATGAGAATTTATACATAACTCATAAGTAGTAAACTTAATATGTTGATGTTAAAATTGTGTCCAGGACTAGAAAATGTTAAATTAAATATGACATCAAAATAATAATTGGATATTTACATTTGCCCCTCATCCTTGTGCTCTTGGAATTATAATGTATTTAATGAATATTTTATATTTGTAGGGACTATGTATTGCAATACCAGGACCAACATTTCTCTCTCCTGTAACAGAACTACAAGCAGACATCTCTCCCATTTCAAGTATTTATGCAGCAAGAACCTCAGGTTACCTCATTGGTTCTATAATAGGTTTGTATAATAAGTTTAAAATTATGATTAAATTAAAATGCTTCATACCTCACCTCATATCCAGTCTTCTAGTAAGACTGCAGTTTCAAAGCCTTGGCAGCTTCATCTTTGGTACTTTCTTGTCGACTGATGTTATGTCGATCAGAAGAACTACTTCTTCCTCTCTCTGTTGGTGGACCGATAAACCTTTGGATCCAATCAGAATCCGCAGGAATTTCAAAGTTCATAAGTTTTTCTTTCTTGTTTTTTTTAATGTGGATTTTTTCCCAACCGTGAGTTCTTTTTGTTTTTCTAATTGTTTAATTAGATTGGAAAAAATCCACATTCAAAGAAACAAGAAAGAAAAAAAATTATGAACTTCGAAATTCCCGTGTATTCTGATTGGATCCGGATGTTTATCAGTCCACCAACAGTTCATTCCAGTGTAAACAATGTTTAAATATATATTGGCATATACAGAGTGTCCCAAATTGATGTATACACTCTTTGAAACTGTAATACAATGATAATCTCGCCGCCATTATTGTTTATGAAGACGTGAAGATCGATGAACGTGTTGCTATGCTTTTCCAGTGCCCTGTAGATCGTACACAACAAAAATTGTATTTCTGTCTCAATTCGTTGCTGAGAAATAACATTTCAAAGAGTGTATACATCAATTTGGGACACTCTGTACATATGTGGAAGGATTATGCATTGTAATTTTCCTTCTTTTAACACAAACTGTGAGCTCATTAGGTTTTTGTATTTGTTTTATTAATTCACCCTTTCTTTCGATTTTGTGTTTTTCTGACCTTGTGGGTGGCTAGTTTACATATTTCACGTTAAAAAAAGGAGAAATTAATGAATTTTGAAATTCCTGGGGAAATTAATTTGATTTGGAGGTTCTTCATTCTACCTATAGAGTGAGCAGTAGTCAGCTCTTCAAGACAACATAACAATGTTCATAAAAATACCAAAACTGGTATAATAATAAGAAGAATATGAGGTGAGGTGATACAATTTTTCTTAAATAAGAAATACCTCCTAGTAAATATGAAGAGAAAAATATATGAACAAATCGGGATTTGAACCCAATATCTCTGGTTCTGTACACCAGTGCTTTTAACAATTTAAACTATTAGGCATTCCGATTTACACATAGATTTTTCTCTTATACTAATTCGATTCCCTCATGCCAGATAGCAGTGAACTTCATTCCACTAACGCCATCTAGTGGCCTCTTAAACAAGAAGACCTTTAAATGGAAATCTACATTACATTTGTTGCCAGTAAAGCGATGATTCAATGTTTAATACTAAATTTATCACTTCTCAACATTTTTCTCTTCAAATTTAATTTGTTATTCAGTGAGAAGTGATAAATTTAGTATTAAACTTTGAATAACTCATAGTGTCAATTCCTAAAAAATCAACTGGAAATGTATGTTGTAATATTTAAAATTTGTTTACAGGTGGGTTTCTGTTTGATTACTTCAACAGATTATTTCTGTTATTTATCAGCCTCCTATTAACAGCTGTTTTCATAACTGTCACACCATGGTGCCATGTGTTATGGCTACTTCAAGCCTGCATGGTATTCCTTGGAATGACAATGGGCTTTCTTGATACTGGTAAGTAGTGTTTTTTTTTAGAAAATATTTTAAATTTTTTTCATAATGTGAATGGAAATGAGGGATTTTATTATGTGAATCTTCTCATTATTATCTTCTTCTGTCTAGCAAGTATTAGGCCTCAAGGCCTGTTATGGTCTCATACAAAATTTTCATGCTACCTCTTGGCAGGACTACTCACAGATTTTAGGCCATGTAATATATAAGAATTAAATTAATGTTTTTATTACCTCACCTCATATCCTTTTTCTTCTAGACTGCAGTTTCGGAGCTTATCTCCATCATCAGTAGCCTCTGGTCGACCGGTGTTATGTCGTTTCTTGGCGGTTTTCTTCTTACTTCTATTGGTGGACCGATGAACCTTTGGATCAGGTCAAAATTTGTGGGAGTTTTGAAATTCATGAGTTTATCTTTCTTGTTTTTTTTTATAAAATTTGCGGGAGTTTCGAAATTCTTGTTTTTTGAATGGAATAAATCCACATCCAAAAAAACAAGAAAGATAAGCTCTTCTCCAAGAATCCATTTCAATTGCAGTTATTCTATTGGCATAATGTTGTTTCATTGTCCAAACTTTGGATCCATATAACATTATACTTTCTAGTATTGAGTTGCAAATTAGTTTTTTTATTCTATTAATGTTGTTTTTACTCCATAATATAAAATTTAACATTCCTATGGTTTTTCTTCATTACTGATCCTTTTTACTATTTATTTATTTGATGTTCCATCTTTCTCTATAATGATCCCAAATAACTGAAACTATCGCTCTTTTTTATCTTGAGAGGTGGTATCCTTGTAAGAATCAATTACTGGTTCCAAAAGGTTCTGATAATTGAGACCCCATTTTTATTTCTTCTTCTTCCTTCCAAGTATTTGGCCAAGGCCTGTTTTGACATTTGTTTTTCTTATATATTTCTTGTATTACTTGAATTAGGGATTCATCAATGTTTGCTATACATAGTGTCTGCCATAATTTTGCTCATATATATATTTCATCATCATCATAGTACATTCATGGATTTAGGCCATTTGTTGACCTGTTTCGGCCTCAAGAGAAACACCATCCAGAAGTCTTTTGAGTGGACGTTCTGGTCTTCTTCTGCCTGCAGGTTGATATCTTAACAATTGTTTGGGTATCCTGTGATCTTCCATTCGATGAACCTGTTGCATCCATCTTGACTTATAATCAGAAATTTTGTTTTCTGAAGGTTCCATGTGTAATTCTTCTAAGATGTCTTAATTTTTTTTGTGATCTAGTAGTGTGTATCCTGCAGTCCTCCGAAGGTATCTCATTTCAGCAGATCTAAGTCTCTGTATATCCTTCTGTTTCAACATCCATCATGCTTTCCTACCATACAAAAGAGTTGGAAGAGCCAGTGTTTTATGCACTTTTAGTCTTGAATGTTTTTGGACTAACTGTGGCTTGAAGATAGAATTTATTAACCCTATAATTCTTTAAAATTTAGATATTTTTGCATTTACATCCTTTTCTTCTTCATATGAGATATTGCATCCTAGATATGTAAAATTATTCACCTGCTCCAAAATTTTATTGTCAAGTACAATTTTACTTCTGACAGGATCTACATATGTATATTTCTTCTCTTTTTCTTCTTCTTCTTAAACTTAATTTGTAGGATTTTCATCCTGTTCATTTCCAAAATCACTCCTCGGAGGAAGACGTATTGGATGTGCATTCACTGTCTATCCATCTCTTGGCTGGTCTTCCTCTTGTTTTTCTCCCGTCCATTGGTCTATCTTCTTTAGCTCTTTTTGCAACCTGGTTTTCTTCCGTTCTTTCTATATGACCCTTCCAATATTTTCGTCTATCTATAATAAATTTGGTTATGTCTTGAATATGGCAGTTGTCCCTAATTTCTGTGTTGTGTATTTTATCAAATAATGTTTTCCCCTGAATAGTTCTTAAAATTTTCATTTTGCATGTGTTTATTATTTGTTTAGTTTTTGTTGTATCAGCCCTAGTTTCTGCTCCATATTTCTCATGTTAATTATTAAGATTGGTTGGAGGATAACCTCAATAATGAGGAAAATTCTCAATGAATAAAAAAAATTACTTATTTATAAACTGCCTTTGAAATTCTAGTAAAGCTCATTCTTTCAAAATGGCATTTCCAATTAGTCTCATACTGATATTCCAGAATTAGCTTGGTTTTCACTTCATATAAAATGTCTATTTCTCTAAAATCCCGCTTAGTATATCTTATTAAATTAATATTAAGAAGCTAAAGCTGTTACTATGATTGAAATAAGTATATTAAAGTACACAACTAAATTATTGTAATCAAATGGTAAAGAGAAAAATTTATGCCTGAACTGGGAATCGAACCCCAAACCTTCAGCTTTCCGTGCTGATGCTCTTAACCATTGAGCTAATCCAGGCTTCCTTCCCATCCAATAATTTAGTTGTGTACTTTAATATACTTATTTCAATCATAGTAACAGCTTTAGCTTCTTAATATTAATTTAATAAATAATGCTATAGCTATGTGGAGTCCCTTCATGTCTTCTTCAGGTAGAAGCCATTCATTGTGTATTTGCGAATGATGATTCGTAGCATTTGAATGTGGGACCAAGACAGTAAGGTAAAAGGAAGGATTTATGCTTGGATGGGAAGGAAGCCTGGATTAGCTCAATGGTTAAGAGCATCAGCACGGAAAGCTGAAGGTTCGGGGTTCGATTCCCGGTTCAGGCATAAATTTTTCTCTTTACCATTTGATTAGTATATCTTGCTGATCTGTGCATGAATCGCATTTCACATCCATGTCATTATTATTATTATTATTATTATTGTTATTGTTATTATTAATTATTATTGTTATTATTATGTAGACTTTATATATGTAAAATATCTAGGGGATCAACGACTGAGGTCTCTCTTGTCAGTTCTTGATTTTTTTTGTTTTAATTATTTTGTTTCATTCTCTTTTTTGTTTATTTCTGACTTGTTACTTTTCTCTTCATTGTCCTCTAATTTTTTTTCTCTCTCTTCCTTTCTCACTCCTTGCTTTATGGCCTTTTCTTTCTTTTTCTTTTGGGGATTCTATGCCACCATGCTACCTACATAAATTCAAATAAAACATGGAAAGATGCACACTTTATTGTTACAGTATGTGAATAATTAATATTAATTAATTAATTAATTACATCCTATTGTATTTTAAAATGAAAATTTGAATAATTATCTGAGAGATATATGTTGATTTTTCCTAAAAAAGGTATGAGAAATGCCTTAAAATGATGTGAGAAGTTGAACACAAAGTAACCTAAAATCATCATATTTGCAATGTAAAATATTTACTCATTGTTCAGACAGTTAAGCCAACTTATCACAAAAACCTGCTAGTAAACAAGTGAACAATAAACTAATCAACTCAGGGGTCCTCATCTAGAGGATATGTGGATGGCGACCACAAGGTGTCCAATCTGAGCAAAACATTTCTTCCACTTACTTGTGTTTTGCACTCTTTTAACTTTACTATCTAACCTTTTCTTGGTTAACTCTTGTTTTTTTCAACCCCGACGCTATTAGGGCATCCGAGGACTAGGGAGTCTTTCCTTTCTTCCATTTCTTCTTTCCTTTATTTTCTTTTTTTCTCCAGAAAAGCCTGACCAGAGGCTATAAGATGGCAGCACCTTCACTGGTCTTGCCTTCCTTTGGCCAGCAACCAATCGAAGGGACTTTTATTATGCTTTCAAGTCTTATACGAGAATTTCCCGGAATATCTCTGGGCCGTCCTATGAAATGCTGGTGGGAAAATTTTCTGTAGGATCATAACAGGCCTTGGCCTAATACTTGGAAGGAAAGAAGGAAGAAGAAGACAAACTAATCTGGTGTACTAGCTTGCCTATATTCTCAACCTAAGTTGCCCATTTTCTCACCCTAACTTGCCCACTAATGTAGGTGGATTCCTGAGATAGAATCCCCTTATATGCAAGTAAGATGTTAGCAATTGGCTCCAATGGGAACATGTGTTATCACATTGACCAACATGATGAGAGCAGGCCTTGTTCTCCAATTGAATATTCACAGGTGGAACAGTGGCATAGAATAGCCCTTCTCATTTGATCATCTTTTTTCTCCTTCATACCCGACTCATCTTCCCTCTTTCCTTATACCTATCCATCATTGCTTATTTCCTCTTTTTTTGTTTCTCTCTTTTTCCTACCTTTTTTCTGTACCATTTACTGCTTCTCATGTTGTTATATAAGTGAGTTTAATTTAAAATTTATTTTCTTTTAGGTGGAAATGTCCTTTGCTTGGACCTATGGGGAAGAAATAGTGGCCCATTTATGCAAGCTCTACATTTCAGTTTTGGTTTAGGTGCCTTTGTTGCACCCCTGCTGGCAGCACCATTTCTTGAAACAAATTCTATAGATGTTCTCCCTACAACAATAGCAAGTACTACGCTATCTTTCCCAAGTCCAGAAATGAGAGGCAGAAGAGAAGTTTATGATAATGCGACTGAAATATTATATGATCACAATCAAATTTGGTTAGATTCTACTACAAAGTTACTAGAAAATGTTTCGAATCTTTTTTCATCTTCTACAGAGCATCCTACTTCTTCTTTTACATCAAAAATAATGGAAATCAAAACATATTCGAGTGTTAAACCTACGTCCACTACAGTAAGGACTCGTAAGCCAAAACCTCAGAAGATTGATACTTCCTTTTATCATGTAAAAAAACCATCTACGGAAGATGGAATCACTACTGTTTCAAGCATAATAAGTATTCTCCAGACAACACCAAGTTCTGAAGCAAATATCTCAAACCCAACTTTTACCAATGATATTACTTCCAAAAGTGAAGATTTCAGTACTGTGACCAAAGTTTTTACCAGTAGCTATCCACATTCCCTCCTTAATGGAATATCTTCAACTTCTGAGTTGTCTGCTGACAACTCAACAACTTCTACCAAAGAAACTTATCCAGCTGAAGAAGAGATAGATGTAAATAAATCTCCAGTCCAAAATGAATATAAAAATGTGGAAATGAAAATAAATTTATCTGGTAGAAATAATATGGTGGAAGTTCCAGAAGTGATGCCAACTCCTCAGTCAATTAAACCTCCCAACTCTTCTAACCCTTCAATAAAACCTCCCAACTCTTCAATTGAACCTCCCAACACTTCAATTGAACCTCCCAACACTTCAATAAAACCTCCCATCTCTTCAATAAAATCTCCCAACACTTCAATAAAACCTCCCAACTCTTCAATAACACCTCCCAACTCTTCAATAACACCTCCCAACACTTTAATAATACCTCCCAACACTTCAATAAAACCTCCCAACACTTCAATAAAACTTCCCGACTCTTCAATAAAACAGACATCTGTAGTGAAAGACAATGTTGATCCGAGTGCAATAAACAAGACTCTTGGTGAGGAAGAGTTAACTGTTTCCTCTTGGACTGAAAATGAAGATATCTCAACAACTGAGAATTTACTTCCCAAACATATTCACCATAAGCCTCTCACATATGACAATGATACTGAAGTTATAAATTCTGTTTTTGATATTGTAGCTAATAGAATAGAAAAATATGGCTTTACCAAAATCCAGTTTACTTACCTCATGGTAGGTTTATTTGTATTTGCAATATCTCTCGTATTTCTGGGATTTTTGTGTCACAATCCCAGAGATCCAAAATCAAAACAGGAAGAAGGTCAAGTTGCTAAGAAAATTTCAAGCAAGACTTTGCATGGAATGCTGATAAGTCTAATGGCTATTTTCTTTCTTTTGTACGTTGGATTAGAAGTGACATATGGACAATTAGTGTTAGCATTTGCGGTTATTTTTTTTTTACAGAGAGAACTCCGGTCCTTGCTTCAGCTCTACTGGCCTTGTGATCGCAGTCGTCGTATTTGGGGCTCATTTGCAGCAATGGCATTTGCTTCCATTTTCTTCTCCAGTGAGCTTTGGGGTCCCATTACCATGTTAGTACTGAATTTTGTATTCTGCACATTAGGAACTGTTTTACTGTCCTCTATGGCCAGTCACACTGAAACAGCTCTGTGGGTTGGAACAGCACTTCTAGGAATCGGATTGGCTTCGGTTTTTCCAACAGGTATACTTTGGATTGAACGCTATATCCATGTGTCTAATAAAGTGGCTGCAGCCTTTGTGATGGGTGCATCTCTTGGTGAAATGGTTTGTCCTGTTGCAGTGTATCACTTAATGGTGAATGATCCAGCAATGCTAATGCATTCAGCTGTTGTGATAAATATTTTGTGTATTTTGACTTTCATAGCACTTCGATGGCTTGCGCTTCGCCATGGTGAAAAATATTGTGTGGCAAACAATAATGGCTATCAGCTGGCTAATCAGGATGAAGAAGAGGACATGTTTGATATGTCACCATCTGGTAGTGTAATGGCTTTGCGAAGACATAGCTTCTCCTCAGAGCATAGAGCTCTCCTAAATGGAAATCCACATCGAGGGCCTTAGCATTTCTGTTTGTGCAAAAGTAAGGGGTCAGATGTATTTATTATACATGTGTCAATACTAAAATCCAGATATTCTGTGATAAAAGTTCCATAATTTAGTTTGGTTCAGCTTTCAAATTGTAGTTAAAAATTATGCTACTTTATTGAGTAATTCACAATGATTTGATCTTTTGAAGAAAAGTACATGTTTATAATGTTAGAATGGGTATATTTTTCAAGAAATATGTAAAATAAATAATTTCTGATTGAAAATCTGTAAGTTCTTTTTTGGGTAAATTATTATGATATGATTTTTTAAGGAAAAATACATGTTTACAATGTTAGAATGGGTATATTTTTCAAGAAAAATGTAAATTTAAGATTTTCTGAATATGTAAGTTCTCTTTTTGGGTATATTACAGTTGAACCTGCTTTATACGTAACTCAGTTCTGTGTAATTTGGTTTTATATGTAAATGTTTGCAAGATAATTAATCTTTATATTGAAATTAATGTTGGGAAGTAAACATTATGAGGTAATAATCATTTAAAAATTCATCGGAGAAATTTTTTTGATAACTCCCCTCATAAATTTCGCACTTTTCAAGAAACCATGGTTTCAGATGAAGTCTCGTCCATCTTTAGTCAAACCTCTGACTGATGAAATACTTTCACCATCTTCTGTGCTGCTGTCTGTGGTTGAATTTATAAACTTCGAAATCAAATTTTGTTTGTTAGAAATATCAAAATTCATTGATCCATACTTATTTTTCTGAATATATATTTTCCCCTAAACTGTCAATTCCAAAGGTTTATCCAATTGTTTTAAAAGTTTTGCATCTCTTCCAATTTTATGATGTTCTAATAAACTATGTGCAGCAATTGCAGATTTTCAATTTCACTATTTTTAATATTTCTAAAATGTTCTTCAGTACGAGTTTCCGATTCCTTTTTGTTTTTCTTATATAAACCTTAGTACAATCATTACAACTTATTTGATAAATTCTAGATTTCTTACTGTCTGGGACATTGACATTTTTATTAATACTTAGAAGATTCCCCAGACTAAATGTATTTATAGGTGCCAAAATAAAGAAATTCAAACAAAAAAATACTTAAAGAATATACTACTCTACAAAATTGCAATAAAAAAAACAAGAGAGTTACTTACCATCCTGAAATGCATTAGAAATTTCAAAAACTTTTTGACAAATACAATATTACTTTGACACCAATAAATAAATTTAATCTGGGGAATCTTCCAAATACTAATAAAAAAATCAATGTCCCAGACAGTAAGAAATCTGGAATTTATCAAATAAGTTGTAATGAATGTAGTAAGGTTAATATAGGAAAAACAAAAAGGAAACTCGAACATTTTAGAAATATTAAAAATTGTGAAATTGAAAAATCTGCAATTGCTGCATATAGTTTATTATAACATCATAAAATTGGAAGAGAAGCAAAACTTTTAAAACATTTGGATAAACCTTTGAAATTGACAGTTTGGGAGAAGATATACATTCAGAAAAATAAAGATAGATCAATGAATTTTGATATTCTTAACGAACAAAATTTTGTTTATTTTTTATTTCACTCACCTCATACTTCATAACTCCTCGCAAACCCTGTGTTTCGTCACATCATTTGTGACATTCTCAATGCTGTGTCACATTCACAACTGACGTCCAACAGCCTTCTATCCTGCAGACTGACCTCCGTGCCATCTGATGGCTGAACAAAATTTTATTTCGAAGTTTATAAATTCAACCATAGACGGCAGCACAGAAGATGGTGACAATACAAGGTTTGACGGCAGAAGTATTTTGTCAGTCGGAGTTTTGACTGAAGATGGATAAGACTTCATCAGAAACCATGGTTTCGTGAAAAGCATGAAATTTATGAGGTGAGTTTCCAAAAAAATTTCTGCAATGAATTTTAAATAATTAAATTTTATTTGTATGTAATGCAGTTATACGTATTAAACTTCATAAAATATACCTGAGTTGTACGTAACTAGAGAATACAAACATTGTTTTTTTTAAATGGATGGTAATACTAACACGTGGTGAATTATGAGACACATTTGCAGTTACATGTATTAAACTTCACAAAATATACCTGAGTTGTACGTAACTAGAGAATACATTGTTTTTTTAAAATGGATGGCAGTACTAACACATGGTGAATTCGATAAAAGTGAGATAACATAGGTGGCATAGCAATAATAGCTGGCAGCCGAACTCCAGTTTCAAAGAAAGAAGTAGCAATGCATTTTCATGGATGAGTCATGAGATTGTGCAGTTTAATTCAAATAATAAAAACAGATACATTTGATGTTTTTATTATTAATTTATCACTTCTCACTGAAGGATAAATTATATTTGAAGAGAAAAATTCTTGCTCAGACTGAGACTCGAACCCGGGACCTTTGGCTTTCTAGGCCAATGCTCTACCATCTGAGATATCGGGGCGAGTTCTGATCTAGATGCAAATTTTTACAAAATATAACAAGATACATTTTAATTTTGTTGAGTTGTTTCTTGACTCACCTCATACTTCTTAACTCCATCGCAGATCCAGATTTCTTCACTGTATTTGTGACATTCTCAATGCTGTATCACATTCACAACTGATGTTGAATGGTCAGTTATGAACGTGATACAGCATTGAGAATGTCACAAATACAGTGAAGAAATCCGGATCTGCGAGGGAATTAAGAAGTATGAGGTGAGTCAAGAAACAACTCAACAAAATTAAAATAAACCTCATAGTGTTATTTCCTACCTACATAACTTAATTAAGATACATTTGTTTCTAATATGATACCCACATTTGTGGGAACAATCAGGTAAATAAATACACAATAAAATGGCACCGATAAGTGCAACTGTTTTGATTACGAGACACATTTGCAGTTATACGTATTAAACTTCATAAAATATACCCGAGTTGTACGTAACTAGAGAATGCATTGTTTTTTTAAAATGGATGGCAGTACTAACACATGGTGAATTCAGTAAAAGTGAGGTAACATAGGTGACATAGCAAAAGAGCTGGCAGCCGAACTCCAGTTTCAAAGAAAGAAGTAGCAATGTGTTTTCATGGATGAGTCGTGAGAGTGTGCGGTTTAATTCAAATAATAAAAACAGATACATTTGTTTCTAATATGATACCCACTTTTGTGGTAACAATCGGGTAAAAGAAATACACAATAGAGTGGTCCCGATAAGTGTAACTGTTTCGATTACAAGACACATTTTCATGGAAACAATCTGGAAAATAAAAGCACATAATAAAATATCATCATCATCATCTGCCTTTCAAGTATTAGGCCCAGTGGCCCGTTACAGTCTCCCGCCATCTCCGAAAAGGTCAACTCACAGATCTTCTGCCTCGAGGAATGTAGTGAAGAATTTGTTTTGGTATTCTGTGACGATCCATGCACTGAATATGGGCTAGCCAATTATCATAATGATGATTTCCTGATACTTGAAACAACTAAATTGAGTGAAGTGTTAAGTGCAATTGATGAGTGTAGGCATTACATTAATACAACAAGTAATTGTTATAAAGCTGTTAATGCTTTAATAAGTTTTATAATATTCATGATGTGTTCCATTGAGGTTTATTCAAAATTAATATAAAATTATAGAATATTCACCTGAAAGGTCCGTCTCCTCAACTTAATTAATCATTTAACTGTAGCGCTTTCGGGACTTGTCCCATCATCGGCAGGATTCAAAACTGAATCCTGCTGATGATGGGACAAGTCCCGAAAGCGCTACAGTTAAATGATTAATTAAGTTGAGGAGACGGACCTTTCAGGTGAATATTCTATAATTTTATATTAATTTTTAATAAGTTTGCAAAATGAGTTGTATGCAGTTAATGTAAGAAAGTCCACCGCTGTGGTCTTGAGGAAGCGTGCTGCTTTGTCATGCAGCAGACCCGGGTTCAATCCCCAATCGGGGCAGTTTTTCTGGGTGAGGTTTTTATCGGGGTTTTTCCTCACCTGTAAGACAAATGTCAGGAAAACTTTAAGGCCCAAATGATCCCCGAAATCATATGGCCATCATCATCATCCTTATCATTATCATCATCATCATCATCATTCTTCACTGGTGTGGAAAGCATCAGGAAGCTATCACACCTAGAAATCCCTAGTAAAGCTGCAAGCATAGCATGCAAATGCTATGATTGCAGTGAAGGACCTACCTTGGGCAGAATTACTATGGATGAAATGAAAGAAAATTACTAGAAGGCAAAATGTCTGATTTCTTTAAATGAGGGCCAAGTTCAAAACTATAGTATTTTTTTCATGTTCTTTTTTGTGAATTTCTAAGAATGTAAGCCTACTGTATTAATGTGATTTTTTTTTCAGTTAAATTTTTAATATAAAGCAATTTATTATTTATTACTACAATTGCAATAGCTTCTTGCATATTTCTTGGTGGAATTTTTATTCAGTTTAAAAAAAGAAACTCCTGTTTGTACAAATCTATAAGTAAAGGCTTAGTGCCTATGTACGACATATACAGGGTCTTCATTTCAAGATGCAACCCTAGTGCCTGGCAACCGCTTGTCACACGGTTCTAGTATGGTAATCTCACCAAATAAATTTAAGTAGCTGTGAAAATGATTAAAGATTGCAATGGAATAAAATTTATTTTTGTGCTGTTTATTCCTTACCTTATGACAAAAGATTTTCAGGATAATCTTCTTCAGCTTCAATACAAAGTTCAAACCGGTGAAGAAGATTTTGAAACACGCTATCCAATTCCTGCCTTGAAATGTTGGAATTCACAGTTTGAATATTTTCTTTAAGTTCCTCTATTGTTCAATGAATTGAAATTGGGACAATATTGCTTTAGAGAGTAGATGACAATATTTACGGACACAACTTTTGCAAGATTTCATCTTTGCATTTGTCAAAAGTAAAAAATACCCTCTGTTCAGTGATGTATACCATTGAACTTTTATAGGAATAATCACTATGAGGTTTAGTTTAAGATAAAATCAAATGTATCATACCTCTCCTTATATTAATCTTTTAAGTAGATCGCAATTTCAAGACCATTGCAGTCTATTTAGAAAACTAATTATGAGTAGATGTATGAAACATTTGATTTTATCTTTGATATATATACCATGTCAAACTGAAATCACCACTGTCACTATTGAACACAAGTTGGCTAAAAAGAAACTTCGGAAAACATGTCTGTACCTTTCAGTTACAGAAGTAACACTAAATAGGGGTAAGAATTAAATTAATACTTTATTTATATTATATTTAGTCTGAACATCTTACCTCAATATTAATGTTGATTTGTTCTTGAACAAATCAACATTAATATTGAGGTAAGATGTTCAGACTAAAAATAATATAATTAAAATAACCTCTAAATATAACTTCCTAAAATTAAATATTAATTTAATTCTTAAATTAAACCTCATAGTGTTTTTTCCCTGTGAAAGTTAAATAACTAAATAGGGGTATTTAGAATGTAAATGAAACCTGCTTTGCCACTTGCCTATCAGTTCACTGACTGGGAAACAGGGTTGCTTTGACAGCTTGGCTTGCTGGCTGGTTGCCAGGCACTTAGGGTTGCGACATAGGGTCATATGCAAATACATTAGTCTCTACTCAAATTACTTCCAATCACTGGTGAGCTGACTCACCGTGAGCAATTGCTGAGATCGAATTAACGGCCGACTTCCCGGTCATGCATGAAAGTTGATGTTTACGTAATCTTGGCAACAAATTACCCAGAATTCTCAGCGATAAAACCACTTCTTTCTTTTTTCTGCTATATATATACAACGATGTCTGCGTCGCGCAATATTATGCCGATTCTCCTGTTCTTCCAGTTGAATTCTTTGGTAGACTCTATCAAATTCCTCTTCTCCGCATATACCGAAAACATGATCGAAGTCTTCAAGGTCCGACATCTTGGATAAAGCTGCAAAGGTTTCAAACTACATCGGTTCCCTTCGGGATTTTCACAATAAGTTTCTATCTTGAGCTATGATCTTAAGGTACCTCGTCAGGTAGCTTACAATTATTATCGCATGAATAGATTTCTGAGTAAGCAAAATGTTATTGGATAAAACTTTCCCAGCAGAGAACGCCTTTTACTGTCTAATGCGTTCAAACATTCGACCCTTAATCTTAAGGCACTGTATCAGTACCATTCCTAATTAAAAGTATTTTCACCCTTAGAAAAATATTTGTGTAATTCTAATAAACTTATATAATCATAGTTACATTATTACTTTTGTCTGTAATTTATCAGAAATGCTAAAATTACGACATTATATAAATCTGATTTGTGAGTAATTCCTCTTTACCTTGACATACGTGTAACATAGGTTCAACTGTATTGCAATTTGATCTTTTGAAGAAAAACAAATGTTTGTAATGATAGAATGGGTATATTTTCAAGAGAAATGTGAAGTATACAATTTCTGATTCAAAATCATCTAAGATCCCTTTTTGGGTAAATTATTATGATTTGATCTTTTGAAAGAAGAATACATGTTTATAATGTTAGAATGGGCATATTTTTTAAAGAAAAATAAACAATAATTAAGTAATTTCTTATATGATTCTAAGCTGAACATTTTATAATGTGGAAGAAACATATTTATTATCATATAATTCTCATTTACATTATTTTAATAGATAAAACATATTTTCAAGAAAGAACACATTAAATAGAGTAGAAGATGTGAATGACAAATATTTTATTGTAAGAACCAATTACGTAATGCGCTGAACTAGTCACTTAAAACCAAAACTTGATTATTTATTCACAGTAGCTGTAGCAATGTCTCCACCCATTGGGAACGGTTTTAATTTTTCTCATATCAGTATGAACTGGTTTTGAGTTACATTAATCCTACTTTTGGTCATTAAAATTATTGAAGCTACTCCTCTCTGTACACATCACTTACGTAACATGGCCTGCAAGAATAGTGCATAGATTGAAAAACTCGTTAATGCCATCTATTTGGAAAATGCAGAAGTTGAACCATGAAAAGTGCAATGGGTGGCATTGAAACACACAATATTCAAATTGTCTGTCTGTTTGTCTGATGATCTCTTTAAACACATTGTGTGATGCAGTGAAACTTTTATTAAAAGAACATCTACAGCAGTGTTTCCTAATTTTTTGTGTCATGCCCCACCTAAACCTTTATATAATTGGTATGCTCCTATGTAATATATACGTAATTAAAAAGAAAAAAAATAAGAATAAAAATATTTGCAGAAGAAAGCAAAAAATAAAACCAAAATCCATACCACTAAATATTTATATATGCTTATTATTAAAAAACTTATTTTATACCGTATTTATGTGTGTAAGAGCTGCACTTTTTTACCTAAAATGCAAGTTTCAAAATTTGGGTGCAGCTTATACTTGAAATAACTAGATAACTGGTACATATTGGGAAATTTCTGCATTATTGATGTACGCCGCCAAATTACAAGGTCATGATGTATCATAAATCGTCTTGCCAAGCCGTAACTTGCCTTAAATTCATTACACGAGATTTCCATATTCTTGGCTACCTTAAGGCCTTCGAACTGTATCATTTTGATGGATACAGAAAATCCGTCTGCCCTCGTTTTCCACACATAATCCAGGAGAACTCTAACTGTGGATATTTCACTTTCTTTCCATGGAAAGAATGTTGATGTTGTGATGTGTTTACAAGTGCATGTTTTGTTTGGATCCACCATCACACTTTCTTTTGTCCACATCAAACTTTCTCCCTGCTGTCTTATTTGTGTGTTCTGCTGCACAGTGCACCACTTGTAGCTTGAATTTGGAGGTATAGCTTGCTCTGCACCAGCCCATGTTTACACACAGAGAACAGGAATGAGAATGAGTATCATACCTGCCAACTGACAGTCCCTTTTACCCTTTTGTTAATGACTGAGTTGCAGCCCGAATGTACCGTTACATAGCTGACAATAGAACCTTTGGAATTTACAACATTGCCAGATTTAAAAATCTTGTAGGCCTACTTCTGTCTTTTGCACTGCTTCTTAGCAAAAATATAAGACAAATATTTTTTGTTCATAGTTAAATGTGGGAAATAACATTGAGGTTCTTAATTCGTAAATTAATGAGTCAATTTTTAACATCTTACCTTGTATTTTATGTTTCTTCAAACATGGGAACTAGTTTTTGAGAGAAGGATCTCTCTCATTTTAACCGACATTATGACTACTGGATTTTCGTTGGAATCTCCATTAATAACATTGCCATATTCAGAAGAACAAATTTAGATCCATGAATTTCGAGATTCCTGATGAACGTGACCTCATCTCAAAGTTAAACAAATCAACACCATATGGCAATATTATTGATGGAGATTCCAATGAAAATCTGGTAGTCATAATGTCGGTTGAAAATAAGAGAGATCCTTCTCTCGAAAACTAGTTCCCGAATTTGAAGAAACATAAAATATGAGGTAAGGTGTTAAAAATTGACTCATTAATTCACAAAATATTTTTTGCCCAATTTATTAACGCAAAACTTGTATGTGGCCTATATACGCGTAAATATGGCATCACTTGCCAACTGAAGTCAACAGACTTTTACAACATTTTTAATTCAAATTGAGACAACAATGATTCTCCTTTTAATGCAAGTTATTCATAGTAGATGTTTGGATTTTGTCCTGTGCCGTACCTGAGTAGTTAAGGCAAGATGCCTTGGCACAAAGCTTCTTGACATATGCTGGTTTGGGTCTCCATGGCAAGGACATTTGTTCAGTATGGACTGGTGTCCACCCAGCATCTTGAAGAATTTGGGTTGCTACAATAAGTAGCGGCTCCAGGTTGAAAACCAGATATAATGGCCGGGGGACTTGACATGCTGACATGTCACCCCTACACTGGCAGGATTAACACATGTAGATGTGAGGTCAGCAGATGGCTGGTAGGCCAGGGGCCTTCTAGACCTATCGTGTCATGGAGTTAGTTATATCAATTCTAGACAAGCTCATTTTTTAATTGCCCGTCTTTGTCAATCAAATTGCTCCCCTGTTGACCCACACTGGGAAAATTTGTCTACAGTTTGTCGCCCCTAGAGGACTATTGTTTACTATGCTCACCTCTAGATCCAAGTTTGAGTTCAAATCTCGTTAGAATCATAAAGCTCCTGAGTATGAGGTCCTTCAGAAGGGAACTAAAATAGTGTGGTATGTGGTACGTAAAAGAACTTTGAGTTTAAAAAAAATATATCTCCAAGAACAAAATTCATCAGCTCTTTCATATCCAGATTTGAATTGCGACACTAATTTTCTTAACTGTTCAAAAGCATCATTAGACAATATATATACATAAGACAGATTTAAAGCAGAATTGTCTTGGTAAGAGAGAGTTTTTTTAGTAAGGAGGATAATAATGAACTTAAAAAATTGTATACACTGTACAGTAGCATTTAAAATACTGTATTAACAATAAATATTGAACATTATTAAATAACTTACATTTTGAATTACTTTTGAATGTGCAGCAATGAGTATTCTATGCATTTTTGCATCAGTATGTATTTATCAGTTTCTCCATGCTACACAGTCAGAGAGTTTTGGCAACTCTAACTCACTAGTGGCACTAGCAAACCTGTAGATTCATGGCCACATGGACATAAGCTCTCCACACATCCTAATCCTGAGTTAATGTTTTTCAGTCATCCCTTGTATAATCTTCTTCCCTTAAATCGTGGTAATGTTATTCTCCCACCTCATTCTTGGTCTATCAATTGAGTGCCTTCCCTCCGGTTTTCCTACAAGAAGCTTCCATGTCCCTCTTTCATTCCCATTTGTGCCACATGTCATTGCAGTCTACGAGACGTAATTGTTCTTATTATATCTGGTTTCCTATAAAGATTATGTAGCTCACTATTATGTAGTCTTTCCAATTCACCTTATCTTTCTTTAGTTAAAAATTTTCATAAGAACTTTATTCTCAAATACTCATAATCATTCCTCCTTCCTTATAATAGTCCATGTTTTGCATCCATATAATATAACTGTGAGAATAACAGTTTTATTTATTTTCAGTTTAATGTTTTTTTAGAGAAGTTGGGAGACAAAAGTTCCTATAATGCATCCATAAAAAGAATAATTAAAAACAAATATAAAATCAAATAAAACCAAGACCTATGTAATAAAGCCAAAGACAAAAAATGGAATATTTTAGTAAAGAAGCCAGATATTATTCCAGAAATTCCACGTAAAACTACAGTAGCAAAATTTAGACTGCTTACAGAACATGACTATTTGGCCAAACATTCATATAAAATAGGAATCTACACGAATCCAAATTGTCCTTTATGCAACAAAGACGAAGAAATGAACGAAGAACATCTACAAACCTGTGAAGTATTACCTGTTGGATCCACCATAGAAAAATATTGGAGAGCAAGAACGCTAATGGCTTCGTTGCCAAGGCCCAGCATTTGAAAACAACAACAACATTGTGGCAACACTGCTGTAGAGAGTTAATGATGTTACTGATAGCACACGTCATTTATATACCTACTTTTACCTCAGAACATATTGACTCTGTTTTCCCACATGATGTGCATGAGGACTGGAGATGGGAACAGAGCCTTGTGTTAGCTGATGGTCTAATGTAGTGTTGTCACAATGTTTTTGAAACAGGAACAACTCAGTTGGATCAAGTTTGAATGTGCCAGAAGTCATACAACATGGCAGTGTCATCTAGGTTTTCAAGAAGCTTGCGGGCAATCTACATTATCTTACAGAGCAGTGGTTGGAAGCCATCCAACAAGATGCTGTTATGGCACGGAGCACAATACATAGCCATGGGGCTAATGATTCAGAGTGTTTGATTACATAATTTATTAAATTACATATTCGCTATGGCAATATTCTAAATTTTAGCGGTTAATGGACTGTGTCTTCATCCCCTTTCAGCTTCTCGTGAGGTTGATAGGCAACACAATAGCCGCAATACCAGCCACATTCTGTGTTGTCCATCTTGTTTTCTTTTTGACTTTGTTATGGCCATGCACCATGCCATTGTTCTATAATGCAATGCAGATTCCCAGAAAGCCTCTTTAAGACCTTGATGACACTGCCATACTGTACAACATCTGGCACATTCAATCTTTATTCAACTCCTTTGTTCCTGTTTGGAAAAAATTGTGACAACACTATATTAGACCACCAGAAAACATGAGGCTCTGATCCTCTTGCCAGTTTGCATATGTTCTGAGATAAGGTAATTATGTAACTGATGTGTGCCATCAGCGACACCATTAGGTTCCGTCGGCTGCCATTTCTACAGCAGTGCTGCCACTATTAAAGTCCCAATTATTGAATTATTTCGTTGTTGGTTGATGCCTATCTTTGCTTCCAAGGTTAATAGTGAAAAAGGTAAAATAATCCCATTGCAGTCCTCAGGAGAGGTTAGAGCTCCCACCTTTCTAGACAATCAGCACTAGATTACAGCTGGATTCTCAGCCTTGCATGCCATCTCTCATTACCTCCAGAATATAGTCTTGGTACTCGTTTTTATAAGAGGCTAATCAATCCCAGTACCATGCTGCCGTAAGGTTTATGTAAGTTTTAAAAATCCTGACCCTACTGGGAACTTCACCTGTGACCTATATAGCATATTGGCCTAACCAACTAAGCTATGTTTGGCCAGATTGATAGTGGACAACATAAATATAGCTAGAACTTAATTTTTAAAAGGGATTCAGGTAAAAAACAATAACCAATTCATATGAAACCATGCTACATATTTTATTAAAAAGAACAATAAACACAATACAAAAATTGTTAAGGAAATACAGTATGAATAATACACTAAAATATGATTAGTGACAACATTTGATGAGTAATTCCATAAACTGGTTTGAAAAAAAAAAAAATGGTTGATCATAATTCTAATTTAGAACTTTGAAGTCATACTTTGCTAAATTACTTATTATTTTATTGTGTCGTATTCACTATTGATAATATTACTTACTTCCAACCCACATGCAAAATACATTTTATAAAATTGAATAAATTTATTTAGTTTGTTTTGTCACATCTAATTTTCACACAAACCATATTTGATAATCACAATATTTTTATTCCAATATTTGTTTTTTCTGTTTATAACAGAAAACATAAGAATATCATCAAATATGAGTGATGCTCTTTTTAGATTATTAGTTTCTTAATAATAAAACTGGCAACTCCATGGTTACTTGTAATCTCTGAGATGTTTGCATCATCAAAAGAAAAAAAAATCCGTGCTAACTTATTAGCAATAATACTATATATAATATAATGCATTCCTTGAGTTGACTCACAAATTTATTGAGTGCCAGTAAAATTATGAAAATATTGAAGTATATTCTACATGAGTATTAGCAATCCTAGGCAGGAGAAATCTGCATAAGAACAAATTGCCAGTTTTGAGGGAAAGGGATATAATTCCAATAATGGGAATTTAGAGACATAATAGAGAGGAAGTCAAGAAAAGTCTGATTTTATTTGCATAAAAGGATATATTGTGGGCTTTCAAGGAAAGGTATTTTTTAAATAAATAAACTGTAAATCTTATTTATGAAGAATTGTATCACCTCATGTCATATCTTTCCTCTTACTAGACTGGTTTTGGGACCTTATTAGGTTCCATCCCCAGGACTTTCACAACGTTGTTATGTCATCTTGAAAGAACCACCTCTGTTGCCTCTGTTGGTAGAAGACTGAAGAATCTCCAAATCAAATCACTTTCCCAGGAATTAAAAAATTCATTAAAATTCCCGGAGAAAATTATTGGATTTGGAGGTTCTTCAGTCTACCAGCAGAGGGAGCAAGTGGCAGTTCTTCAAGACGACTTAACAACAGTTGTGAATGTACTAGGAATGGAACCGAATAAGGCCCCAAAACTGGTCTAATAAAAAGGAGGAAATGAAGTGAGGTGATGCAATTTTTCTTAAATTAATATTACCTCATAGTGTTAATTCCTAAAAAGTTAATTGTAAAGCTATGTTTATGTCAAATTGTACAGACCTTTCTGAGTTACCCAGTATTTCTTAATTATGTTTTAAATTACCTAGATCTCTCGGACTATTGTTCATCATGTATGTTTATACTAGTACTAATAAATGCTCGTGCTGCACAACAGTCAATTATATTAAGTTATGTAGTAGGAAATAATGCTATGAGGTTTATTTTAATTTTTGTGAATTGTTTCTTGACTCACCTCATACTTCTTAACTTCCTCGCAGATCCGGATTTTGTTACTGTATTTGTGACATTCTTAACGCTGTTCAAGTTCATGAGTTGTGAACATGAACAGCATTGAGAATGTCACAAATACAATGATGAAATCCATATCTGCGAGGGAGTTAAGAAGTATGAGGTGAGTCAAGTAACAACTCAACAAAAGTCAGGTATATGTATAAATTTAATTTTAAGTAAACTCAAAGGTGATAAAAAAAATATTCTTACTTGGAGTGTATGTTCATGAAAAGTCAGGGATAAGAATTTGTAAAACTGTCATTGTAAGAAACTATGCAAATGTTGAATTCAGTTAATTCCTTTTTCTTCTAAGCCTGTGATATATTATTTGCCCATTAGTTTTTAATTAGAATTTAATGAGTAAAGACATATACCCTTTTCCACAAACAAGATTGGACTTTTCTTCACTTGATCCAAAATCTCTCAAATGCAGTTTTTTATCTTATATTCCTGTCCCCTGACGATGCAAATTATCACAATGGCTATAATATAAATTAAATGGCATCTTTGAGAACTTAGAACATTTCAAAGATTTTCTAACTAATGAACACATAATACTGTTAGCATAACAACATGAACCATACAAACATAATGAAAATACAATAGGAAGTAACATTGTGAGATTATACTTAATAAATAAGTTTGGTTTGTAATCATCTTACCTCATATAAGTTGTTACTTGTAAGACAAATGTTTCAAAGCATCTTTGCTCATCTTCAGTTGTACAGACTGTTGTTTTCCAAGTTGTCAGTCCCAGATCTCGACTCCTGCTCCCACTTTTTGCGGTCCAAAAAACTTGCTATTAAGTTCCTCTCCCCGAGAATTTCAAGATTCATAATTCTCTTCTTGTTCTTCTGTATGTAGATTTTTTTCCTACAAGGTGAGTTTGTTTGTTTTTTCTAACTATTTTAATAATTTTGTGTTTGTATCTATTTTGTGTTTTTCTGTCCAAACGTGAGTAGCTGCTGCAGATTTTTCGACATCTCAATTTTTTACATTTCTTATGTGTTCTTTGGTTCTAATGGTTAAATTTCTCATTGTTTCCTCTATGTAGATCTTATCACAATTTACATGTTTTATTTAGTATATTTCCAATTTTTTTGCTATAAATTTTTTCGTATTTGTTAGTTTTTATTAGTTTATATAGGCTAATTTGGTATCAAATTTTTCAAAATCTTTTGGAATTTATTGTGTGTCCATGGGTGATATGTGAATTTCCTGTATCATATTTTTGATTTTTCTATTTGAAGAGTTTGCTCACGTTCGGGCAAAAAAAAACACAAAATTGAAATAAACACAAAATTATTAAATCAAAAAACACATACAAACTTACCATATGGGATAAAATCTACATACAGAAGAACAAAGAAAGAGTTATCAATTTTGAAATTTCCAGGGAGGAACCTATTAAGCAAGTTCTTTGGACCACAAAAAGAGGGAGCAGGAGTCGAGATCCAGGGCTGAAAACTTAAAAAATATCAGTCTGTACCTACTGAAGATGGAGCAAAGATGCTTTGAAACATATGTCTTACAAGAAACAACTTATATGAGGTAAGATGAATACAGACCACTTATTTATTTTATTAATAAAACATGTTGCAGAACAAAAACATGTATTTATTAATAGTACTCAAAAAAGAACAATGAAATAAGAGCTTATGTTTTATATCTTCTGATGAATTAGTAATTACATTCACTGTTGGTGTACATCTGGAACACAAGAAAACAGTTGCAATCTCATCAAATGAATTTTGTAAAGATTAGAGTAATTAAAACCCTCTACTCATGTCCAGTGTAATGCCAGATTGAGGGATAGGAGCAGATGAAATGAAACAAAATGAATGAGATGAATATTGAAAGTGGTGGGATGAAAACTTGTTAGGGGAAAATATAAGACCTGGCTCCAATTTGTTCACCATGAACCCCACGTGTAATGATCAAGACTTGAATTCAGGACCCAGAAGAAGAGGGTAAGTGACTAACCACTTATGCCGTGGAGCCATAGAGGCCGAAATTCCATGAGAAAATTTCTTGTCGCCATGTGGACTTGAACCAGTGCATATACTGTATTGTCCACAGACGAAGTGAATGAAAACAGTAGGTATTTCATACGTCATGAGTGTTCCTTTATTCTCAGGTAGTATGCCATTGTATCGCTTGCAATTCTCCATGCCCCCCTTCATCCCGTGCTTTCATTCTCTTTGTCTGTGGACTATACCTCTACTCCAAGGCATGATGCTTCACACTGCTTGGCTAGGACACAGGACACGAACAGGCTATGGTTGACCCAATAAGATGTGGAAAGAGGGTGTCAAGGTAGAAGGAAAAATGATGACTTGATGAGATTAACTCATTCACTTCAGATTTAAATGATTAATGCATTTCCCCAGAAAACTGGATTTAAGTTACTGTAAATTATATTGTCTATTTTCAGGCATTCAAAACAAACAAAAGATAACGATACTTAAGATCACAATAAGGGCAAAGAACAAAACACATTCCTCTACTATTCATAAATGTTTACAAAAGATTACCCTACAAAGGGATGTACAAAATATTGCAAAATATATAAGAGCAGAGTTAAGCGAGTGTACCTCATCTTCTGAGTTGAAGGCCATTTAACTGCCAGCTAGTATACCTCATCTTTTGAGGTGAATGGGTTAAAAACATGACAAAAAAGAAAGTACATTGACAGAATAAAAATAAAATTCTTTCCACTTTACTTTGTACCCTGTATTGAGGTGAGGTGGGAAGAATTTTATTTTAAATTAAACCTCATAGTGATATTTCCTGTAATAGTTTAATATATATCAAAACTCAAGTCTAAAAAGGAATTTAAAGTGACAGATCGAGAATTAACCTCATCATCAGATTTCAATGTATATTTTATGGGTTTAAATAAAGACATTAAAAGATTCGTGAATTTAAGAGAAAAAAGAAGAAAAAGAATGATTGATATTAAATTTATCAAAAAATGTTTAGATTAGGATTTAGTACCTAAATTTATAAGAAAGACAATTAAACATAATGGAACCAAACAACAAAAAACAATTAAAAGAAAATTGTTATTATGGAGAAAAATAAACATTACAAAAATATTAGCACTCTTGACACGGAGTTACTTTTTTACAGGATATGAAGTGAGGTGGAGAGAATTTTATCTCATGGTGATATTTCCTATAACAGTTAAACATTCGCAGAAGTTAATAATTTATTATTAAAATTCATATCAAATTCCGTTGAGGTGAAGTCATATGATGAAAGTTAAAAATTAAATTGTACCTGTTGGTAGGTGCCGTCGTCCTCAACTTGTTAATATATTGTATATAAAACCCATTATACGAGATTGTCAAAAACAAGTCAGTTGCTACTACAAACAGTTAGAGTATACATCACCGTACACAACAACAACAAGTAATGGAAACTCAACCTGCAGAAGATGGAAGGTAACTTCCGAAAGCGCTCCAGTTAATTTTATATACAATATATTAACAAGTTGAGGACGACGGCACCTACCAACAGGTACAATTTAATTTTTAACTTTCATCATAATAACGTCCACCGCTGTGGTCTCGAGGTAGCGTGCTGCCTTGTCACGTAGCAGGCCCGGGTTCGATCCCCGGTCAGGGCAGTTTTTCTGGGTGAGGATTTTATCGGGGTTTTTCCTCACCTGTAAGACAAATGTCAGGAAAACTTTAAGGCCCAAATGGTCCCGAAATTGTATGGCCATCATCATCATTATCCTTATCATTATCACCATCCTTCACCGGTGTGGAAAGCAACGGGAAGCTACCACACTTACAATTCCCTAGTAAAGCTGCAAGCATAGCATGAAAATGCTATGATATGCAATGAAGGACCTGCCTTCGGGCAGAATTACTATGGATGGATCATAATAACTTATTTTCCACATGTGATATACCGGAACAGGAAATTTAATTTATATGTTAAACATCTTTAATTTTGTACTAGACAAAAGAAGGTAAAGTAATCCTAGTACAGGCCTCTGCACTCTTTGTGCTGGTAGGATGTAAAAGTCCCCACTTTTTTAGACAGCCAGCATGTGATGTCATAGAACATATGTCTGGTGGTACTTATTTCATTTTGAGGCTGAGTCAACCCCCAGGGCCATGATGCCAGCTTGCAGTATGTTGTCTTAAACAAATACACTACAGTGTGCCCCTTTTCCTGGATCCTGAGGCTAAAATTTACACTTGAAATGCATAATCCATTATAAATCAATTTTTGTTGTAAAGTTCTTGATTAGTTATTTTTTCAACTCATTACATATATTGTTTGAGCTCTCAAAATTGATATGGAAGTAACACAGGAGTAATTTATCAAGAGATTGAATTGGTAATCTATACTCTGCCTCACATTTTGCTCTCTTACTTCAGGCATGTTTCAGAAGACATCTCCCCCATTACATACAGTGGTGTAGCCAGCAAGTTGGCCCACCCAAAAAATTAGTAAATGACTCAAAAGGGAACTGTTAACCATTAGCTACATGCTGAAACCTACCTTGAAATTTTTCCCAGACAAGTGTTGTGATGTACCAAAGCCATGTCCAAAAAGTGATCTGTCATTTTTAACTGCAAGGCACAGAAATCAAAAGAGCAGATTGACTCCTAGCTTTAATAAGAGTAGAGTGGAATGAGGCAGGACACAGTACAGATGGTAAGAAGTGAGCATTGTCCAATCTACAAATTTGGGAGTTGTATTACTCTCCTATAGTTTAAATGAGAGATTTGGCACTGGATTTTAGTGCCTTTCAGTTAAAAAATCAGACTTTTTTTTGGACACAGCCTTAGTATATCATAATGCTTCTCTGGAACAAATTTTAAGGTAGGTTTCTGCTTGCAATGGTTGACAGTTCCCTTGTCAAATAAAAATTTTAATGTATATTTTCAATTTATTTTTGTGTTCCTTTTAGAGAAACTGGAAGGTCACAATTCAAATCCCAATGCAGTCAGGATTTTTGAACTAACCTAAAACCTCTGGTGGCCTTGGGGTCAACTCAGCCTATAATAGGGATTTATACCAGACATATTACCTGGAAGCAAAGGAGGCTGTCAACACAACTGACATCTCATGCCAGTTGTCTAAAAAGGTGGAAGCCTTGATTTCCTACTATCCCAAGGCTCTCAGTGGGATCATTTTACCTTCTTAAGTCCCATGCCATAGCTGAGCAGTTTCAAGCATCATGCCTTTGAGCAGAGCTAATGTACTGGCACTGGTTCGAGTCTCCGTAAGGAAAGAAATCTTCTCATGGAATTTGGTCAGTATGGGCCTGGTGCTCACCCAACATCATGTGGAATTTGGGTAGCTACAATAAGTAGAGGCTTAAAGTTGAGAAAACCAGCTATAATGGCTTGGGGACCTGACTTCCTAACCAATGTCAATATATTGGTTGGATGATCATCCACTACATGTAGATATAAGGTCAACTGTTGACGTAGACTTTCACGGCCGGAGTTGCTATGATGATCTTGAAGAAGATTTTCGGGCTGTAGGCCATGGTCGTGAGGCTTGTAGCTCCCCGACGTTTCGCCAGAGACTGCATCTGGCAAAACGTCGGAGAACTACAAGCCTCACGACCATGGCCTACAGCCCAAAAATCTTCTTCAAGATCATAAGGTCAACTGTCGACTTGTAGGCCAAGGGCTTTCTAGGCCTGTTGCACCATTGAGTTTTTAGGGAAAGCACTCAATATAAGAAAACAAAGATCCTTAGTAATAGTTACAATCAGTAGAATTAAGGTAAGTAGTTAAAAATGTAGATTAAAAAAAAACATTATGTGGTTTAATTTAAGATTAAATTAAAATGCTTCATACCTCACCTCATATCCAGTCTTCTAATTAGACTGCAGTTTCAAAGCCTTGGCAGCTTCATCTTCAGTAATTTCTCAACTGATGTTATGTCAATCAGAAGAACTGCTTGTTCTTCCCTCTGTTGGTGGACCGATAAACCCCCGGATCAAATCCAAATCCGCGGGAATTTCGAAGTTCATAACTTTTTCTTTGTTGTTTTTTAATGTGAATTGTTTCCCTAACCGTGAGTTCTTTATGTTTTTCTATTTGTTTAATTAGACTGGCTCTTGATTCAATTAGATATATTTCAGACCAAGCATGAGCAGCTATTGCTGACTTTTCCACTTCACCATTTTTGACATTTCTAAGATGTTCTTTCACCCTTGTTTTCAAATTCCTTTTTTTATTTTTCCTATGCAAATTTGTCACAATCCCTGCATTTTATCTGATAAATTCCTGATTTGTTTTCTTCTTCAATTTTATCATTTTTATTGGTTTTAATTATCCTATTTAGGCTATGTTCATTCATTGGCGTGAAGTTGAAAAATCAGCAATAACTGCTCATGTTTGATCTGAAAAACATCTAATTGAATCAAAAGCCAGTCTATTTTACAAATAGAAAAACAAAAATAACTCACGGTTTGCGAAAAATCAACATTTAAAAAAAACAAGAAACAAAATCTTATGATCTTCGCAATCCTCCAAAACATGTTCCAGGTCAGAGAGCAAATATGAGGTGATTCAATCTCTTGTGTCTTACCTTGGATTTGACCAGGTATCAGAGGAACATTATCTGGAGTGTAGCTGAGTGGCGGAGTATAACCAACTTTAATGCCATTATGAGGGGCCATTGTAGCATTTTCTGGTACTGGAATCTGCGTCATTTGTCTTTGGCTCGAAACCTGAAAAAATGTTATTCACATTATTAGTTAGATGTCGTACAGTACAATCTCTCAAATTTAGTTTTCTTAAATAAATTTAATCATTTCCCAATTTAAGTAGCAATTTGTTGTCATTTCTAGCTGACTGGACTAATTTCAAATTGTAAACAGTACTCGAGAACTTTTATGAGATTGCAGAGATTCATAACTGCTAAGCCCAAGGATGATAGTCCATCATGCGGTAAATTACAGCTGACATTGTATGCAAATCTAATTGAGCTAATCTTTTTGGTAGTGTATCTTATTTGATTAAGTTTGTAATCATTTTTATTATTATTATTATTATTATTATTATTATTATTATGTGGGCTTTAAATGCACAAATGAAAAAAAAATTACTCGCCACTGAAATGGACTACTGGAGACGTGCTGCAAGAATATCCAGGAAGGATAAAATCAGAAATTCATATATAAAAGAAAAAATGCAGGTACAATATTCAATCAATGGTAAAGAGAAACATTTTTGCCTGAACCGGGAATCGAACCCCGAACCTTTAGCTTTCCGTGCTAATGCTCAGACCACCGAGCTAATCCAGGCTTCATTCCCATCCAAGCAAGAATCCTTCCTTTACCTTTACTCTACTGGCCCCACATTCTATTGCAATGAATCATCATTCACAAATACACAATGAATGGCTTCTACCTGAAGAAGACATGAAGGGACTCCACACAGCTATAGCATTATTTATTAAATTAATATTGGGAAGCTAAAGCTATTACTATGATAGAAATAAGTAAATAAATAAACACAATTAAATTATTGTAAATCAATGGTAAAGAGAAACATTTTTGCCTGAACCGGGAATCGAACCCCGAACCTTTAGCTTTCCGTGCTAATGCTCAGACCACCGAGCTAATCCAGGCTTCATTCCCATCCAAGCAAGAATCCTTCCTTTACCTGTGGGGCCAGTAGAGTAAAGGTAAAGGAAGGATTCTTGCTTGGATGGGAATGAAGCCTGGATTAGCTCGGTGGTCTGAGCATTAGCACGGAAAGCTAAAGGTTCGGGGTTCAATTCCCGGTTCAGGCAAAAATGTTTCTCTTTACCATTGATTTACAATAATTTAATTGTGTTTATTTATTTACTTATTTCTATCATAGTAATAGCTTTAGCTTCCCAATATTAATTTAACAATATTCAATATTAGATTTTATAAAGAAGAAACAATTAAATTGGTATGGACACATTAGAAGGATGGAAGAAGGAAGACTACCTAAGATAATCATGGATTGGGAACCACAGGGAAGGAAAAAGAAGGGTAGACCAAATATTACGTGGATTCAGGGAATAGGAAATAGAAGAAGATACATGGATGAACAGACAAGAATGGAAAAATGTGTTGAAACAAATGTATAGTTAACTGTGAACATGGGTACCGGAAAATTGTATATTCATTGTAAAAGCCGGAATAATAAAAAATTATTATTATTATTATTATTATTATTATTATTATTATTATTATTATTATTAGTAGTAGTAGTAGTAGTAGTAGTAATAATAATAATAATAATAATACATGAACAAGAAGACAGCCAAAAATAATGCAGAAAGATGGTGAGGGATAAATAATTGGATGATATAGATTGGAATGACATATGTGGAGGAGAATGACAGTAAATTATTTGGATACAGGAAGATGATGTGAAACCTGCTAAATAATAATAATAATTATGATGGTAACAGCCGTGGCAGTAGCTCATGGCATTGGTGATGACATTGGCAGTGGCAGTGTTGGTGGCTATGATGGTGATGTTGATAACAATGGCTGAAGAATTCCTACTGCAGAAAGTATTGGGATGACTGCTGTCCAAGATTTTGAAGAGAGGAAGTAAAAATGTTATTTGGATTCAGGGAATAAAAACATTAAGAGAAGGAAGAACAGAGGAAGGAAAATGGAGTGAAATGGAAGACTGGAGAAGAAATGTACTTCAATATTCAACACACAGAATATTGGGCACTGGAAGATGTTACACCCATTTTAGATAGAATAATTATAGAAAGAGAGAGAGCATGTATAAATAATAGGTCCAGACAGATGACAGAGGATCTTTCTCTTAAAGTTATGTTAACTATTAATTCCCTATAGACTGCTGATCTGGAAACAATAATTTCCATATCCATCCATCATAGTATTTCTGCCCGAGGGCAGGTCTTTCCCTGCAATCATAGGATTTTCATGCTATGCTTGCAGCTTTACTAGGGAAATGCAGGTGTGGTAGCTTCCTGTTGCTTTCCACACCGGTGATGGATGATGATGATAAGATGAATATGAATGATGATGATTGCGATGGCCATATAATTTTGGGGACCGTTTGGGCCTTAAAGTTTTCCTGACATTTGTCTTGCAGGTGAGGAAAATCCCCCATATAAACCTCACTCAGAAAAACTGCCCCGACCGGGGATCGAACCTGGGTCCACTGCGTGACAAGGCAGCACGCTACCTCGAGACCACAGCAATGGACAATTTCCATATAAGGTTCATAATTATATGATGTTTCAGCAAAACCCATCATAATGGCTTGTCACAGTAGAAACACACCCATTAAGTCTTGTCAACACCATTTGCAGTGCTTACAGGGGACTCGAGAATTAAAGAGATATGAATATGTGCTTTCTCTGGGAGGTGTTCTTAAGTAGCTCAATTGTGGAGAACCAGTGCATAAAACTGGAGATTTTGGGTTCAAAACCCAACTCAAGTGCAAATTTTTCTCTAATTATGTGCATTATCTTAATATATAAAAATTACGTGTCACAATTTGTTTGTCCGCGATGGAATCCATCCTAACTATTTAAAAAACAACCGATTTTAATAAAATTTTGCACACTGTGTGCAGTTTGATTTTCCACCTTGAGACTTATGGAAGTTTGTAACTAAATTTATAGTCGTATTATTTTTACTGCAAATTATTTGTTTATTATTTAACAAAGAGTTATAATTATCTGTGAGTTCCATACGATTCTAACAGTTGGCCATGTATGGAAATTGGTTTATTATTTAACCAGATGGCTGTGATTTTTGTTGCATCTGCAAATTTCAATTGAATTAGAAATATTGATTATTTCATAATTTAAGTGTGTTTGTGTTGATTTTATTTTCAATATATTGATCATAATAATAATATTAATTTCGTGTGTAAGTATTAGTTTTAAGTAATCTGGCTGAAAGACAGCAACTTAATTTAAATTTAACTGGACCAAGAAGGGACATTGAACAGTATGGCGAATCAGTTCTAGAGACCATGAATGATAAGATGTCAAGTGAATTTCCGCAAATTGGTATAGGCCTATGTGACATAAATTTTACATATAAGAAGAATGTCAATTTAAAAACATATGAAGGTCTTAAGGAACGGAACAACAGAACTGTAGGTAAGCCTGTTAGTTATAATAATATGCCTAATATTACAGAAACGATCTCCATGCCTCAGTTAAATGAAAAACAAGATGACTATAATATATCACAAGATGATATTACTATACAGAGACTTCTTGATGATGATGATAATCCAAACTGCCAAGAAGTTCGTAGAAAAAAACGTAAGTATAATGAAATCAACAAGCCACCTCAAAATATTCCATCAATAAATGTATATAATCCTTATGATATACTTATGGATGATACTGAGAATGCAGACAACATAAATTCATCTCAATCAACAAAACCACTTCCACATAAACCACCACCCATATTTATACCGGGTGTAGTTAACGTACCTGAACAAAAACTTGTGTAAAACAAAAAAAAAAAAATTCTGATTTAGATTTCTCACTTAGTTTACTACAACATAATTTAACGTGTACCTTAGCCACAGCAACGCGTGGCTGGGACTTCTATATATATATATATATATGATATGAAAAGAAAAATGAATGCTTGAGTCGGGATTCGAACTCGAGTCTCTAAAGTCTGTACCTTTAGCGCTCTAACCAACTGAGCTACTCAAGAATTCCAATATAAGCATACAATTTTCTTATACATGTAGTATTCTCAATTCACACAAGAGGTAGCTGAAATTGTTCCAACTGCCATCTCGCGGCTAACGTAACAGTTAAGCAAATTTTTAAAGAGAATATTTACTTTATAGCAGTAACGCTTTTATATATAGATATTATAAATATATTTTCTCTTTAAAAATTTGCTTAACTGTTACGTTAGCCGCGAGATGGCAGTTGGAACAATTTCAGCTACCTCTTGTGTGAATTGAGAATACTACATGTATAAGAAAATTGTATGCTTGTATTGGAATTCTTGAGTAGCTCAGTTGGTTAGAGCGCTAAAGGTACAGACTTTAGAGACTCGAGTTCGAATCCCGACTCAAGCATTCATTTTTCTTTTCATAT
This sequence comes from Diploptera punctata, assembly GCA_030220185.1. Lineage (NCBI taxonomy): Eukaryota > Metazoa > Arthropoda > Insecta > Blattodea > Blaberidae > Diploptera > Diploptera punctata. The sequence goes on from JASPKZ010010253.1 coordinate 1,663,068, forward strand.
CATATTTGCCTTCATTGCCAAATGTCAAAAATATATTTATAATATCTATATATAAAAGCGTTACTGCTATAAAGTAAATATTCTCTTAAAAATTTGCTTAACTGTTACGTTAGCCGCGAGATGGCAGTTGGAACAATTTCAGCTACCTCTTGTGTGAATTGAGAATACTACATGTATAAGAAAATTGTATGCTTGTATTGGAATTCTTGAGTAGCTCAGTTGGTTAGAGCGCTAAAGGTACAGACTTTAGAGACTCGAGTTCGAATCCCGACTCAAGCATTCATTTTTCTTTTCATATCATATTTGCCTTCATTGCCAAATGCAAAAATATATTTATAATATCTATATATAAAAGCGTTACTGCTATAAAGTAAATATTCTCTTTAAAAATTTGCTTAACTGTTACGTTAGCCGCGAGATGGCAGTTGGAACAATTTCAGCTACCTCTTGTGTGAATTGAGAATACTACATGTATAAGAAAATTGTATGCTTGTATTGGAATTCTTGAGTAGCTCAGTTGGTTAGAGCGCTAAAGGTCAGACTTTAGAGACTCGAGTTCGAATCCCGACTCAAGCATTCATTTTTCTTTTCATATCATATTTGCCTTCATTGCCAAATGTAAAAAATATATTTATAATATCTATATATAAAAGCGTTACTGCTATAAAGTAAATATTCTCTTTAAAAATTTGCTTAACTGTTACGTTAGCCGCGAGATGGCAGTTGGAACAATTTCAGCTACCTCTTGTGTGAATTGAGAATACTACATGTATAAGAAAATTGTATGCTTGTATTGGAATTCTTGAGTAGCTCAGTTGGTTAGAGCGCTGAAGGTACAGACTTTAGAGACTCGAGTTCGAATCCCGACTCAAGCATTCATTTTTCTTTTCATATCATATTTGCCTTCATTGCCAAATGTCAAAAATATATTTATAATATCTATATATATATATATAAAACAAAGTCGGATTAGTTACACTATTTATAACTCAAGAACGGCTGGACCAGTTTTTATGATCTTTGATTTGTTGGATTTGTTTCCGCCCTGAATAGCAGATAACTATTAAAACATCGGAAAAATTAACATAAAAATACGATACGATGTTCGCCGGGCCAGCTAGTTTTAATTATATATTTTTATTACTCTTCCGTACAATGTTGATGTATTGAATTCAGTGCCATTCTTTATGCTAATAAATTTCTGTCCCACACCATATTCAAGAGGTCTTGTCTCAGAACTACAGGACAACCACTGATTCGAGTCCTCGTAGGGAACAAATTTTCTCATGAAATTTCGAAGCATATGGAACTGGTGTCCACCTAACATGATGAGGAATTTGAGTAGCTACAATATATGGCGACATGTGGGATCATTTTACCTCTTTTTTTTTTACTATGAAGCAATATTTCCTTCAAGTTATATAAACAAATAGTTTACTAATGAATTGGGATGTATAAAGTACCTGGGAACTTAAATTATCCTAATGAATATTGTCGGCTGGCAATCAAAACCGTGCAACTCCATTCAAGAGTAAAATATTGGTTGGTTGGTATTTAATGTCAAGCATTTGACAATGGAATGGTTTTCTCTCTTGCACTCCAATATTTAGGAGTAAAATGTGAAATTTTGCATTATTCGATAAGCAAAGGCATTGTCTATATGTTGTGAAAGTCTTGTAACTCCAAGATGATTTTGCTGCCATCTATTAACAATTACAAAAACCATGCATTTCTTCAGCTATTAACCTCTGGCCCAAAAGTTCGCATCTCCATCAGGGAGGAATAGTGAGATTTCATTTGTTCTAATCTCAGACCCAAGAACTCACATATCTGGCATCACTACAGAAACCAATATATTTAAATATAATAAATTTTGACTTAAAAATCAACCAGTTATAAAGTTCCTTCTTTTTCCTGAATTTTTTTTTCAAGTATAGAGTTACAATGTTTTGATTGCCAGTTGACTTTATGATAAATCGTCTATACTTCCCAGAGCATCTAAACCGTTAATAAAATCTGGTGTAACATATGCTGCATAAGATATGTTCAGAGAAAATTAAAATAAGGTTAAGATACAAAACCTGTTGTGGTATAGAAGTGAGTCATGGATTCTTCCAGATATGTAAAATATATGTTGGGGACATGGGAAAAGAAAAATACTCATAAAGATATATGGACTTGTATATGAAAATGGTACCTGGCAAACTCAAATAAATATAGAAATGCATAACCTACAGAGGGATGTTGATAATATCATATGTCAAAATAAGAAGTATAATTCACTAGGACACTTCAAAAATACATAGGAAGTAACAGAGGTTTATTTAATAATTGAGATATTTCGTCTGTGTATTCATACCAGTTATTGGTTGTTTTTTTGAACATATGTTTCAAGGCTTCTTAGCCCCATCTTCAGCGATTACAGACTGGTTTTTCTCAAGTTGTCAGCCCTGATTCTTGATTCCTGCTCCCACTGCCTGTGGTCCAATGAATTTGCTAATGAGGTTCTTTTCTCTGGAAAATTCAAAATTCATAATTTTTATGAGTTTAAAAAATTATGAATTTTGAAATCCCCAGAAAATGAAACACCCATTAGCAAGTTCATTGGACCACAGGCAGAGGGAGCAGGAGTTAAGAATTAGGGCCGACAACTTGAGAAAAATCAGTCTGTAATCGCTGAAGATGGAGCTCAGAAGCCTTGAAACATATGTTCAACAAAAACAACCATAAGAGGTGAGAATACACAGACAAAATATCTTAATCACTAGGACATGTTGTCAGGATGAATGATGATAGAGTGATACAAGATTAATTTAGACGCCAAAGTAGTTGGAAGATGAAGACTGTAATGAGTGGATGATGTGTTCAATGACATTAGGCAACTTGGTATTAAAAGGTAGAACGAAGGCTCAAGACAGACAAAAATGGATGGAAGTAATCAGGAATGCAAAGGTTAAACTTAAAGTAATGTAGTGCCAGAAAAAGAAGTAGTATCATATGTTATAGAAGCCTGGACAGAGAAGTCAACAGATATGTCATTCTCAGAGTATTTGAGTGAAAAAATTAACAGAAAAAACTCTTGTCCAGTTTACTATCTGTAGTATGGAGAAAAAAATTGAAGTAACAAGGGAACTGTCAATCATTTCATGCCAAAAACTATCTATAAATTCATCCCAGAGAAGCATTGTGACATCCAAAAACTTACCTGCAATTTTTAACTGCAAGGCACAGAAATTGAAGCCAGAATCCAGCAGCAATGACAAACACTTTACAGAACAGATGATCCCCATGCTTGAGCAATAGCAGAGTGGAGTGAGGCAGGTTGAGGTGCAGACAGCAGGTAGTGAGAGTTATCCAATCTACTAGTTGTGATGTACTATAAGGCATACGCTATTAGAAGACATATCGTGCAGAGCTATGTGTGGCTAGTGCATTTCGTCTAGCCTATCATAATTGAGCAGTGTTGTACAATTGGCACTGTAACCACGACATATCATCTGTCTCTTCCCCTCTTACATACCGATATCTGACAACGGCGCATGAAGAGAGAAGCAGAATTGTTTTACTGCATATGTCTTCTAATTGCGTGCCTGGTTTAGTTGTATTACTTAGCCATTGTTTAAACGAGAGATTTGGCGTTGGATTTTAATACCTTAGTTAAAAAGAGCAGATTCGGACATGGCTTTGGCACATCACAGTGCTTATCTGGGAGAAATTTCAAGTATGTTTCGACATGCAATGTTTGACAGTTCACTAATAAGAATAGCATGTACTAGTGATGAGTTAATACAGAGCAGTCAGTATAGTATTGGAAAGCAGATGCAGGGTTAGTGCTGTGCGATAATGAAGGCATATGCATGCAGACACAGGACTTGAAATGTGCGTTGACTCGGCAGTACACAATTACATCCCACACATTCATGGTCGCAGTCAGATAGTTTGCCTCGAGTGGATGTGTTCTTTCACATTTTCTTGTGAACTGAATGGCGTGTATATAATGTAAACTGAATGATGTATGCATAAGTTTAAACTGTATATTCACTAATAATTTTTCTACTGAACAACATGTATTTATTTGTGATCAATATTTGTTAACTCAGTCTGCTAACCAAATATGAAAACTCTTTGAAAAAGTGAAAGCTACATACATAAAAAGAGCAATAGGAGTATCACGAACGACAAGAAGCCATCTAGTGTACCTATTGGCAAGGGAGACTATCCTTAACAAGGACTTGAAAACAGCATACCTACTACCAACCAAGGAACCCTATGAACATGCGCTACAAAGACTACGTACAAAAAGAGAGGAAGTATGGCCAGAATTCTTCAGCACCGGAGCGATGATAGACAGGAACTGGACAGAAGCAAATTTCCAGATACGACACATCATCACAAGATTAAGCGTGCATGGATTCCACCACCTAATGTGTAAAGATAAAACATTCCATGACCCGAAGACGTAATGCATATGTGAAATGTGTGAACAGAAATGCGAAAGATATCACATCAAAACATGTAAACAAAGAACAAAAACAATTAATGAGTACGCAAGACAAACATATAGTGTTTATCCCTCTTGTTAGCTCTGAACTAACTACTCTCTCATTAAATTATGTCAAAATACAACTCAAATTAATTAACTACTTTCTTGTTTAGTTAATGCTCTATATTTATATTTGATAGTTTACCGTACATTGGCCACGGTGGACTAGTGGTTATGCTCCTTGCCTCTGGTCCCAAGGGTCGCGGGGTTCAAACCCAGCCGGGGTCAATGGATTTGTTAGGATGGAAAAATCCAAGGAGCAAGTCCTCCGGGAGGGACTTTAAGCCATGGGTCCAGAGTCTGAAGATTTTCTGGCTCGTAAAGATCCTTAAGCCTGAATGAAAAAGCCTCTAAGCGAAATTTACCAAATTTTCCCGTCCTAGTACTACCTTGGTTTCCTAGATGTCAGTATGAGGTTGAACGCTCACCACAGACCACACAAGTGACATCTATATGAAAACAAGTGTAACTAAATTAGTATGGTTTAAATTCTTCCCTGTAGGGGAGAGTGCCTATATCTCTGTTAAGGGAAAACATGGGCTTAGAATACAATAGTTTACCGTAAAGTACGTTCACATATATAAGCAGAAACTATATTTTTTACAACAACAATGCTGCTTTTTCATTTCTGCTTCCTGGTAGCTCTGAACTAACTACTCTTCAATCTAGTTGCTGGCTCATATTTACATTTACAATGCTACATACAATGGACAAATATAAAGTTAGTATAAACCATGCTAGTTATTTTTTCAAGCCTAAATCCGATGTGGGTTATTTTTCCAGTTTTTAGCATGTAAACAACTCCATTACATCCACAATATAATTTGGTTACCTCAGGATGCTGAGCCGAAGCACGTGGAGCTGGCAGTGGCATGGGAGAATTTCTGTCATGTTGATTGCTATCACCGTTTTGTAGTCGTTGAGACCTGTAAGGAAATTATATCTATTAACAACATAATCCCTCTAAAGAAATATATAGCATATAACATTTAGTGCCACTTTCTCCAAAATTGTTAAAAATTGGTTTAAAATAAACTAGATTAAAATTGATACTTGTGTTAAATGGAGTTTTTCTTTCCCAACATTATTTGAGGAGGCACTTTTCAAACCATACAAGTCCATTTTTTACAATATTTAGCTTTACATTGTTTAATAATTTTGTGGACATACTCTATCCAGTTGTGAAGCGAGTTTGCTTGTAACTGTATCAGGTCCTGATCAAATCAGTTTTGAATTAGAGGATTCACTTCAAATAGCATTTTGTACTTCTCTATTTGTATAAGACTAGTTATTAGAAGAATATTATAGCATCCATAATGTTTGTGTGATTACTTGGAGGAAGAAGGGTTATTTATTGAAACTAGGAGCCCTTACATCCCTAGCCCGAGCTAATGTTTTCTAATCATTCCTCATAATCTACCTCCCTAAATTCATGGTTAATGTTATTTTTCCCACCTCATTCTTGGTCTACCAATTGGGTATTTTTCCCCTGGTTTTCCTACAAGTATTTTATTCCCCACTTGTCCTTTCCATCACAGTTTATGAGGTTTAACTATTCTTATTATGTCGGATTTCCTATAAAGATCATGTAGCTCACTGTTATGTAGTCTTTTCCATTTGCCTGTCTGTTCTTCTCTCTTTGGTCCAAAAATTTTCCCAAGTACTTTATTCTCAAATACTCTATCGTAAAGTGAGAGTCCATGTTTCACATCATATAATATACCTGGGAGAATAACAGTTATATATATTTTCAATTTAATATTTTTTGAGAGAACTTGGGACAACAATAGTTCCAGTAATATATATCACGTCCAAAATTTTATAATTTGTGCAAAAATCAAGACTTATTCATGTGTGGGTAAATCATGTACTTTGACTTTCTCAGTACAAAAAATAGGCAACAGGTCTATTATTATATCCATCCATCCATACTAATTCTTTCACTACAATCATAGCATTTCCATGCTATGCTTTGCAGCTTTACTAGGGAATTATAGGTGTGATAACTTCCCGTTGCTTTCCACACCGGTGAAGGATGATGATGATAATGATAAGGATGATGATGATGGCTGGATGATTTTTGGGGACCGTTGGGCCCTAAGCTTCCTGACATTTGTCTTACAGGTGAGGGGGAAAAAACTTCACCCAGGAGCCTGTCCCGACCGGGAATCGAACCCGGGTCCACTGCGTGATAAGGCAGCACGCTACCTCAAAACCACAGCGGTGGACTATTATTATATAGGCCAGGGAAAGATATTTATTGCATTTTAACAAAGGATTGGCATATGTGCCTGTGACAAACAATTACAATATTTATATTTTACTACATCCTGCATTAAACATCTTTTCTTAGAATTTAGTTTATTTTATGCTTCTCAGTCAATGATGGACAATTTTTTGTTAAAGAAAAATTAACATTTAAACCGGGATTTCAACCCGAAACCTTTAGTTTTATACGCTAACATGCTGACCATTCAGTCTCCCAGTGCAAGCATTAATTTTTCTTTCAAATAAAAATTTCTCCATCATTGCGAATGTTAAAATTTAATTCTAACATTGAAACATTTAGCTTTACTAATGTAATGGTTATGTGAAGTTTTCAATAAATGTTTTCTTGAATAAGAAGCCATCAGATGGCATTATAAGTGATGATTTGTGCTTTGTGACGATAGAGAATAGTATACCAGACAAGAGTCCCGCGTCATAGCTGAGTGGTTAAGGCAAGATGCCTTGGTGCAGAGCTGCAGGACATGCGCTGGTTCAGGTCCCCATGGGGAAAGAAATTTTAACATGGAATTTCGGTCAGTATGGGACTGGTGTCCACCCAGCATTATGGGGCATTTAGGTAGCTGCAATAAGTAGCAGCTCCAGGTTGAGAAAACCAGCTATAATGTCTGAGGATCTGACATGCTGACCACATGTCACCCCTACACTGGCTAAATGATCGTCTACATATGTAATTAAAATATGTCGATGTGAGGCCAGCAGCCGGTTTGTTGGCCAAGGGCCTTCTAAACCTGTCATGCCTGGAGTTTTTTATGAGACAAGAAAAATTATGCTTGCACTGGAAGTCTGAATGGTGTAATGGTTAGGAGATTAGCATATAAAACTAAATATAGACAATAACTCACTTACTGCCTCTATTGAACCCATAGGTTCATGGCCGCGCAGATATAAACTCTCCATAAATCCCCATCCTGAGCTAATGTTTTCCAATCATCCCCTGTATAATGTACTTCCCTCAAATCATGTATAATATTATTCTCCCACCTCATTCTTGGTCTACCAACTGGATGTTTTCCCTCTGGTTTCCTACAGAAGCTTCCATGCACCTCTTTCATTCCCCATTCGTGCCACATGTCCTGCCCATCACAGTCCATAAGACTTAACTCTTCTTATTATATCTGGCTTCCTACACATACCATGTAGCGCATTATTACATAGTTTTTTCAATTTGCCTGTCCGTTCATCTCTTTTTGGCCAAGAAATGTTCCTAAGAACTTTATTCCCAAATACTCATAACCTTTTTTCCTCCCTTAAAGTAAGAGTCCATGTTTCGCATTCATGTATTATAACTGGGAGAATAACAGTTTTATATACTCTACTCAAAAAAATTAGAAGAAAACATGTTTAAACCAAAGCCACAAAATAAATATTGTAACAATTAATTTTTTAGAGTCAGATGTTTTGAGTTCAAGTATTGTTTAAAATCAGATTGAAGATCTTCTGGGTTATATTAATTTTTCTCTGAAAATTTATTGAAATTCCAAGAGTTGCTGAAACCAAAGTGAGTTCGAATTTATTCATTTTTTTAAAAATAGGTTTCAACAATAATCTGTGATAGGGAATTGTTACTTTTGTGTTCTCTGAAGCTAGTACAGTGCAATAAGACATCTGAATCAAACATCAGTTGCCCGAGCAGTTTCATTAATTGAAGATGGTCGTTCCATTCGCCATGTCTCTAGGACACTTGATGTCAGCCTCCGTCATCTAGACTGTGGAGGTGATATAGAGGGACACATGGATACAAGAGGAGACCCAGGCAAGGTCGTAAGAAGAAAAATACAGATGTACAGGAGAGATTTCTTGTCTTATCAGCTTTGTGCAGAAGAAAATCTACAACCAGAGATCTACAAAATCATTTACGCACAGCAACTGGGATGGTAATTTCTGATCTGACTGTAAGAAATAGACTGAAAAATGCAAGGTTGAGGTCTAGAATCCCCTTTAAAACCCCTCGTTTAACACATTAGCACAAAGAAGCCCAGCTGCGATTTGCTTAGTAACATGTCAACTTGCAGCTCCGCCAATGGAAGGGTATTTTATTCACAGATGAATCAAGATTTCGTCAAACAGGTTCTGATGGTCATACACGTGTATGGAGACATCCTGGTGAACGTTTTGATCCAGCCACAATTATTGAACGTGACAGATTTGGAGGTTGTTCGGTTATGGTTTGGGCTGGGATTACTATTGAGTCTCAGACAGCTTGTCGTTGTCTCACAGCGCATGAATGCTGATATTTACATTAATGACATTATCCTCCAACATGTTGTACCCTTTGCTTATGGTATGGACTGTAATTTTCTTCTAATGCTGATAGTGCTAGATGTCATACAGCACAGGCTACCAGGGATGTCCTGCAAGAATGCCAAATTCGGGTGATGGACTGGCCTGCATGCAGTCCGGACCTCAATCTGATTGAGCATATGTGGGATAAGTTGGAAAAACTTGTTCGTAAGCGTCCTACTGTACCTCAGAACCTTGAAGAACTTTCACATGCATTCACCGAGGAATGGGAGAGAATCTCACAAGTTTCTGTAAGAAGACTCCTGCGAAACATGCCTCGTAGGTGTAATGCAGTCATTTAGGCTCATGGAGGAAACACTAAGTACTGAGTGTTGAAATAACCATGGAAACATTGATTCCAAAAATTGTACATCTCATATTTCCAATTTGTTTTCTCTTACAAATGATAAACTTGTGCATATTGCTAATACCGTACAAGAAAATATTGTTTGAATGTCTATTCTAATTTCACATAAATCTTCAATTTATAATTACAAAAGATCAAATATTAAATTGTTTCAATATTCATTCTCGTGTTTAAAAAAACTATTGCATGTTCTTTTTTTTTTTTTTTTTTTTAATATTTTGATAAAATTTCAAATATTTCCAGTCCTGACAATGCTGATGAATTATGAAAATTTAATTAAAATATGGAAATATTTATTTAAAAACACAAAATAAATACTAATAGCAAAATATACATTTATGCACACTAATTATAAAGGCTGTATTTATATTTCCTAATTTGAAAAATTGACATTTTAGTGACAATTAAATGTTTCCAAGTGGATAACATTTCTTAAAACTTGTCTATATCTTTGGTTTCTATTATCTTCTTTTGGGGAAAAAAATAAGTATGAAACCTAAAATCTGAGATCTAATCATAACATATCATAGTCATGAATTAGACATAAGGACAGCAGACTGTACTCAATAAATAATTCACACACTGTATAGCATGGATAAATGGACAATGAATATATTTTAACACAATAATCCAGCCAATTAAACTAATGTGTGAGAATGAAAATAAAATTCTTACTCTTGAATTAATTGAACACGACTCTTCATAAAACGGTAATTTTTTTCTGGAGGCCTTGCCCACCTCACTTCAATAATGGCAGAATCAATAATCTTGCCTGAAAATAATAATTACAGATGCATAAGAGAAATCCAAATTAAATGTAAATGTGTATAGTTGCCCCGAAAAGAGATCTAATGGAGGAAGAAGTTAGTCAAATTGTGAGTAGCAGTTTATGGGTTAAATCTGTTTTCAGGGTAACAATTCAAATATAAAAATAATGTAATTCTTGAATTGAGAATAGCAGCTTACAGATAATTTTACAATACATCCTATTAGTTTTAAACATTATGTACCAGGCATGTGGATTTTTTCTAAAAAAAGGGCCGCTATCATAAATGGGTAATTGTTTTATGCCCTCGAGATTTATTTTTTAAATAGCACCGGTACTTAATCAGGTGTATAAACAGGAAGTTTCTGAAAGAAGAAGATACTCATGACAGAAATTTGTGGAGGAATAAAGTTAGCTTGGTTTAAAAAATACTACTCTAATGAAGAAATTTCCTTACATAAAAAACTTAATTATAGTAGAGTTAAGATTTTTCATGGCCGGTACATAAAAAATGTATCAGTGTGGATAGGTTAACTCCTGGCCAAACAGAATATAGAAACTATTTACCAACCCACTTGCAAGATCCAGGAAAATCTCAGATTAGCCAAAGATCCCCATAAAATGAAGTATTTAAAATCAGGCAAATAAGTACAAGAACACATCAGACTGGAGAAATAAGAAAAATGAATGGTGGAAGACCATGTATCATTGGACTCTGATCATCACAACATATTCGAAGAAATGAGGGTTCTAACCACTATGTCCCATTACCTTGTAAGGATGCAAAGAGGGGCGATTGAAATTTGAAAATTTCATTAGAAAGAGGGAGTATTGTAGCTTCCCTAGGCTTCCTACACCAAATTAGCCACAGCTAAGTAACATCTACCAGTACCAACTAGAAATAATTACCAGCTGTTGGTCACTCAGATTCCAGGCCATGCCACTGATAAGTGGAGTATATAAGTGGAGTTGTTCTGCTTCAGATTTGCATTTGCTGACAAGCCTACAGCATCAAATTTACTCAGCCACTAAGAAGTCTCCTGAAGTCAGAGATGAAATGACTGGATGCCACCATGACCATCGACCATGGTCTAACAGCCCAGAAAATTTTCATCATAGTATACTTAATTATATATCTCTTCTTCTTCTCCTTCCAAGTATTAGGCCAAGGCCTGTTACGATCCTATAGAAAATTTTTCCATATGGGAAATTCTCGTATAAGACTTGAAAGCATAATAATAGTCCCTTCGATTGGTTGCTGGCCAAAGGAAGGCAAGACCAGTGATGGAGCTGCCATCTTATAGCCTCTGGTCAGGCTTTTCTGCAGAAGAATAGAAAATAAAGGAAAGAAGAAATGGAAGAAATGAAAGACTCCCTAGCCCTCGGATGCCCTAATAGCGTCGGGGTCGAAAAAACAAGAGTTAACCAAGAGAGGTTGATAGTAAAGTTAAAAGAGTGCAAAACACAAGTAAGTGGAAGAAATGTTTTGCACAGCTTGGGCACCTTGTGGTCGCCATCCATATATCCCCCTAGAGGAGGACCCCTGAGGGGATTATATATCTCTAAATTGTATAATATGTACATAATGTGAAATAGTTAAGACGTGTGACCCAAATGAACGATGAGAGGAAACCACATCAGATTTGAAAAGTGAAAGTGGAGGGAAAGAGACACAGAGAATGACCAAGAAATACATGGGGAGACTGCATAGAAGGTATAGCTCTAGTGTGAGGAAAGTCACTACAGGCTATCACTTTGGAGAGAGTTTCTTGAGATTTCCCCAAAGCTCAAATGTCAACAGGGTGAAGATAAAGAAGAAGAATCAACTTTTACCGGTCATTGACTCACAGTTAGAAAGGGTTGAAATTATTAGAAAATTGACACAATAGTTATAAAATTAAAGCAAAAGTAAAAAAATATTTTGTGATTATCCCTTAAATTGGCAAAATTCACAATTTATTTAAGGGCTGTATTTATGGACAGTTTTAAATTCTCAATTCTTGTTTAGCAGCTTTTTGCATGAGTAACTCATGTGACATTACAAATCGAATTAGTAGAACAGCTCACAAATGGAGCGTGAATCACAATTAAATTTTTTTTGTGAAGTTGGCAATAATTTCTCAGTGATTTAATCACTTCCGACCATATAGTATATCTTTGCTAGCAGAAGAACTTTGCCGTATGAAAATATATTGAATGAAACTTTGCCATTTATCAAAATATATGTATGCAAGTCATTAAAAAAAAATACATGTTATTAGAGATGAGGTTCTTTTTTGTGGGAATTTCAATGTTCATAATTCTTTCCTTGTTCTTCTGTATAAAAAAGGGGAAGTAGAAAAATCTGCAGTGGTTGCTCATGATTAGTCAGAAAAACACAAAATAGATGTAAACATAAAATTATTAAAACAGTTTGAAAACAATAATGAACTCACCATATGGGAAAAAATCGATATACAGTAGAACAAGGAAAAAATTATGAACTTTGAAATTCCTGCAGAAAGGAACCTCATTAGTAAATTTACTGGACCAGAGGCAAAGAGAGCAGGAATCAAGAATCAGGGCCGACAACATGAGAAAATTCAGTCTGTAATCGCTGATGATGGGGCTAAGAAGCCCTGAAACATATGTTTGGCAAAAACAATTGTAAGAGGTAAGAATGAACAGACAAAATGTTTTAATTACATAAACACTTACCATTCCAATAAACAAGACATTTTTGAGCATTCTCCCTGTCTGTAAAATGCACGAATGCAAAATTCCTCATCTTTTTTATTTTTACTATAGTATCTCGAGCTACTACGCTCTGCATTGCTCCATATAAAGTTTTCTCTGTAGTAGACAGCGGAAGATCTCTTATGAATATGACAGTCACCTGAAATTTATACAAATTAAACAATATATAAAAAAAAATTATACAATTTCCTTTAGTAGTAAATCCACTAAAAGAGTCAGCAATCAATCTGGGATGCAAATATGTGCTCTTAAAACCACAGATACCAGTAAAAGTGTTAATAAAACAAGACAAGAAACATATCCAAATTGATCCTGACATGTGTTTTGCCTCATGGACTAGTGATCAGCATTTCTGACTACCGTTCATGAGGTCCCGGGATTGATTCCTGGTCAAACCATAGAAATTTTTCCTTAAAGGAAATCATTCCTGTGGTTGCCCATGGTCTGGAATTTAAATTAAGTTTAGGTTAAGAACTCTCCTGGCGCTTCATTATCATTTATCACCCATCATATCATCGGGGTAATGTAACTCTGCCTTCTAGGTGCCCCAACTTGAGAAGTGGGTTACAGTTAAGCCAATACCAGGAGAGAACATCATAAATATCAAATTGACAACCTGGGGCATTGAATAGAAAGAAATGTGTTTTGCTCTTGAATAAGACATCATCAGAGTTATCACATGACAGTAAAAACACTACTGAAAAGAAAAAAAACAAGTTCAGGCGATATATTCTGTATCTTTAGGTTGTGCCATGTGACATCATGCACAGATAAGCCACTTGCAAAAATACGTAAATCAGTCTAATTTATTATAAAATGACAATAGGAAATATCATTATCGGGTTCTTCTTAATAAAAGAGTTGAGTCTAGTTTCATCTTACCACAAATTAGTTGAGTTCTTTTAGGACATGTTTCGAAAAAATCTTCTGTTTTATTTTCACCATGTCCAGCTTGAGGTAAGGTGAAAACAGACTCAACTTGTTTATTAAATTAGTGCACAACTATTATTTTTATGTTTTAAATTTCAAGTTGTTCCAGGACACACATATCTGGGAATTCTTATCACACCCATGCAAAACATTATAACTATTGTTAGCACGTAAAGAATGTCTTGAATTAACCAAATGTTCATCAAAATGTGATTTTTCGAAATTAAACATTTTCTACACAAATTCAAATTAATGGGCTAAATAAGCAGTAAAAGATAAAAAATGGCATTATTTGTAAATGTTAAAAATGGTATTGATTGCAGTAATTGTGTATGTTGGAAGAGACAAAATAATTACAATAGCTCTACCAAGCTGAGGTCCCAGAAATAATGGCCTACTAATGTTGTCTTTAATCCATTCACTTGAGATTTAAATGTCTGACAATTTGTTTATTAAAATAAGAAAAGTATGGGTTAAAAACACAATTAAATTATTGTAAATCAATGGTAAAGAGAAAAATTTTTGTCTGATCCGGGAATCAAACCCTGAACCTTTAGCTTTCCGTGCTAATGCTCAGACCACTGAGCTAATCCAGGCTTCATTCCCATCCAAGCAAGAATTCTTCCTTTACCTTTACTCTACTGGCCCCACATTCAATTGCAATGAATCATCATTCACAAATACACAATTAATGTATGGGTTGTTGAGATTTTCCTTCTTTTCAAAACACTAAACTTAAACAAACAGGATGAAATTTGTAATAGTTATAAATGTTAATTATAACTAAACTTGGGAGTTATTTAACAATTCACATTAACGTCTTAGTACCATACATTAGCATTACAACTCAAATTTGGACATGACAGTGCCAACAAATTTTGGTCAGAGATTTCTTATTACAGACTTGAAGTTCTTTTAAAGTAAAGTAAAGTAAAGTAAAGTAAAGTGATCCCAGAACAGACCGGAGGCCCTTGGGGTAGTAGGAGGTTAAGGCTCCCACTTTTTCTAGACCATCGGCACTTTATGTCAGCCGGGTTGTCAGCCCTGCGTGATGGCCGCCTTTACCCCCAGAACAAGCATCTGGTACTCATTTCCATTAGAGGCTGAGTCGACCCCAGGGCCATAGTGCCGCCAGAGGGTTTGGGTCAGTTTAAAAATCCTGACCCCAATGGGACTTGAACCCTCGACCCTCCGGCTTGTAGCTCAGTGCCTTAACCACTACGCTACGGCGTGTTGGAGTTCTTTTACGATATGTAAATCTATGACACTGTGTTACTTCCTTTCTAAAGGAAGCAATACTCAGGATTTTTATGTCCTTAAATATCCATCAACCCCAGCCTGTTTGAACTCCAAACCTCAATAGTTCATAAAGACTGATATATTTTCTAAAGAACATGCTCTCAGCGAATATGCAAAATATTTTATAAATGTGTTTTTATTTAACAAGCTTTGCTCTTGTTTTGATTTGACAACCATAAAATATACATGTACTGAACTTATCTTATGAGATAAATTGGTTAAGGACACATGAATAAAAAAATTATATAATAAAGAGACACTTCAAAATTAATGGAAAGAATCGATTATCATGCCCATCTATAAGACTGGAGATAAAACTCATTGCAACATCTACAGGGGTATTTCATTACATTCAACTTTGTACAAAATTCTAACAATTATATTAGTGTCCAGACTTACTTCCTATATTGATGACATTAATAGGAGATAGTCCACCGCTGTGGTCTCGAGGTAGCGTGCTGCCTTGTCACGCAGCGGGCCCGGGTTTGATCCCCGGTCAGGGCAGTTTTTCTGGGTGAGGTTTTTATCGGGGTTTTTCCTCACCTGTAAGACAAATGTCAGGAAACCTTTAAGGCCAAAACGGTCCCCGAATTCATATGGCCATCATCACCATCATCCTTAACTTCATCATCACCCTCATCATCATCATCATCCTTCACCGGTGTGGAAAGCAACGGGAAGCTACCACACCTACAATTCCCTAGTAAAGCTGCAAGCATAGCATGAAAATGCTATGATTGCAGTGAAGGACCTGCCTTTGGGCAGAATGACTATGGAATAGCAGATAATCAGTGTGGATTTAAAAGAAACAGGTCTACAACAGATCAGATTTTTAATATAAGACATATTTTAGAAAATAAATGGGGAAATAATGTCATTGAGCAACAACTGTCTGTAGACTTAAAGAAGCATATGATTCAAATAAAAGGGAGAAGTTATATAGTATCCCGCTGGAGATCAGAATTCCTAAAGAGTTAGTTAGACTGTTCAAATGTGCCTAAATGGCACAAATAGTAGTGTGCATGTAGGCAAGCTTTTCTTGGATACTTTTGAAATTCACAATGGTAATACAGTGCGATCAGTATGGCAATGGACACCGTGATCCTATGCTGTCTGTCCCCACTGCGAGTGCACCAGCAGTGACAGTGAAATCCCTGTGACCCCGCGTCTGCTGTTGAATGCTATACTGATCGCACTGTTTTAACCATCATTTGAGGGAAGTAGATTATACAGGGAATGATTAGAAAACATTAGCTCAGGATAGGGATATATGGAGATCTTATGTCTGCATGGATATGAGATAACAACAATGCACATGCGCCAGAGTTTATGGAGCCAGTGATAACCCACCATCGAACCACATATTGATTATCATCCTCGATTACTATCGTTATTGTACTAAAGTTAAAAAATCTTACGCTAGATGGTAGGATCTCGCTATGAAATTTAAATGACCAATATTTGCAATAAATCCCCAAATCTATGTTAAAAAAACATACTAATAATATTAAAATGACCAAACGTTTATTAAAAATGGGTGTACACTTACTTATCACTCCCTAATGCCAATCCAACCAGCGATAACCCAAAACAGCGATAGGAAAATCATAGACTAATAAGTAATATACTCTGTGCAGAAAATAGCAGTTAGCATCACAATATTGTCTAACAGTGTCATAATATTGTGATTTGCATATTTAAATAAATACTTGAAAATTGTCTAATAATGTAAAAATTGTTTGAAAAAGTTTAAAATATTAAAAAATGTTAGTAAATACAGAGGAAGAGCTATAGTTTACAACAATAAACTGAAAAATCAAGCATAAGTAGAAGTGCAGTTGAGCCTTTCTCTCAATTAATTATTCACATACTGAAACAATAAATAGTGCATATTATCGTTTTTATTTGAATTTATATAGGTGGCATGATGCCATAAAATCCACAAGGAATTTGCAACATTGTGAAGAAGAAAAGCTAGATGAAGTTACATGAGATAATGAAGTAAATTTACAACAATTGGTAACATCAGACAGGAAACCACTATATCTTTATGCAGTTGTTTAAAATGTCCGCCGTCGTGGTAACGTCAAACTATTTGTCTATATTCATTAGACCATGGATATCAGTTTTCAGCATATCATTGCAAACTGGCATTCTACAAGATTGACAAAGGTAGTTTGGTTCGAAAATCAAAGCAAATTCTACTTAAACGTACCGGCTCAGTTAAAAACTAACAGAAAAAAGAAACAATCATTGATCAATATTAAATTACCCATATCCGGGGCAACGCCGGTTAATCTCTGAAATACATCGTCCACAATGTTTTCATTTCCTACAGTAATAGACCACGTACGTACAGAAATTACATATACTCAAATATTAACATTAAATACAATTTTCATCTTAGCCCTTTCGCATAACGCGCTCCTCACCTCATCATTCTCGTTCAGGTACGGAACGTGCCCAATCTACTTGAAGTTTAAATCCGCCCAAAATAATAGTCGTTCTGCCAACAACTGTCGGCAGGCCATAACATACAGATCTAATGGCTTTCAAATTCCTCCACAATGCAAATCCCCGGGTGTGGTAGCGTCCAATTGGGTTTTGTATAGTCTGAGATCCTTGATCCCGTCGACATGCTTATTTAATTCTTCAAGAAAAACTTCCTTGTTTTTATATTATACTTTCCTTGTTTTATCCGTCGGTATGCCACAACGAATATCGTGCAATTGTCAACGGATTTTGTAACAAACCGATACTGTTAATCCAGGTATGATTTCATATTCATTTAAAAGTTTGAATAGCAGTATAGCGCATCTTTAGGAGTAGTATAATTTTGATAAATGCATATCCTTTGTTAGTCCCTGAAAAGTCCCATCATAAGTCTCATTTCATAGATGGTCCCAATTTGTTCAAATAATGGGACGATTTCACCTCTTCAATCAAAAATAATCTTGGTAAGTTCCCAATAAATACTTCACTTCCTCTAGGTGGAGGAGGTCCTTCCCAGTTTGGCGGAGGACCAAATCTTCTTTGTCCATTTGTTTGTATTAACTGATAACCCGTACGCGTTTGAAGTTCCAATAATCTTTTTGTTTTAATACGCTTTTAATCCATTGTGAGCAAGAAGAAGAACCTTGGATTATGTATCTTTAAGAGAAAAAACCGAGATATTACAACACGTTACTGTACCCGAAACACGACCCTACTACCACATCCAATTCTGACACTATAAATTATTCAAACCTTAGTACCATAGGTGCGTGAAATTGGCGCGATTTGTAAATACCCCCCCCCACATGTCAATTATCATCAATATCTGATTGAGTGCTTTTTTTCCGTTCGCGTTCCGAATTCATCGTGATGCAAAGTGTTCTGAAACTACAAACAGTGGCTGTTTGTCGGTATACATAGTGCATGTAGGCTATATATAGAGTAGCTAATACCGTGGCATGCGCTGCTACGCGTAATGAATAAAAAAACAAAAAATTAATGTGCATTTATGGTTAGTTGAATAAGTAAAAGAAAGGAAGTAATTATTATAAATATAATACTTTTTTAGGTACCGACCGGCCGTGCTGATTACCCGGCGTTGCCCGGGTATCTACTTATTCCACACCTTACTTGGCATAACTGAGTTGGAAAATACGAAAATTAATGTGTTTTTATGTTTAGTTGAAAGGAAAAAAAAAAAGTATCGTAATTATTTTCTGATAAACCACACGTGCTGATGACACGGTCGCTGTTCGGGAAACTACTCATCCCGAGCTTCTTGGCATAAATGAAAGCTGAAAGAGAAAAATTACTGTACTTCTTATGATTAGTTGAATAAGTAAGATGTACAAAGTACCGAAATAACTGTAACATATTTATTTTTAATAAGTATGAAAATCACACAAAATTTTAAGTTTTACTTCTATTTAATTAAATAAAATGAAAAATAATTATAAGTGTATATCGTAATTATTTTAAGATTTCCCGTGCTGATTACCCGGTATTGCCCGGAAATCTACTTATCTCGATCTTCGTGGCATAAAATGAGCTAAAAGACCAAATTTCTTATTGAGAGATCCGTAAAAGAATACCCGTCATGTGCTGATATGCTTGCACAGGAATCTACGTACTTGTCTCGATCTTCTTGGCATCAATGAGAGACAAAAATGGTTATTGTGAGTTATCCGTAAGAGATAAACATGGCTGTCACGGGCTTTATTGTTTAGATTTTTCTGTAGAGCTTTTTGAGATGGGCCTATTCAATTCTTTGTACATTAATTTTGTGTAATTGTTATGGTTTAGGCAGCGTACGCCATTTAAGCGTCCAAGGAGCTATTTTTTCACGTTTTCCACTACAAAGGGCGATTTTAAGGGTGTAGTAATTTGAGTATCACAACTACTCTTAATAGCCAACGTTCATCCCGGGAATCTCTTGAACGTTTGGCAAAAATCCCCATCAACGGTATGGGGCCGCGCATAAAGTACGAACGAACAACAAACAAACAAACAAACAAACAAACATTAATTTATATATATATATATATATATATATATATATACATATATATATATATATATATTAGCGTAGTGGTTAAGGCCCTGCGCTACAGGCCGGAAGGTCGAGGTTCGAATCCCGGTGGGGTCAGTATTTTTAAACTGACCCAAACCTTCTGGCGGCACTATGACCCTGGGGTCGACTCAAGGCCTCTAACTGAAATGAGTACCGGAACAGCTTGTTCTGGGGTAAAAGTGCGGGGCCCGCACGCAGGGCTGACAACCGCCGGCTTACATCAATATATATATTATAGTTATCTATATATATATATAATATTATATCTCCAGCGCTGCGGTCTCGAGTGGTAGCGTGCTGCCTTGTCACGCAACGGGCCCGGGTTCGATCCCGGTCGGGGCAAGTTTTCTGGGTTTGTGGTGGCATCGGGGTTGTTCCTTACCTGTAAGACAAATGTTAGGAAAACTTTTAAGGCCAGGCCAAACCAAAAATCCCCGAAATCATATGGCCAGCAGTATCCTTATCATTATCCTCATCATTACCATCATCATCCTTCACCGGTGTGGAAAGCGACGGGAAGCTACCACACTTACAATTCGCTAGTAAAGCTGCAAGCATAGCAGTGTAGGACCAGCCTTCGGGCAGAATTACTATGGATGGATATACGTACTGTATATAGTAAGTAAGATCAATGGAGATTTGTAATTTATTTTTAAATCTTTTCATGGGCACAACTTCAATAGCTATAACGGTAACACGCCTACATTCACTCCTTCGGAATTTGTTATTAGATAATAAAAGCAGAGAGTTTCAAGACATGGCTCTTCTCTCAGAAGGTAACTGTTGGCGAATTCGGAAAGAATATATTTGACTATTGAGGTTGTTCTCATGACTTTTTTTTTACACAGTAAAACTTGTTTAATCCGAAACGTGAATAATGCGGAAATCTGCCCAATGTAAACAAATTGATTGACCCCACAGGGAAAATACTAGTAATTTTTAACGTGTCTTTATTTTGTATAAAACGGAATTCTCTCCAACACGGGAAGCAGAAGGATATTTCTACACAATTAATGAAACAACTGTTTATAGGGCGGAAAAATAGAGCGCGAAATAAATTAGTTTCAACTTTATTGAATTCTCGTTAGGAGAATTAACAATTAGTGACTATTTCCCGCCCCCGGGTGAAGTGGAGGTTCGACCTGTATCTGAAATTTTCTTTCGGCCTAACTGCACATCCCGTTTTTGCAAAATACAGGTTCGTTTAACAAACATTTGTTGTGACATCTGTCTTCACAAATAACCAGTGCACTGTAAAATCTTAAATAATTTAAGATCTGAGACCGATTCTGTTGGTATCTTTCACAGGTAGCGTTCTGAATTTACGGAATAAAGATGACATTAAACGAAAAAGTGAAAGTGATTGAAGATAAAAAAACAAACTCTCAGTACGCGAAAACAAATGACTACGCGAAACAGTGACTAAATTTTAAATGTGGAAACACGCAAGTTAAATATCCCTAGAGAATAACGATTTCAAGGCATCTTCAGGCTCGTTGTGGACAGTTTTAAAAGACGACACAATGTAGTGTGGAATGAAATTTGCGGGGAATTAAAGGATGTGGACGAAAGTATAGTTAGTGAGTGGAAACCGAAAGTGCATACTTTAATTTCAGGGACTCTTTTTTCGCGCTTTACCGTCGAAGTCGCTCGTACATACTATAATTAATTTTCCAATGGTAGCGTAACTACAATTAATCGAAGGTACATAAAAAGACTAAATAGTTGGGCTCTATATTCTAAATGTTAACATATGGTATAAATACTATCAAGTAAGAAACTCTTCAAAGAACTCAAAATATTTACCTGTATCCTTGTATTTACTTTTTTAGAAATCTGTTTGCTTTATTCATAAAAATTTAAAACTCTTCAAAATAAATTCAGATTTACATGAACATAACACTAGAATATCTAACAATATGCACCTAAATTGTCACAGGCTTACCAGAAGTATTAAGGCATGTCACATAGAGGTAGTAATCTATATAATCATCTCCCTTCCAATATTAAACTTTTTACGGGCAGACAATTTAAATTTGCTGTACAGAATATTTTATTGTCTTCGATGCCATTAAGTATGGGTTGGAATACCTAAATTTAAAATTGTAAGTAACATTTGATTAGAATTGTATCGCTATCCTTTCTTGTGAAAGTGCTGCCCCTTGATATTATGGTGTATTTTAGTTTCAATGTAAATTGGTTTTATTATGTATTTATGTAAGTATGTTTTATATTTGTCCCGCGCCGTAGCCGAGCGGTTAAGGTAGGAAGCCTTGGCGCACGAGCTACGGGACTTTGCGCTGGGTTCGAGTCTCCATGGGGGAAAAATTTTTCATCATGGCATTTGCGTGGCCAGTATGGGACCGGTGCCCACCCAGCATCTTGAGTGCAATTGGGGTAGCTACAATAAGTAATGCGGCTCCAGGTTGAGGACACCAGCTATAACACGGGGGGGGACTCGACAAAATTCTAACCACATGTCAACCCCTACACTGGCTGTTGATCATCTATCTCTGTGATTGACACATGTGGATGTGAAGGGCCAGCAGCCGGCTGGTAAAAGGGCAACGACGCTGAAAAGTGGAAAGACCCTCAATCGGATCGGATGTTTTATATTTTATATTGTTGTTTATAATCTGGACACGTTCTATAAGCATCTATGATGCTCTAATGGATGTTAAAATAAATAAATTAAATAAAATAAAAATTGGCTAATCATTTTTTGCTTTTTTTATAATGCGAAATGTTATCTAACGTAAAAAAAAAAAAAGAGTTCCCGTGCTATTCAGCTTTGAACAAGTTTTACTGTACAAATCCTAATCCTTGTTACCAGACACCAAAACAGATCATGAAAAAATATATATAGGCCTATGACGGTGAAGCCATACTACTACAGGCCTTAGAAGGGCCTTGAGGTATAGAACGAGGTTGAGGAGGCAATCTATTAAGATAATCGAGTAAGGTGTCAGCCCGGTTGTCAGCACCCGTGATGGCCGCATTTACCCCAAGAATATACATCTTCTACTCGTTTCCGTTAAAGGTTGAATGAATCCCAGGGCCATGGTGTCGCCAGAAGGTTTAATCTCCGTCGAAACTATGAACCCGCGCACCTCCGAGTTGTAGTGTTATTTACTGACTCAAACTACGATAACTAACTCACTGGTACCGAATGTTCATGGCAGTGCGGTCACCTAGTTCTCCACACAAACCCTATCATGAGCTCATGTTTTTCAATAATGCCTTGTATAATCCTACTTCCCTCCAATGCTCGTGGTGTAATGTTTATTTTCCCGTTCTCACCTGCGCAATCTTGGTCTAAATGATACTCTGGTTTTGCTACAAGAAGCTTCCATGCTGCCCTTTCGTTCCCCATTCGTGCCATCATGCCCTGCCCATCGCAGTCGAGACTAAATTGTTCTTATTATATTTGATTTCCTATAAAGACCATGTAAACTCACTGTTTATGGCTGTGTCTGTTCACACCTCTCTTAGTCAAAAAAATCCTAAGAAGTTTTTCCACCATATCTATATATATATATATATATATCTATATATATAGAGAGAGAGAGGAGAGGAGAGAGAGGAGAGAGAGAGAGAGAGAGAGAGAGAGAAATGAGGGAAATTTTGAGAAAATGGCTGAATTCAAACACCTGGGAACAATAATCACAGACAGGAATTAGATGCAAAAGGAAATTAAACATAGGCTCAATTCTGGAAATGCGTGATATTATGCATTACAGAGACTCTTGACTTCCCAACTCCTTTCAAAAAAACGTTAAACTGAAAATATATAAAACTATTATTCTACTAGTTATATTATATGGTTGCGAAACATGGACTCTTACTTTAAGGGAGGATAGGAAATTACGAGTATTCGAGAATAAAGTTCTTAGCAAAATTTTTGGACCAAAGAGAGATGAACAGACAGGTGAATGGAGAAGACTGCTTAACAATGAATTACATGGTCTTTAGCCTATAGGAAGCCAGATATAATGAGAACAGTTAAGTCTCGTAGACTGCAATAGGCAGGACATATGGCACGAATGGGGAATGAAAGACGCGTATGGAAGCTTCTTGTAGGTAAACCAGAGGGAAAACACCCAGTTGGTAGACCAAGAATGAAGTGGGAGAATAACATTAACTATGATTTGAGAGAAGTAGACTATACAGGGGATGATTGGAAAACACTGGCTCAGGATTGCGATGTATGAAGAGCCTATGTCCGTGCGGCCATGAACCTACGGGTTCGATAGTGTCACTGAGTTAGTTTTGTATATATTAGGGTGGTCCCTATTTTCGATTTTCCGTATTTCTTTGTTTTCCTTTTTTTATTGTAAGAAATAATTTAAATTCCATTTTGTTGAAATTTTAATATGAGAGGCCAGTGCAGCATTGAGCTGGAATAGAGGCGTAAAAACGTGTTAACAATTAATGTCATACAAACAGCTGCATTTGAAGATATTTACTGATGTATTTCTCTTGTTTAAGACAATAGAAATATACTCGTGCTATAAGTGTTTTTTTTCTTAATATTAATAAATTTAGGTGTGTCACTGGTTAGTGGTAATTTATTGTCATGAAATTTATTACACTATCAAATTGTGCCCAATGGGAGAAATAAATAATAGTTTTAAAAAACTAAAAGAACACGCTTTATTAGAAAACTAAAAAATGAAAAATAATTTTAATTTCCAATACGCTTGGGATAAAATAAAGTGGCCAACAAAAAAATCATCTCCAACACATATAGAATAAAATTAGAGTTATCAACAAAAAGAAAATAATTTTACCATCAAAAGCGTGGGGTGCTCTATATCAATTAATATATTTGATAATAAACAGATATTGGTAAAAGTAAGCTCTCTAAGAAGAAAATGTAAAAATCATAAAAATCACCCCACGCTTTTGATGGTAAAATTATTTTCTTTTTGTTGATAACTCTAATTTTATACTATATGTGTTGGAGATGATTTTTTTTGTTGACCACTTTATTTTATCCCAAGCGTATTGGAAATTAAAATTATTTTTCATTTTTTAGTTTTCTAATAAAGCGTGTTCTTTTAGTTTTTTAAAACTATTATTTATTTTTTATTTTTTAGTTTTAATATTTTACAGAATAAGATAAAAATGTAAATATCTTTAAATTCGATACTATTGTAGTATGAGCTAAAAGTAATACTCTTCTATAAAAAAACCCTCCCAGCCGGATTTGAACCAGCGACGTATGGATTACTGAAATTATATACCACTAAGAGTTCACTGCTCTACCAACTGAGCTCTTACAACGATTGACTAAAAACTCGACAAGTCCGCAACCTATTATACCAGTTTTCATTTTTTTTGATTTTCGGATGATTCTGGCCAGGATTTTTGAAACAAAATATGAAATTATTGTATTGTCACGGGTCCTCTACACGTATACAAAGTTTCAAGTCGATCCAATGTTTCTAAGTGGGTGAAAATCGCGTTGAAAGATTCCGTTACATTGATACAAAAACACGTTTTTTGATTTTCTGATGATTATGGCCAGGATTTTAGAAAATAAATATGAAATTATTGTATTGTCACGGGTCCTCTACAAGTATACAAAGTTTCAAGTCGATCCAATGTTTCTAAGTGGGTGAAAATCGCGTTGAAAGATTCCGTTACATTTATACAAAAACACTTTTTTTTATTTTCTGATGATTATGGCCAGGATTTTAGAAAATAAATATGAAATTATTGTATTGTCACGGGTCCTCTACAAGTATACAAAGTTTCAAGTCGATCCAATGATTTTAAGTGGGTGAAAATCGCGTTGAAAGATTCCGTTACATAGATAGATAGATATATAGATAGATACAGGTCAAGCTAATATAAAGCGTATAAAAAATAGAGATTGTGCGTTCAAATCAGACGATATTTGAATTCAACCCCTATAATAAGTACTACCCTAGTAGCTTATACAATACTGTAGTTGTTTAAGACAATATCATACAAACCGGGAGGTCGCGGTCTTGATTCCCGAAGGCGTCAGAAATTTTAAACTAGACCAAACCTTTGTCGGCACCATATACGAGTACCTAGGTCAACCTAATCTCCAACCGAAATAATTACTGGTCTTAGTCGTTATGCAGGACTGACAACCCGGCTGATATCGTATCCTTATTGTCTAGGAAGATGGGAAGTTCAACCTCCTACATCATAAGGGCCTCCATATAACATTATCTTCCTTTAATATGGGTATCTACCTAAAACCAGTTTACATCCACCGCTTGCCAGTGTCCTATGTGACACAAATATATAATTTTAATTTATTCTCCGCTTTCCCTATTATTCCATTGCACTTCATCTATTATTTCTCTCCTTGTTATACCGCCTTGAATCCAAGTAGCATTGGGCTACACTGCAATAAATTCAGTGTCTACAACCTGTGTTGTCAATTTTCGAGTTTCATGGTTAAGTGTTACAATTGGAAAAAGTTAGTTATACTTATACGAATGTGTCCAAATGGCACAAAGAGTAGGGTACGTGTAGACCTGGGACGCCCAAACTACGACCCGCGGGCCGGATTCGGCCCTCCGTCACTTTCTATGCGGCCCCTGTAGACCTGTAGCATTCTAATGAATTAATATATGCTAAGGGTAGGCCTATAAAATTAGTCTATCTATAATCGAACAAGAACCTGTCAAATATGTTTTAACGACATAACAAAAAAGTTACCATATCAACACACGCTAATAATAATAATAATAATAATAATAATAATAATAATAATAATAATAATAATAATAGTAATAATAGTAATAATTATTCTACCAGTTATATTATATGGGTGCGAAGCATGGATTCTTACTTTAAGGGAGGAAAGGAGATTGCTAGTATTTGAGAATAAAGTACTTAGGAAAATTTTTGGACCGAAGAGAGATGAACAGACAGGTGAATGGAGAAGACTGCATAACGATGAACTACATGGTCTTCACAGGAAGCCAAATATAATAAGAACAGTTAAATCTCGTAGACTGCGATGGGCAGGACATGTTGCACGTATGGGGAATGAAAGACTTGCATGGAAGCTTCTTGTAGGAAAGCCAGAGGGAAAACGCCCAGTTGGAAGACCAAGAATGAGGTGGGAGAATAACATTAACTATGATTTGAGGGAAGTAGATTATGGAGGGAATGATTGGAAAGCATTAGCTCAGGATAGGGATGTATGGAGAGCTTATTTTCGCGCGGCCATGAACCTACGGGTTCGATATTGCCAGTGAGTAAGTAAGTAAGTAAGTAAGTAAGTAAGTAAGTAATAATAATAATAATAATAATAATAATAATAATAATAATAAACAGTGAAGTAATGGTCATTAAAAACAAAGACAGAAGATATATTCCCAACAACAATACTAGAATGGATGCCATTTGGTAGAAGAAAAAGAGGACGACCAAAAATAACGTGGATTGATGGTGTTTTGAGCAGCATGAGAGAAAAAGGATTGGACGATGAGGATTGGAATGACAGAGAGATGTGTAGGAGAATAACAGTAGATTAATTTGGCGCAGGAAGATGATGTGAAACATTCTGAAACTGCTAAATAAGTAATAAATAGTAATAATAATAATAATAATAATAATAATAATAATAATAATAATAATAATAATGATAATAATAATAATAATAATAATAAAATAATAATAATAATCCTAAACAGGGCCTTTTGGCCCGAGCCATCTTGACATTTTTCTCAATTTGGTCATCGATACAAATAAGTTTCGGCGGCTCTGGTGTAGGCAAACAGTTTTCGGATATTTTTTTAATTCACAATGGGTTAAAGCGATGAGATGCACTATCTCCTCCACTATTCAATATTGTATAAGAGCATGCCATCAGATCTTTAGAGGATGAAGAATACCTACAATCCAATAGTATCAATAAGCTGTTACTTTATTGGGTGCGAAACATGGACTCTTACTTTAAGGGAGGAAAGGAGATTACGAGTATTTGAGAATAAAGTTCTTAGGAAAATTTTTGGACCAAAGAGAGATGAACAGACAGGTGAATGGAGAAGACTACATAACAATGAACTACATGGTCTTTATAGGAAGCCAGATATAATAAGAACAATTAAGTCTCGTAGACTGCGATGGGCAAGACATGTTGCACGAATGGGGAATGAAAGACGTGCATGGAAGCTTCTTGTAGGAAAGCCAGAGGGAAAACGCCCAGTTGGTAGACCAAGAATGAGGTGGGAGAACAACATTAACTATGATTTGAGGGAAGTAGATTATACAGGGAATGATTGGAAAGCATTAGCTCAGGATAGGGATGTATGGAGAGCTTATGTCCGCGCGGCCATGAACCTACAGGTTCGATAGTGCCAGTGAGTAAGTAAGTAAGTAAGTAAGCTGTTACTTTATACTGATGATGTAGGCCTATTATTGAGCGATAGCGAGGAGATACTAACAGCAAACGCGTGGACTCTTTTGAGTAACACTAAGAAATTGGGGAAATAAACATCAATAAAACTAAATATATGTTCACACATATAAATACAATATATAATGGAAGTCCACCGCTGTGGTTTTGAGGTAGCATGCTGCCTTGTCACGCAGCGGGCCCGGGTTCGATTCTCCGTCGAGGCAGGCTCCGGGTTGAGGTTTTTTCGGGTTTTTTCCTCACCTGTAAGACAAATGTCAGGAAGCTTAGGGCCCAACGGTCCCCGAAAATCATCCGGCATCATCATCATCATCATCATACTTATCATTATCATCATCACCCTTCACCGGTCATCACCATTCACCGGTGTGGAAAGCAACGGGAAGCTACCACACCTATAATTCCCTAGTAAAGCTGTAAAGCATAGCATGAAAATGCTATTATTGCAGTGAAAGACCTGCTTTTGGGCAGAAATACTATGGATGGATGGATGTAATGGAAATATATAGCTAATGCAAGAGGGAAATTTTGAAGAAGTGGCTTAATTCATATACCTAGGAACAGTAATTGCACATAGGAATGAGATGCAAAATGTAATTAAACATAGGCTCTATTCTGGAAATTCGTGCTATTGTTCCTTACAGGGATTCTTGTCGTCCCAACTCTTTTCAAAAAAGTTAAACACAAAATATATAAAACAGTTATTCTTCCAGTTATACTATATTGATGCGAAACATTGACTCTCACTTTAAGGTAGGAAAGGAGATTACGAGTATTTGAGAATAAAGCTCTTATGAACATTTTTGGAACAAAGAGAGATTAACAGACAAGTGAATGGAGAAGATTACATAACAGTGATCTATATAGTCTCAAAGGAAGCCAGATATAATAAAAACAATTAAGTCTCGTGGACTGCGACGGGCTGGACATGTGGCATGAATGGAGAATGAAAGATGTGCATGGAAGCTTATTGTAGGAAAACCAGAGGGAAAATGCACAGTTGGCAGAACAAGAATGAGGTGGGAGAACAACATTAACCATGATTTGAGGGAAGTATATTATACAGGGATGATTGAAAAAAACATTAGATCAGGATAGGGATGTATGGAGAGTTCATGTCCGTGAGGCCATGAATCTACGGGTTCGATAGTGCCAGTGAGTTAGTTCTGATTTTGTTGGTTTACGGAATATGTATTTCTTTTGTTAATTACAACGTACTTAGAAAATAAAAAAGGCAGAATGAAGCATTGCGAAGAATACTCATATTTGGGGGGTCAAAGTAACCAAGAATGGGAATCATGAAGATGACATTAATTCATGAAACAATAAAAGGAGGGCAACATAACCCCATTGTTTTGCCATTTACATAATTTCAAAAATAACTGTAAAAATTAAAATAATAATTAGGGCCTACGTCGACTGACAAGGGAACTGTCAACCATTGCATGCCCAAACTTACCTTGAAATTTTTCCCAGAGAAACGTTGTGACGTATCAAGTCCGTGTCCAAATATTATCTGCCGTTTTTAACTGCAAGGCACTAAATCCAGCGCCGAATCTCTCACTTAAACTGTAGAGAAGTAAATACAACTACTTACTTGATGGACTGGGTAACCCTCATTACCTGCCATCCACGTTACACCCTCCTCACTCCACTCCACTGTAAGTAAAGCAGGGACGACAATCTGCTACGCACAGCGAGTAGCCATTGCTGGATTCTGGCTTCGATTTTTGTACCTTGTAGTTGAAAATGGCAGATATTGTTTTTTGGATACGTCCTAGGTACTTCACAACGCTTCTCTGGGAGAAATATCTAACTAGGTTTCGACATGCAATAGTTGACACTTTCCTCGTTAAATACGCTTTTCAGATAAAAATCATACGTGGTAGTATGTAAATGTTGTTTTACTTAATCAAGTTAATTTAGTTGCGTTTATTTCTCTACAAATCCAGTAATAAGTGGATCTCCTTCAAAGAGACACCCAGTAGGCAATTAAGATATAGGCCTATGTTGGATGGGAAAGCCGATTCAATTTTGATCACAGGCTCTAATTTAGGCTTGAGTTTCTTTTACACCCAAAATCATCAAACTCGGGAACCAAGGCTTAAAGTCCTCGGAAGATTTATGCCTTGGATTTTTACATCCTAAAAAAAATTCCATCGACCCTTGCCGGATTTGAACCCGTGATCCACAGAATCAGGAGGAAGGAACTAAACGGCTAGACATCGAGGTTGATAACACTGAGCAACAAAAAATATTTTTTTTTTTCTCAGAAAGAAAAATATGTGATTCTGATAGTATCTTTTCTCCTCAATTCAAATATGATATCGGTTTTTTTTCCGTCACGCAAGGTTTCCCGAGACAGGAATTTATAATTCCAAACACTTTAATATTTTCTACATTCGTAATTACACAATATTCGAACATTCGGACTCACCTAGAAAGTAAGAAATGACGATTTTCTTCTATATTTCGCCTGTGGAGCATCCCTCTTGATGGTCCAACAATAATCGGCCAGCACATTAGGATTCCATTTGCCTTGATATCTCTTTTCCATAGCCGAAATCTCCTGAGTTAGCTCATTTTGTTTTATTTTACAATGGACAAATGGACGAAAAAACATTTATTAAAAAAATAATGATTTAAATCAATTAATTGAAATTGAAATAAAAAAACTGTGGGTGATGGAGAAATTCCGAATACATATTTGAAAATACTATAAAAAACTGCATTAAGTACAACTATTGGTACTCATGAGACAAAAATCATGTTGACCAGTGTAATTAGTAAATAATGCATTTTATGTCTTATTTAAAATTTGAAAAAGGTCCACCGCTGTGGTCTAATGTAACCTTATAGCTTCAGATATAATTGGCCCAGAGTTCGATCCCTGGTTAGGACAAGATTCTCGGGTGAGTTCTTTTTCGTATTTTTTTTTCTTACCCATAAGACAAATGTAGAAAACTTTAAGGCCTATATAGCCTCCAAACACCATTTGGTAGGCCTAATTACAATCATACATGTCATATTAGTATTGTTCATTATGAACGTATGATTGAATGGTGTGTCTTGTCTCGGAATAATTGAGCTGTTTATAGGGAAGTTCGGGTAATGTGGACCCTTCTGTTTGAGTGGACCCAGTTAATATCTTCTTTAAATGGTGCTGCCCTAGAACAGAAAATATTTTAACTTCTTTTCCTCATCAACTTTGATGGGTTCAAGGCCAGTTTCTTATTCTTTGTGCAAAGAAGAGTTTATTTGTGATATTTATAAAAATGACCACTTTAAAGTTTTTCAAGCTAAGAATCAATTCTTAATTTCTGCTATTGAATATTACAAATGTTGAAAAAACTGCTAAATATATTATATTTTGTAGATGCTGTTTTAATATACTGAAGAGTTTGGTTTGATATTATGTGACATGGTGACTGTATAAAATAATTAAACATAACAAAGGAATTCGATAAATGTGGACCCTCCAAGAGGACATGGATCCACATTACATGAATACATATATTTTATCAATGAGGATGCTATCTGTAAAAACCATCCACTTAATTACTTTTAATTAATATCGTTGTAATTTTACTAAACCCAAAGACTGTCGCTTTCTGCGTGACATGTGAATGTTATAATCAACAATAATTTTTCAAAACATTAAATGAATATCGTTTTTTAATTATGATCAGTCATAAATATTTTCAGATTAATCTGTGCCTGTCTGTATAATTTAATAGAGTAGATAAACTTAAAAATAGACTAAAAGCTAAGGTGTACTCTGGGGTCAACTTTATCCGAATGTGGAGGTTAAAGTGGATCTTTCTTGTAATGCAAAAATGATTATAAATTATGAAGATGTTTCCATATTTGAATAAAATAACAATGATATTTCATAGTTACAACACTAATGATAATCACTATAATCAAACAAAATTCAAATCCCTTAATTAATAATAATAATAATAATAATGCTTTATTTTAGCTGGCAGAGTTAAGGCCATCTCTTCAACTTGACCAGCGAATAGTAGAATTGTACAAAAATTACATACATATTAATTTTAATAGTGGCAACACTGAGTAGACATGCTACGCTAACCTAATGATGTTGCTGATAGCACACGTCAGTTATATACCTACTTTACCTCAGAACATATTGACTCTCTTTTCCCACATGATGTGCATGAGGACTGGAGATGGGAACAGAGCCTTGTGTTAGCTGATGGTCTAATGTAGTGTTGTCACAATGTTTTTGAAACAGGAACAACTCAGTTGGATAAAGATTGAATTTGCCAGAAGTCATACAGCATGGCAGTGTCATCTAGGTTTTCAAGAAGCTTGCGGGCAATCTACATTATCTTACAGAGCAGTGGCATGGTGGTTGGAAGCCATCCAACATGACGCTGTTATGGCACAGAGCACAATACATAGCCATGGGGCCTATGATTCACAGTGTTTTCATTACATTATTTACTAAATTACATATTCGCTTTTGCAATATTTCAAATTTTAGGGGTTAATGGACTGTGTCTTCGTCCCCTTGTCAGCTTCTCGTGAGGTTGATAGGCAACACAATAGCCGCAATACCAGCCACATTCTGTGTTGTCCATCTTGTTTTCTTTTTGACTTTGTTATGGCCATGCACCATGCCATTGTTCTATAATGCAATGCAGATTCCCAGAAAGCCTCTTGTAGACCTTGATGACACTGCCATACTGTACAACATCTGGCACATTCAATCTTTATTCAACTCCTTTGTTCCTATTTGGATAAATTGTGACAACACTATATTAGACCACCAGATAACACGAGGCTCTGTTCCTCTTGCCAGTTCGCATATGTTCTGAGATAAGGTAGGTATATAACTGATGTGTGCCATCAGTGACACCATTAGGTTCCGTCGGTTGGCATTTCTACAGCAGTGCTACCACTATTAAAGTCCCAATTATTGAATTATTTCGTTGTTGGTCCATGCCTATCTTTTGCTTCCAAGGTTAATAGTGAAAAAGGTAAAGTAATCCCATTGCAGTCCTCAGGAGAGGTAGAGCTCCCACCTTTCTAGACAATCAGCACTAGATTACAGCTGGATTCTCAGCCTTGCATGCCGTCACTTGTTACCTCCAGAATATAGTCTTGGTACTCGTTTCTATAGGGGGCACGCCGTAGCGTAGTGGTCAAGGCACTGAGCTACAAGCCGGAGGGTCGAGGGTTCAAGTCCCGTTGGGGTCAGGATTTTTAAACTGACCCAAACCCTCTGGCGGCACTAAGGCCCTGGGGTCGACTCAGCCTCTAACGGAAATGAGTACCAGACGCTTGTTCTGGGGGTAAAGGCGGCCGTCACGCAGGGCTGACAACCCGGCTGACATGAAGTGCCGATTGTCTAGAAAAAGTGGGAGCCCTAACCTCCTACTACCCCAAGGGCCTCCGGGCCTGTTGTGGGATCACTTTACTTTACTTTTACTCGTTTCTATAAGAGGCTAATCAATCCCAGTACCATGGTGCTGCCATAAGGTTTATGTTAGTTTTAAAAATCCTGACCCTACTGGAACTTCACTTGTGACCTATTGGCCTAACCAACTAAGCTATGTTTGGCCAGATTGATAGTGGACAACATAAATATAGCTAGAACTTAATTTTTAAAAGGGATTCAGGTAAAAAACAATAACAAATTCATATGAAACCATGCTACATATTTTATTAAAAAGAACAATAAACACAATACAAAAATTGTTAAGGAAATACAGTATGAATAATACACTAAAATATGATTTGTGACGAAATTTGATGAGTTAATTCCATAAACTGGTTTGCAATAAAAAAAAAATTGGTTGATCATAATTCTAATTTAGAACTTTGAAGTCATACATTTGGTAAATTACTTATTATTTTATTGTGTAGTATTCAATATTGATAAATATTACTTACTTCCAACCACATGCAAAATACATTTTATAAAATTGGCTAAATTTATTTAGCTTGTTTTGTCACATCTAATTTTCACACAAACCATATTTGATAATCATAATATTTTTATTCGATATTTTGTTTTTCTGTTTAACAGAAAACATAAGAATATCATCAAAATATGAGTGATGCTCTTTTTAGATTAATTAGTTTCTTAATAATGAAAACTGGCAACTCCATGGTTACTTGTAATCTCTGAGATGTTTACATCATCAGAAAAAAAAATCCGTGCTAACTTATTAGCAATAATACTATATATAATATAATGCATTCCTTGAGTTGACTCATAAATTTATTGAGTGCCAGTATAAATTATGAAAATATTGAAGTATATTCTACATGAGTATTAGCAATCCTAGGCAGGAGAAATCTGCATAAGAACAAATTGCCAGTTTTGAGGGAAAGGGATATAATTTCAATAATGGGAATTTAGAGATATAATACAGAGAAAGTCAAGAAAAGTCCGATTTTATTTGCATAAAAGGATATATTGTGAGCTTTCAAGGAAAGGTATATTTGAAATAAATTAACTGTAAATCTTATTTATGAAGAATTGTATCACCTCATGTCATATCTTTCCTCTTACTAGACTGGTTTTGGGACCTTATTAGGTTCCATCCCCAGGACTTTCACGACTGTTGTTAGGTCATCTTGAAGAACCACCTCCTGCTGCCTCTGTCGGTAGAAGACTGAAGAATCTCCAAATCAAATCACTTTTCCCAGGAATTAAAAAATTCATTAAAATTCCCGGAGAAAATTATTTGATTTGGAGGTTCTTCAGTCTACCAGCAGAGGGAGCAAGAGGCAGTTCTTCAAGACGACTTAACAACAGTTGTGAAAGTACTGAGGATGGAACCTAATAAGGCCCCAAAACTGATCTAATAAAAAGGAGGAAATGAAGTGAGGTGATGCAATTTTTCTTAAATAAATATTACCTCATAGTGTTAATTCCTAAAAAGTTAATTGTAAAGCTTATGTTTATGTTAAATTGTACAGACCTTTCTGAGTTACCCAGTATTTCTTAATTATGTTTTTAAATTACCTAGATCTCTCGGACTATTGTTCATCGTATATGTTTATACTAGTACTAATAAATGCTCGTGCTGCACAACAGTCAATTATATTAAGTTATGTAGGTAGGAAATAACGCTATGAGGTTTATTTTAATTTTGTTGAGTTGTTTCTTGACTCACCTCATACTTCTTAACTCCCTCGCAGATCCGGATTTTGTCACTGTATTTGTGACATTCTCAATGCTGTTCACGTTCATGAGTTGTGAACATGAACTGCATTGAGAATGTCACAAATACAATGACGAAATCCGGATCAGCGAGGGAGTTAAGAAGTATGAGGTGAGTCAAGTAACAACTCAACAAAAGTCAAGTATATGTTTAAATTTAACTTTAAGTAAACTCAAAGGTGATAAAAAAAATATTCTTACTTGGAGTGTATGTTCATGAAAAGTTTGTAAAACTGTCATTGTAAGAAACGATGCAAAGATTGAATTCAGTTAATTCCTTTTTCTTCTAAGCCTGGGATATATTATTTGCCCATTTGTTTTTAATTAGAATTTAATGAGTGAAAAACATATACCCTTTTCCACAAACAAGATTGGACTTTTCTTCACTTGATCCAAAATCTCTCAAATGCAGTTTTTTTATCTTATATTCCTGTCCCCTGACAATGCAAATTATCACAATAGCTATAATATAAATTAAATGGTATCTTTGAGAACTTAGGAAATTTCAAAGATTTTCTAACTAATGAATACATAATACTGTTAGCATAACAACATGAACCATACAAAACATAATGAAAATACAATAGGAAGTAACATTGTGAGATTATACTTAATAAATAAGTTTGGTTTATAATCATCTTACCTCATATAAGTTGTTACTTGTAAGACAAATGTTTCAAAGCATCTTTGCTCATCTTCAGTTGGTACAGACTGATATTTTCCAAGTTGTCACTCCCAGATCACGATTCCTGCTCCCACTTTTTGTGGTCCAAAAAAACTTGCTTATTAAGTTCCTCTCCCCGAGAATTTCAAAATTCATATTTCTCTTCTTGTTCTTCTGTATGTAGATTTTTTCCCTACAAGGTGAGTTTGTTTGTTTTTTCTAACTATTTTAATAATTTTGTGTTTACATCTATTAGGCGTTTTTCTGTCCAAACGTGAGTAGCTGCTGCAGATTTTTCGACATCTCAATTTTTTACATTTCTTATGTGTTCTTTGGTTCTAATGATTAAATTTCTCATTGTTTTCTCTATGTAGATCTTATCACAATTTGCATGTTTTATTTAGTATATTTCCAATTTTTTTGCTATGAATTTTTTCATATTTGTTAGTTTTTATTAGTTTATTTAGGCTAATCTGGTATCAAATTTTTCAAATTTTTTTGGAATTTATTATGTGTTCATGGGTGATATGTGAATTTCCTGTATCATATTTTTGATTTTTCTATTTGAAGAGTTTGCTTGTGTTTAGGCAGAAAAACACAAAATTGATATAAACACAAAATTATTAAATCAAATAAAAAACACATACAAACTTACCATATGGGATAAAATCTACATACAGAAGAACAAGGAAAGAGTTATGAATTTTTAAATTTCCGAGGAGAGAGCAAGTTCTTTGGACCACAAAAAGAGGGAGTAGGAGTCGAGATCCAGGGCTGAAAACTTAAAAAAATATCAGTCTGTACCTACTGAAGATGGAGCAAAGATGCTTTGAAACATATGTCTTACAAGAAACAACTTATATGAGGTAAGATGAATACAGACCACTTATTATTTTATCAATAAAACATGTTGCAGCACAAAAACATGTATTTATTAATAGTACTAAAAAATGAACAATGAA
The DNA here is from genome assembly GCA_030220185.1 of Diploptera punctata. NCBI lineage: Eukaryota > Metazoa > Arthropoda > Insecta > Blattodea > Blaberidae > Diploptera > Diploptera punctata. The sequence continues at coordinate 1,700,079 of JASPKZ010010253.1, forward strand.
ATAAGAGCTTATGTTTGTCATCTTCTGATGAATTAGTAATTACATTCGCTGTTGGTATACATCTGGAACACAAGAAAACAGTTGCATTCTCATTAAAATGAATTTTATAAAGATTAGAGTAATTAAAACTTCTAGGCCAAGGGCTTTCTAGGCCTGTTGCATCATTGAGTTTTAAGGGAAAGCGCTCATTATTAATAATAAACCAAAGATCCTTACTAATAGTTACAATCGATAGAATTAAGATAAGTAGTTAAAAATTGAATTAAAATGCTTCATACCTCACCTCATATCCAGTCTTCTAATTAGACTGTAGTTTCAAAGCCTTGGCAGCTTCATCTTCAGTAATTTCTCGTTGACTGATGTTATGTCAATCAGAAGAACTACTTCTTCTTCTCCCTGTTTGTGTGCCGATAAACCTCAAGATCTAATCAGAATCCGCTGGAATTTCAAAGTTCATAAGTTTTTGTTTCTTGTTTTTTTTTTAATGTGGATTTTTTCCCAAACCGAGTGTTCTTTTTGTTTTTCTGTTTGTTTATTTAGACTGTCTTTTAATTCAATTAGATGTTTTTCAGACCAAGCCCGAGCAGCTACTGCTGACTTTTCCAAGTCACCATTTTTGACATTTGTAAGATGTTCTTTCACCCTTGTTTTCAAATTCCTTTTTTATTTTTCCTATGTAAATTTTGTCACAATCCCTGCATTTTATAAATTCCTGATTTGTTTTCTTCTTCAATTTTATCATTTTTATTGGTTTTAGTTATCCTATTTAGGCTGTATTCATTCTTCAGCATGAAGTAGAAAATTCAGCAGTAACTGCTCATGTTTGATCCGAAAAACATCTAAGTGAATCAAAAGCCAGTCTATTTATACAAATAAAAAACAAAAAGAACTCACAGTTTGGAAAAAGATCGACATTTAAAAAAATAAGAAAGAAAAACTTATGAACTTCGAAATTATCATGGATTCTGATTGGATCCGGAGGTTTATCAGTCAACTAACAGAGGGAAAAAGAAGTAGTTCTTCTGATCGACATAACATCAGTCGACAAGAAATTACTGAAGATGAAGCTGCCAAGGCTTTGAAACTGCAGTCTAATTAGAAGACTGGATATGAGGTGAGGTATGAAACATTTTAAATTAATCTTAAATTAAACTTCATAATGATTTTATTCTTATAAAAGTTAAATTTAAAAATTTGTTGAAAAGTGTAATTTTTTTCATAGATAGTTCTTTTCCAACTCCTGACACAAGAAACCAGACTGGACAAGCTGACGATAAAACAGATTTGTTTCAAAACATGTCCAAGAACAAATTAACATTAATATTGAGGTAAGACAATCAGACTGAAAATAATTTAATTAAAATAACCTCAAAATATCACTTCCTAAAATCAAATATTACTATAGAATGACCATTTTTTGTCATACAAATATATGAAATGTGTAAATACAACTTCATTTTAAGTTATCTCTTCAGGAACAAAATAAGTTTTTACCTAAAATTCGAGGTCTACATATATGTATGGAAATTTGTCAGAACAAATAGTGATACCATAGCTACAATTTGGTTTTTTGTTTATATATCACATCTAGAGCAATAATAATATTTTTTAATCTAACACCCTGCAAAATAAACGTGTTAGGGGCACTTTATATCCGGTGACTGGGTGGTAACGGGCATTTAAAAATTCCATATGTTAAAGGATTCCAGAATGAAAGTTGATGGTAGCAGCATTGCCAATAGTTAGATCAGCTTCTTTCTAAACTCCTTTAAATGATCTGATCATCAGAATGTAAGAGCAAGTTAGAAATGTATAATGTGAAGAATTAGAAAAATCAGCAATATCTGCTCATTTTGGACAGAAAATAATGGAATTTAAAATATGAAAATTCAAAATTCCTGAAACAATTGAATAATCCAACAGAGCTCTCAGTATGAGAAATGTATCTCTATCCAAAAAAATATGGAAATGAATTCTGAAGTTCCCAGGAAAACAAAATAATAATAATTTTGAGGTGTCTTCCCACCTCCAGGGAGAGATAATATACAAGAATTCCAACAGTCAACTTAACTCAGCAATTTCTGGCTGAATTGTGAAGATATCCTTCAAAACATGTTCCAGGTTAGAGAGCAAATATGAGGTGATACAATCTCTTGTGTCTTACCTTGGATTTGTCCAGGTATCAGAGCAATATTATCTGAAGTGTAGCTGAGTGGCAGAGTATAACCAACTGCAATGCCACTATGAGGGGGCATTGTGGCATATTCTGGTACTGGAATCTGCGTCAATCGCCTTCGCTCAAATGCTGAAAAAATGTTATTCACATTATCAGTTAGATGTCGTACAGTACAATCTCTCAAATTTAGTTTTCTTAAATAAATTTAATCATTTCCCAATTTAAGTAGCAATTTGTTGTCATTTCTAGCTGACTGGACTAATTTAAAATTGTAAACAGTACTCGAGAACTTTTATGAGATTGCAGAGATTCATAACCGCTAAGCCCAAGGATGATAATCCATCATGCGGTAAATTACAGCTGACATTGTATGCAAATCTAATTGAGCTAATCTTTTTGGTAGTGAATCTTATTTGATTAAGTTCAAAATCATTTTTATTATTATCATTATTATTATTAGTAGTAGTAGTAGTAGTAATAATCATCATCATCATAATCAACATCCGGTATCATGGCAGCTGCCGCCGTCTTCCTTGGAGAAACCAAATGCCATTCCTCTCTATCCATCCATTGATCTTCCTCTATTCCTCTGATAATCATAGCTGCTTGTACCCCTTCTATCCAAGTTTTCTTCGGTCTTCCTCTCTTCCTCCTTTCCATTGGGATCCGTTCCATAACAATTTTTGGCAATCTTTGCTCTGGCATTCGTTTGACATGACCATACCACTGCAATCTTTTCTTTTCTATTATGTCTATGATGTCCAGCTCCTCTTGTACACCCATAATTTCCCTTATTTCTTTATTTCGTATTCTATCCAAGTAATAATAATAATAATAATAATAATAATAATAATAATAATAATAATAATAATAATAATAATAATGGTGAGGGGGGAAAAATTGGATGATATAGATTGGAATGACAGATGTGAAGGAAAATGACAGTAAATTATTTGGATACAGGAAAACAATGTGAAACCTGCTAAATAAATAAATAATAATAATTATGATGGTGACAGCCGTGGCAGTAGCCCATGGCATTGGTGATGACATTGGCTGTGGCAGTGTTGGTGGCTATGATGGTGATGATGATAACAATGGCTGAAGAATTCCTACTGCAGAAAGTATTGGGATGACTGCAGTCCAATATTTTGAAGAGAGGAAGTAAAAATGTTATTTGGATTCAGGGAATAAAAACATTTAGAGAAAGAAGAACAGAGGAAGGAAAATGGAGTGAAATGGAAGACTGGAGAAGAAATGTACTTCAATATTCAACACACAGAACATTGGGCACTGGAAGATGTTACACCCATTTTAGATAGAATAATTATAGAAAGAGAGAGAGCACGTATATATAATAGGTCCAGACAGATGACAGAGGATCTTTCTCTTAAAGTTATGTTAACTATTAATTCCCTATAGACTGCTGATCTGGAAACAATAATTTCCATATCCATCCATCATAGTAATTCTGCCCGAGGGCAGGTCTTTCACTGCAATCATAGCATTTTCATGCTATGCTTGCAGCTTTACTAGGGAGATGTAGTTGTGGTAGCTTCCTGTTGCTTTCCACACCGATGATGGATGATGATGATAAAATGAATATGAATGATGATGATTGCGATGGCCATATGATTTCGGGGACAGTTTGGACCTTAAAGTTTTCCTGAGATTTGTCTTACAGGTGAGGAAAAACCCCCGTATAAACCTCACACAGAAAAACTGCCCCGACCGGGGATCAAACCTGGGCCCACTGCGTGACAAGGCAGCACGCTACCTTGAGACCACAGCGGTGGACAATTTCCATATAAGGTTCATAGTTAGATGATGTTTCAGCAAAACCCATCATAATGGCTTGTCACAGTAGAAACACACCCATTAAGTCTTGTCAACACCATTTGCAGTACTTACAGGGGACTCGAGAATTAAGGAGATATGATTATGTGCTTTCTCTGGGAGGTGTTCTTAAGTAGCTCAATTGTGGAGAACCAGTGCATAAAATTGGAGATCTTGAGTTCAAAACCCAACTCAAAGCAAATTTTTCTCTAATTATGTGCATTATCTTAATTATATACTTTTATTACTCTTCTGTACAATGTTGATGTACTGAATTCAATGCCATTCTTTATGCTAATAAATTTCTGTCCCACACCATATTCAAGAGGTCTAAGACATCATGTCTTGTCTCAGAACTACAGGACAACCACTGATTCGAACCACTGATTCGAGTCCCTGTAGGGAACAAATTTTCTCATGAAATTTCGAAGCGTATGGCACTGATGTCCACCTAACATGATGAGGAATTTGAGTAGCTACAATATATGGTGACATGTGGGATCACTTTACGTTTTTTTTTTTGCTATAAAGCAATACTTTCTTCAAGTTATATAAAAAAATATTTTACTTATGAATTGGGATGTATAAAATACGTGGGAACTTAAGTTATGCTAATGAATATTGTCGGCTGGCAATCAAAACTGTGCAACTGCATTCAAGAGTAAAATATTGGTTGGTTGATATCTAATGTCGAGCATTTGACAATGGAATCATTTGCTGTCTTGCACTTCAATATTTAGGAGTAAAATGTGAAATTTTGCATTATTCGATAAGCAAAGGCATCGTCTATATGCTGTGAAAGACTTGTAACTCCAAGATGATTTTGCAGCCATCTATTAGCAATTACAAAAACCATGCATTTCCTCAGCTATTAACCTCTGGCCCAAAAGCTTGCATCTCCATCAGGGAGGAATAATGAGATTTCATCTGTTCTAATCGCAGACCCAAGAACTCACATATCTGGCATCACTACATAAACCAATATTTTTAAATATAATAGATTTTGACTTAAAAATCAACCAGTTATAATGATCCTTCTTTTTCCCAAACTTTTTTCAATTATGGAGTTACAATATTTTGATTGCTGGCCGATTTTATGATAAATCATCTATAGTTCACAGAGCATCTAAACCGTTAATAAAATCTGTTTTAACATATACTGCATAAAATATGTTTAGAGAAAATTAAAATAAGGTTAAGATACAAAACCTGTTGTGGTATGGAAGTGAGTCATGGATTCTTCCAGAATATGTAAAATATATGTTAGGGACATTTGAAAGGAAAAATACTCGTAAAGATATATGGATCTGTATTTGAAAATGGTACCTGGCAAACTCAAATAAATATAGAAATGCATAACCTACATAGGAATGTTGATAATGTCATATATCAAAATAAGAAGTATAATTCACTAGGACACTTCAAAAATACGTAGGAAGTAACATTAAGAGGTTTATTTAATAATTAAGTTATTTAGTCTGTGTATTCATACCAGTTATGGTTGTTTTTGTTGAACATATGTTTCAAGGCTTCTTAGCCCCATCTTCAGCGATTACAGACTGCTTTTTCTCAAGTTATCAGCCCTGATTCTTGATTCCTGCTCCCACTGCCTGTGGTCCAATGAATTTGCTAATGAGGTTCCTTTCTCTGGGAAATTCAAAATTCATAATTTTTATGAGTTTAAAATATTATGAATTTTAAAATTCCCAGAGAAAGGAACTTCATTAGCAAGATTAAAAAAATTATGAATTTTGAAATTCCCAGAGAATGAAACACCCATTAGCAAGTTCATTGGAAAACAGGCAGAGGGAGCAGGAGTTAAGAATCAGGGCCAACAACTTGAGAAATATCAGTCTGTAATCGCTGAAGATGGAGCTCAGAAGCCTTGAAACATATGTTCAACAAAAACAACCAAAAGAGGTGAGAATACACAAAATAAATATCTTAATCACTAGGACATGTTGTCAGGATGAATGATGATAGAGTGTGCAAGATTAATTTCGACGCCAAAGTAGTTGGAAGATGAAGACTGTAATGAGTGGATGATGTGTTCAATGACATTAGGCAACATGGTATTAAAAGGTAGAACGAAGGCTCAAGACAGACAAAAATGGATGGAAATAATCAGGAATGCAAAGGTTAAACTTAAAGTAATGTAGTGCCAGAAAAAGTAGTAGTATCATATATTATAGAAACCTGGACAATGAACTCAACAGATATGTCATTCTTACAGTATTTGAGTAAAAAAATTAACAGAAAAAACTCTTGTCCAGTTTATTATCTGTAGTATGGAGAAAAAATTGTACTAACAAGGGAACTGTCAATCATTTCATGCCAAAAACTATCTACAAATTCATCCCAGAGAAGCATTGTGACATCCAAAAACTTACCTGCCATTTTTAACTGCAAGTCACAGAAATTGAAGCCAGAATCCAGCAGCAATGACAAACCCTTTACAGAACAGATGGTCCCCATGCTTGAGCAATAGCAGAGTGGAGTGAGGCAGGTTGAGGTGCAGACGGCAGGTAGTGAGAGTTATCCAATCTACTAGTTGTGATGTACTATAAGGCATACACTATTAGAAGACATGTCGAGCAGAGCTATGCGTGCCTACTGCATTTCGTCTAGCCTATCATAATTGAGCAGTGTTGTACAATTGGCACTGTAACCACAACATATCATCTGTCTCTTCCCCTCTTACATACCGATATCTGACAACGGCGCATGAAGAGAGAAGCATAATTGTCTTACTGCATATGTCTTCTAATTGCGTGCCTGGTTTAGTTGTATTATTAGCTATTGTTTAAACGAGAGATTTGGCGTTGGATTTTAATACCTTAGTTAAAAAGAGCAGATTTGGACATGGCTTTGGCACATCACAGTGCTTATCTGGGAGAAATTTCAAGTATGTTTCGACATGCAATGTTTGACAGTTCACTAATAAGAATAGCATGTACTAGTGATGAGTTAATACAGAGCAGTCAGTATAGTATTGGAAAGCAGATGCAGGGTTAGTGCTGTGCGATAATGAAGGCTTACACATGCAGACACAGGACTTGAAATGTGCGCTGACTCGGCAGTACACAATTACATCCCACACATTCATGGTCGCAGTCAGATAGTGTGCCTCGAGTGGATGTGTTCTTTCACATTTTCTTGTGAACTGAATGGCGTGTATATAATGTAAACTGAATGATGTATGCATAAGTTTTAAACTGTATATTCACTAATAATTTTTCTACTGAACAACATGTATTTATTTGTGATCAATATTTGTTAACTCAGTCTGCTAACCAAATATGAAAACTCTTTGAAAAAGTGAAAGCTACATTCATAAAAAGAGCAATAGGAGTATCAAGAACGACAAGAAGCCATCTAGTGTACCTATTGGCAAGGGAGACTATCCTTAACCAGGACTTGAAAACAGCATACCTACTACCAACCAAGGAACCCTATGAACATGCGCTACAAAGACTATGTACAAAAAGAGAGGAAGTATGGCCGGAATTCTTCAGCACCGGAGCGATGATAGACAGGAACTGGACAGAAGCAAATTTCCAGATACGACACGTCATCACAAGATTAAGCGTGTATGGATTCCACCACCTAATGTGTAAAGATTAAACATTCTATGACCCGAAGACGTCATGCATATGTGAAGTGTATGAACAGAAATGCAAAAGATATCACATCAAAACATGTAAATGAAGAACAAAAACAATTAGTGAGTACGCAAGACAAACATAAAGTGTTAGTGATTGTTAATGTGTTGTGTTATCACCTTTTGCACATTTGAGCACAACTCATTTATATAGAACTCTTTGAAACACAATTCCCGGGTATAAAAATTCCATCACATTCAACAGTTCATAATCCGTAAAACAAATTTTATGCAGTGGGAAGTGCCGAGCCTAAGAAGTCACATAAACCACATAGCATTCTCATAGAAAAAACAATAGAAAACATTGATTATCAATTTTTGAAATCTGCTAGAAAATCACTTAGATGCTTTTCACAACAAGTAGGAATTTCTTATGGCTCTGTACAAAAAGCTACTAATTTGTTAAAGTTGCATCCATATAAAATAATCAAAACACATACTCATCAAGCAGGTGACCCTATTCGTACGTGCGCATTTTGTGAGTGGATGCTAAATAATATTCATAATGGCCTAATAGACCTGCATCTAATATATTTTTCAGATGAGTCATGGTTCCATCTCCATGGTTATGTGAGTTCACAAAACAATCATCATTGGGGTCCTGAAAACCCTAATATCGTATATGAAGTGCACCTTCAAGATGTGAAAATTGGTGTATGGTGTGCAATTAGTGGCAAAAGAATCATAGGCCCCATTTTCTTTGGGAATTCAGTCGATTCTCATATATATATATATATATATATATATGTGAATGACATTCTGACACCCTTCTTCAGGAAATTAACTGACAGGGAGCGTGATTTCACATTCTTCCAACAAGACTCTTCTACAGATCTTACAGCTGATATTTCAATGCACGAAATTCAACATGTGTTCCATGACAGAATTATTAGTATGGATTTATGGCCTGCTCATTATCCCGATATAACCCCCTGCAATTTCTATCTCTGGGGCAGAATGAAAAATGCTGTGTACAAGAGAAACCCACACATTCTGGTAGACCTGAAACTTAATATCCGTGACGAAATTAATAACATCAGTAGAAGAGAACTACAGTTAGATATGGGAAGTTTTATAAAGAGGTGTCAAAAATGTATGGACAACGAAGGTGGACAGTTCCAGCACCTGCATAAGTATGTATGTATGTATGTATGTATAAGTATGACAATTTGTTAAATAGTTATGAAATTATGTGTGGTTGTATCACCGTGATCCTACACTGTCCGTTCCCCACCATGAGTGCATCAGCAATGTACAGTGAAATCCCCACATCTGGTGTCCAATGCTATACTGATCACTCTGTATAATTGTAAATACCTTCTTGAATGAGATTATTGTTAGCATGCTGATTTATGTAAAAATATCCCATCTGTTCATTTTCATGCCAGGGAAATTTCTGCTCGTCTCGAACCTATAATACAAATGTCCAACTTTTTTTATACTAATGGTTTAAAGTTAATTTGCTGCTTTACCATACAAGTACACTCACAAACGTTATAAATAGAAACTATGATTTGTAAATCAACAACATAGCTATTTACATTTGCTGTTTTTTCGTGCAAGTACACTCAAAAATATTGTGAATAGAAACTAATTATTTGTATCAAGTTTTTTTTTAAATCTGGTATCATCTTACCTCAATTTAATGTTGATTTGTTCTCAAACATGTTTTGATATATCTTCTATTTCATCATCAGCTTTTGGTCAGATGATATAGAAGATATATCAAAACATGTTCGAGAACAAATCAACATTAAATTGAAGTAAGATGGTACCAGATTAAGAAAAAAACTTGAATAAAAGAACCTCAAAATAATACTTCCTAAAATAAACCATAATTGCTGTTTCATTAATGCTTCTGGGAGGTCTGAACTAACTACTCTCCAATCTAGTTGCTTCCTGTATTTACATTTGCTGCTTTACCATACAAGTACACTCAGAAATATATGTATAGAAACTATGATTTGTGCATCAACAATAATGCTGTTTCATTTATGCTACCTGGTATCTCTGTACTAACAACTCTTCAATCTGGCTCCTGCCATATGTACATTTACTGGTTTTCACACAAGAACACTGAGATACATTATAAATAGAAACTAAGATTTGTACATTAACAACACTGCTGTTTCATTTATCCCTCTTGTTAGCTCTGAACTAACTATTCTGTCATTAAATTATGTCAAAATACAACTCAAATTAATTAACTACGCTCTTGTTTAGTTACTGCCCTATATTTATATTTGATAGTTTACCGTACATTGGTCGCGGTGGACTAGTGGTTATGCTCCTTGCCTCTGGTCCCAAGGGTCGCGGGTTCAAACCCGGCCGGGGTCGATGGATTTATTAGGATGGAAAAATCCAAGGAGCAAGTCCTCCGGAAGGGACTTTAAGCCATGGGTCCTGAGTCTGAAGATTTTCTGGCTCGTAAAGATCCTTAAGCCTGAATGAAAAAGCCTCTAAGCAAAATTTACCGAATTTTCCCGTCCTAGTACTACCTTGGTTTCGTAGATGTCAGTATGAGGCGAAACGCTGACCAAGGACCACACAAGTGAAAACAAGTGTAACTAAATTAGTATGGTTTAAATTCTTCCCTGTAGGGGGAGAACGCCTAAATCTCCGTTAAGTGAAAACATGGGCTTAGAATACAATAGTTTATCGTACAAGTACATTCACATATATAAGCAGAAACTATATTTTTTACAACAACAATGCTGCTTTTTCATTTCTGCTTCCTGGTAGCTCTGAACTAACTACTCTTCAATCTAGTTGCTGGCTCATATTTACATTTACAATGCTACATACAATGGGCAAATATAAGGTTAGTATAAGCCATGCTAGTTAGTTTTTCAAACCTAAATCTGATGTGGGTTATTTTTCTAGTTTTTAGCATGTAAACAACTCCATTACATCCACAATAAAATTTGTTACCTCAGGAAGCTGACCCCAAGCACGTGGAGCTGGCAGTGGCATGGGAGAATTTCTGTCATGTTGATTGCTATCACCGTTTTGTAGTCGTTGGGACCTGTAAGGAATTTTTATCTATTAACAACATATTCCCTGTAAAGTAATATATAGCATATAACATTTAGTGCCACTTTCTCCTAAATTGTTAAAAAATTGGTTTAAAATAAACTAGATTAAAATTGATACTTGTGTTAAATGGAGTTTTTCTTTCCCAACATTATTTGAGGAGGTACTTTTCAAACCATACAAGTCCCATTTTTTACAATATTTAGCTTTACATTGTTTAATAATTTTGTGGACATGCTCTATCCAGTTGTAAAGCTTTCATGCACCTCTTTCATTCCCCATTCATGCCACATGTCCTGCGCATCACAGTCCATGAGTCTTAACTGATCTTATTATATCTGGCTTCCTACACATATCATGTAGCATACTATTATGTAGTTTTTTCCCATTCACCTCTCTGTTCATCACTTTTTGGCCAAAAAATGTTCCTAAGAACTTTATTCCCAAATACTCATAATCTTTTTTCCTCCCTTAGAATAAGAGTCCATGTTTTGAATCCAAATACTATAACTGGGAGAATAACAGTTTTATATACTCTACTCAAAAAAATTAGAGGAAAACATGTTTAAACCAAAGCCACAAAATAAATATTGTAACAATTTAATTTTTTAGAGTCAGATGTTTTGAGTTCAAGTACTGTTTAAAATCAGATTGAAGATCTTCTGGGTTATATTAATTTTTCTCTGAATATATTAGTGAAATTCCAAGAGTTGCTGAAACCAAAGTGAGTTCGAATTGATTTATTTTTTAAAAACAGGTTTCAAGAATAATCTGTGGTAGGGAATTGTTACTTTTGTGTTCTCTGAAGCTAATACAGAGCAATGAGACATCTGAATGAAACATCAGTTGCATGAGCTGTCGCATTCATTGAAGATGGTCGTTCCATTCGTCATGTCACTAGGATTCTTGATGTCAGCCCTTCCGTCATCCATAGTCTGTGGAGGCAATATAGAGAGACACATGGATACAAGAGGAGATCCGGGCAAAGTCATAAGAAGAAAACTACAGATGTACAGGAGAGATTTCTTGTCTTATCAGCTTTGCGCAGAAGAAAATCTACAGCCAGATATCTACAAAATCATTTACGCACAGCAACTGGGACGGTAGTTTCTGATCAGACTGTAAGAAATAGACTGAGAAATGCAAGGTTGAGTTCTAGAATCCCCTTTAAAGCCCCTCATTTAACATGTCAGCACAAAGAAGCCTGGCTTTGATTTGCTCAGAATCATGTCAACTGGCAGCTCCACCAATGGAAAGGTGTTTTATTCACGGACAAATCAAGATTTCATCCAACAGGTTCTGATGGTCATACACATTTATGGAGACGTCCTGGTGAACGTTTTGATCCAGCCACAATTATTGAATGCGACATATTTGGAGGTGGTTCAGTTATGGTTTGGGCTGGGATTACTATTGAGTCTCAGACAGAGCTTGTCATCCCACAGCGCATGAATGCTGATATTTACATTAATGACATTATCCTCCAATATGTTGTACCGTTTGCTTATGGTATGGACCGTAATTTCTTCTAATGCATGATAATGCTAGATGTCATACAGTACAGGCTACCAGAGATGTCCTGCAAGAATGCCAAATTCGGGTGATGGGCGGGCCTGCATGCAGTCCGGACCTCAATCTGATCGTGCATACATGGGATAAGTTGAAAAAACTTGTTCGTATGCGTCCTGCTTTACCTCAGAACCTTGAAGAACATTCACATGCATTCACCGAGGAATGGGAGGGAATCTCTCTGTAAGAAGGCTTCTGCGAAGCATACCTCGTAGGTGTAATGCAGTCATTTAGGCTCACGGAGGACACACTAAGTACTGAGTGTTGAAATAGCCATGGAAACATTGATTCCAAAAATTGTAAATCTCATATTTCCACTTTGTTTTCTCTTACAAATGATAACTTGTTCATATTGCTAATACTGTACAAGAAAATATTGTTTGAATGTCTATTCTAATTTTACATAAATCTTCAATTTATAATTGCAAAAGATCAAACATTAAATTGTTTCAATATTCATTCTCGTGTTTTGGTTTAAACATGTGTTCCTCTAATTTTTTTGAGTAGTGTATTTTCAGTCTAAAGTTTTATGAAAGGAGTTGGGATGACAATAGTAAATATAGACCATAAAGTAAAACTATTGCCGTGTTCTTTACTTTTTTACAATGTTTTGATACAATTTCAAATATTTCCAGTCCTGACAATGCTGATGAATTATGAAAATTTAATTAAAATATGGAAATATTAACTTCAAAAAACAAAAATAAATACTAATAGCAAAATATACATTTATGCACACTAATTTATAAAGTCTGTATTTATATTTCCTTATTTCAAAAATTGACATTTTGGTGACAATTAAATGTTTCCAAGTGGATAACATTTCATAAAACTTGTATCTATATCTTTGGTTTCTATTATCTTCTTTTGGGGAAAAAAATAAGTATGAAACCTAAAATCTGAGATCTAATCATAACATAACATAGTCATGAATTAGACATAAGGACAGCAGACTGAACTCAATAATTAATTGAACACACTGTATAACATGGTTAAATGGACGATGAATATATTTTAAAACAAAAATCCAGCCAATTAAACTAATGTGTGAGAATGAAAATAAAATTCTTACTCTTGAATTAATTGAACACGACTCTTCATACAACGGTACTCTTTTTCTGAAGGCCTTGCCCACCTCACTTCAATAATGGCGGAATCAATAGTCTTGCCTAAGAATAATAATTACAGATGCATAAGAGAAATCCAAATTAAATGTAAATATGTATAGTTGCCCCGAAAAGAGATCTAACCCACAAAAATTCAAAAGTTGAGTTTTCAATGGATTAATGATATATCTGGAGAATATCATGGCCTGCATGTAAAAATATCCCTACTGTCTTCCAGACATTTTCTATTTATTTTTAAAGTTGGCATTCAAGCGAATAGTGGTCAATTTATAACAAAATGGAGTACGAAGTTAGTCAAGTTATGAGTAGCAGTTTATGGATTAGATCTGTTTTCAGGGTAACAATTCAAATATAAAAATAATGTAATTCTTGAATTGAGATAAGCAGCTTACAGATAATTTTAACAATACATCCTATTAGCTTTAAGCATTATATACCAGGCATGTGAATTTTCTTTAAAAAAAAGGGCCACTATCATAAATGGGGAATTGTTTTATGCCCCTGAGATTTATTTTTTAAATAGCACTGGTACTTAATCAGTTGTATAAACATGAAGATTCTGGAAGAAGAAGATACTCATGACAGAAATTTGTGGAGGAATAAAGTTAGCTTGGTTTAAAAAATACTACTATAATGTAGAAATTTCCTTAAAGGTAAATAAGTAGAAGAAGACATCAGACTGGAGAAATAAGAAAAATGAGTGGTGGAAGAATATGCATCATTGGACTCTGATCATCACAACATATTTGAAGAAATGAGGGTTCTAGCCACTACATCCCACTAAATTGTAAGGATGCAAAGAGAGGGCATTGAAATTTGAAAATTTCATTAGAAAGAGGGAGTACAGGCTGAATCATAAATAAGGCTATATGTTTGATCGCATTGTATGATGAAATTATTACTATTACAGGAAATATGAAATTACCATTGGAAAGGCAATTATTCAAATTACAACAATGGAATAAAACATAACAGTGTAGAACTTACGTCAATAGTCAAAATGGCATTGATTATGCAACAGCAAATTACAGTTGCTGCATGGGCAATAACGTTTGCTAATGATCGTCAGGCTATAAGATGGGCAAGATGTGAGTTTAATGTAGCATTGCAGCCATCGACTGTGGGTAGTGGACAAAAAGACTGCTGGAAACAGGAAGGATGCAGAAAATCAAACCTCCTGGAAGGCCTCACATTAGCATGGATGCAGAAACAATGAAGAGAATTGTGAAGGCGTTCGATGCTAGCCCACAAAAATCAACCTGCCAAACTGCATGTGAGCTTCATATCAGTCAATCGAGTGTGTGTTGTGTTTTGAAGCGTGAGACGTACCACCCCTTCAAACCGATTCATGTCCACAAACTTAATGAAGATGACCCTGACAGGCAGATTGAATTTTGTTAATTTGTTGTAAGGGAATCAACAAACAACGAATATTGGTACAGAAAATTGCACTTTTCTGATGAAGCTGTTTTCCATGTGAACGGACGTGTTAATCGACACAATTGTCACTATTATAGCAAAGAGAATCCTAATGTTATTGAAGAGACACATTTAAGATGCGGCAAAGTCACAGTTTGGGCTATGATCGGATGGGAAGGTCTGTTAGGAATGCGAATTTTGGATGAGACTGTTAATGGTGATCGGTATAGTGATATCCTTAGACAAATTGTCCTGAGTAATGCAAAGTGCTGAACATGAACAATGTTTATTCCAGCAGGATGGTGCGCCTCTTCACTCATTAGTAAATTCACTGGACCAGAGGCAAAGAGAGCAGGAATCAAGAATCAGGGCAAACAACATGAGAAAACTCAGTCTGTAATTGCTGACGATGGGGCTAAGAAGCCCTGAAACATATGTTCGACAAAAACAACTATAAGAGATAAGAATGAACAGACAAAATGTTTTAATTACATAAACACTTACCATTCCAATAATCAAGACATTTTTGAGCATTCTCCCTGTCTGTAAAATGCACAAATGCAAAATTTCTCAGCTTTTTTATTTTTACTATAGTATCTCGAGCTACTACGCTCTGCATTGCTCCATATAAAGTTTTCTCTGTAGTAGACAGCAAAAGATCTCTTATGAATAAGACAGTCACCTGAAATTTAAACAAATTAAACATTATATAAAAAAATTGAGACATGTTCCTTCCAGTTTAGCTGATATCTGGAGATGTAGTCCAGTATTGGTGACACATCAAATTCTTGAAGGATTTCTACATTTTTCTTTCGATCCCATTTGGTGTAGCCAGCTGTTCGGCGCATAAATTTCATCTCACAAGCTGTTAGTCTCCTTTCATCTCTCGTCCTTATAGTCCACGTAAGGAGTAGTGAAGTGTCTCATATAACCTCTCCTACTCAATTCTCAACCTCACCTTCTCGTGGTGCAACCTGTTTTAACAAACGAGGCTCTGGGGACCGAGTCATGGTGGTATAAACATTAAAACTAATACTGAGTAAATGCAGTATTGAAGCAGGTCCAGATGCTTAAAGATGGCAACCCCATCGCTGGACTTACCACCTCCTTGCTAGCAACTAGTTGGTGGGACATTCAATTGTTTCAAGCCTGATAAAAGGAAAAGCCAGACGGATCACCATGATGACGACTTATGAACGAATTAATATCTTAGTACCGTACATTAGCCTTACAACTCAAATTTTGACAAGACAGTGCCAACAAATTTTGGTCAGAGATTTCTTATTACAGACTTGAAGTTCTTTTATGATATGTAAATCTATGACACAGTGTTACTTCCTTTCTAAAGAAAGCAATACTCAGGATTTTTATGTCCTTAAATATCCATCAACCCCAGCCTGTTTGAACTCCAAACCTCAATAGTTCATAAAGACTGATATATTTTCTAAATAACATGCTCTCAGCGAATATACAAAATATTTTATAAATGTGTTTTTATTTAACAAGCCTTGCTCTTGTTTTGATTTGTCAGCCATAAAATATACATGTACTGAATTCATCTTATGAGATGAATGGGTTAAGGACACATGAATAAAAAATTATATAATAAAGAGACACTTCAAAATTAATGGAAAGAATTGATTATCATGCCAATCTATAAGACAGGAGATAAAACTCATTGCAACATCTACAGGGGTATTTCATTACTATAAACTTCGTACAAAATTCTAACAATTATATTAGTATCCAGACTTACTTCCTATATTGATGACATTAATAGGAGATAATCAGTGTGGATATAGAAGGAACAGGTCTACAACAGATCAGATTTTTAATATAAGACATGTTTTAGAAAAAAAATGGGGATATAATGGCACTGAGCAACAACTATATGTAGACTTAAAAAGAAGCATATGATTCAAATAAAAGGGAGAAGTTTTATATAGTATGCCGCTGGAGATCGGAATTCCTAAAAAGTTAGTTAGACTTGTTCAAATGTGCCTAAATGGCACAAATAGTAGTGTGCATGTAGGCAAGCTTTTCTCGGATACTTTTGAAATTCACAGTGGTAATATAGTGTGATCAGTAGAGCATTGGACTCCGCGATCCTATGCTCTCTGTTCCCGCTGTGAGTGCACCAGCAGTGACAGTGAAATCCCCGTGACCCCGCATCTGCTGTCCAATGCCATACTGGGTGCACTGTATTAACCATCATTTGAGGGAAGTAGATTATACAGAGAATGATTAGAAAACATTAGCTCTGGATAGGGATATATGGTGAGCTTATGTATGTATGGTTATGAACCTACAGGTTAATAGTGCCAGTGAATTAGTTAGTTTGAAAAATAATTTAAAAAATATAAATACAAGGTGTCTTAATGGTGCAAGTGTTTAGACATTTGCCCTCCCCCTCTGAGTCCCAAGTTTTTGTCTCGTCACTCCATGTGGGGTTCATGATAGACAAAACAAAGCCAGGGTAGGTTTTCATTGGGGTTTTCTCACATTTTCCCCTGCCAGATATTTTAAACTCATACTATCCATTTTACAAGTATTTGAGAATAAAGTACTTAGGAAAATTTTTGGACCAAAGAGAGATGAACAGACAGGTGAATGGAGAAGACTTCATAACAATGAACTACATGGTCTTTATAGGAAGCCAGATATAATAAGAACAGTTAAGTCTCGTAGACTGCATTGGGCAGAACATGTTGCACGTATGGGAAATGAAAGACTTGCATGGAAGCTTCTTGTAGGAAAGCCAGAGGGAAAACGCCCAGTTGGTAGACCAAGAATGAGGTGGGAGAATAACATTAACTATGATTTGAGGAAGTAGATTATACAGGGAATGATTGGAAAGCATTATCTCAGGATAGGGATGTATGGAGAGCTTATGTCCGTGCGGCCATGAACCTATGGGTTCAATAGTGCCAGTGAGTAAGTAAGTAAGTAACTATCCATTTTATTCCATTTCATTTCATCTCCCCTTGTGATGTTCAAAGGTCCTTGAAATCACTGTTTGACAAATCTTGTATTTTGAATGCAACTTTATGATACTATATGTCTTTGAAAACATCAGCGTATGGTTGTCATTCTCCCTGAAGTACTGTGTGATACCAAAAGATATACTATCTATCTATGATGGCATAGCCCAATTTTGACCCTTAGCATTTTCTTTGTTAGGAGTTACTAGATCAAGTTAATTTAATTATGCTTATTTGCCCATAGATGTCATGAATGCTAAGTAGTCAACATACCACCCCAATTAGACATCTAGCAGGCAACTAAAGTATAACTAAGACTATTTAACTCATGTCGCAAATGGTAGTCAATGACCAATCACGTTCCAATGAATTCTGTTTTACACCAATGACAGTCATGTTTCACGTCGCTCTTAATCAATTTCTTTTTATCAACTCCTGCTTTTGTGATAAAGAAAGCTCCTCCTTTTTTAATATTCTGAACAGGTTAGACCATTATTTTTCTCCAACAAATACATTGAATGTAGCAAATAATGAATAGATTCAGTGATTTTACTGAGTTGTTTATTCAAAATATAAATGATTAACCTATAATGTTGATTATAATAGTTTGATGTGTTTCATTATTTCTCCACTAGAGTGCATTCTTACAATATTGCGATCCTATTTGGCAATAAATAATATGATCGAGTTGCAGTGAACATACATAACATCACATTTCTAATTTGTTTCAAACATCGCCGTTTACATTAACTATATAAATATTTTAAAACACCAGTAACTATATTCAAATAATTATATTTTAGTAAAGAGCTTAATTTTATTCGTTAAATAGTCCTAACAAATGCCACTCTTGATTTCCAAATTATAAATAAATTCATGACTCACGAAGTGGCATTACTTATGATAATGAGGTTGGTAAATTTTACTTGGAGGCTTGTTTATTCAGGTTTAAGAATTTTTACGAGCCTGAAAATCTTCAGATTTGGAACCCATGGCATAAAGTCCTCCTTGGAGGACTAGCTCCTTGGATTTTTCATCCTAAAAAAATCCATTGACCCTGGCCAGATTTGAACCTGCAACCCTCAGGACCAGAGTCATCAGTTCAAGGTTGACATTCTCCCTAAAGTACCATATGATACCAAAAGATGCACGAGGTTAAATTCTTTAATAAATGGAAGATTGGTTAAGAATTTAACTGAAACTTCAAGAAATAAAACTTAAAGATCATATTTGGACCAAAAGTCCATTGTTATTTTATCTGCACTTGATGTATGAGTCATTCTCACACAAGGAAAATGTGCTGATAATACAATCAGAATGCATGTAACAAAGGTCAGATATAAATGTTATCTTCTTTAAGATTACACCAATATGTTACATTTTCTGCCGAGGAATAGGAAAATAATATCTACAATTAAAATATAAACTTAACAAGTTTCAGAATGATGTCTTACAGTTCTGCTGGTTAACTTGAGAGTTAGGAAAATGCAACTTGTACGACATCTGGCTACAGGTTCAATCCTAGCCAAGTGTTGAGAAAAAAAAAACATGATGTGTTAAATCTTCTTCAAATTCAGACACTAAAATGAGCTAAAGATAATAATACAGAATTTTATAAATCTTTTGGATGGTGTTTCTCTTGAGGCCAAAACAGGTCAACAAATGGCCTAAATTCGTGAATGTTCGATGATGATGATGAATTTTATAAATAAATTGATAGTAGAGTATTTTACTTAAACCCTGTCAACCTGGGCCTATAGGGAAGACAGGGTCTGCCTGTAGACTAAAAAGTAGTGATGGAGGAGTAACATCACCTTAAAAACCTAGAATCAGTTGGCCCGACTGATAATAACATGTGAGGGCCTCTAGCCAAGATTAGGCTGAAGACCTCAATGGTGGATATGGCAGAGTAGGTGAACTAAGGTATGGTATAGATAGCAGAAAAGGTAACCTACTCTCCAGATAATTGTGGAGAGAACCACTGCCTTATGAGGAAGAGGGATCTTCAAAGTTTTGGGGAGTAAACCCCAACAGAAAATCAGGGATAGATAGGACTCCATAGCTGTTGTGAAAGCAACCTGTCTAGGAGATGAAAATCCAGAATTCAAATTCAGTATACAAAATACTTAAAACTTCAAATTGAATTATAAAAAAATATGTGATTGTATGTATTTCAATATTAAGTTTCTTGTAACTTATTCATTCCTATAACTGAATATATAAATTTAATTCTCAAGCATTTACGGTTTTGAGAAAGATTAATTTTTTAGGTGGCATATATAGAGTGATGCAATTGGAATTGTTCAAAGTATTAAGGGAATCGACAGAGTACAGTGCTTAGCACAGTGAATGCAACAAGAACTTTTTGTTTTTGGGTTTCAAAGGATAGTGAAGTACATTCCATAACCTCTCCTATCCAAATCTCAACCTCAACCTGCTCGTGATGCAACCTGCTTTTACAAATGAGGCTATGAGGACCGAGTAATGGCGGTATAACTACACCATCAGAAATAGAGGAAATGCTATTTCAAAACATATGCTGGCATGCCACGGCATAGAAATGGTCCACAAATGGTGCTTGTGAGAATGGTCGGTGGATACAAAAAATATATATCCTCCCGGCAAGGTCCAATGGACCCATTAACCAATGGCATGTGTGGCCCTCCAGTCATACTGGGTGTTTATGAGAGTGGGTGATGTAACCACCATTACAAATAAAAAATTGGTGGCCGCTTAAAAAACGGTTACATTTATGCTGAACAATGGCAAATCCTTCAGACAAATTTTCCGGAAGTAAAACAGTCCCCTTTTCGGATCTCCGGGTGGGGACATCTGCAGGACGTCATACACAGAACATCCTTAAAATTCTCCAATGGAACGCAGGAGGACTTACACAGAGTAAAAATTAACAAAGAACATCTACAAACCTGTGAAGTATTACCTGTTGGATCCACCATAGAAAATATTGGAGAGCAAGAACGCTAATGGCTTCATTGCCAAGGCCCAGCATTTGAAAACAACAACAACACAACTTTTTGTTTTTGTGAAAAAACATTTCTTGATATTTTCACAGCTCCCCAAGAATCAAAAATAGGGCAAATCCAGTTTTTTAAATTTTTCTATAAGTTTAAAAAGACAATGGCATAATAATCATCTAAATAGCAACAAGTTAGTGAAAAATCATTCACAATGGGTTTAACAATACATTCCATTTAACATGTAGCCCACTGATGCCTCATAAAATCTACCTGGTTGTAGTAGAGGTCATCCTGAAAGCTATTTAATGAATCTTCAGTATAAAATGGCAAAGAAAACCAATCAAAATGTTGGAAGAGCATAGCACTAAAGAACTGAGTTGTGCAAACCAAATTGCTTTAACACTTTGCGTCCTGCACTGGTACTAGTACCACAGCATTTAAATGACAATGAAGCCGGAGAAAATTAAATCCCTCGGCATGCCTGTACATCTGCCAGCATAGCAGAAAAACACCCCTGTACAACTGCCGGTACAGGCATGCCGAGGGATTTAATTTTCTCTGGCTTCAGTGTTATTTAAATGCTGTGGTACTAGTACCACCGCCAGACTCAAAGTGTTAATAAAAGAGGAAAAAGGAAGTGCTGCCAAAATAATTAAACATATTAGAAAACCCATGCCTATGTGTGAATCCAAAATAAAACAAGCTGTTTTGAAAGAATGTTGCATATTAGCTATAGGTTAGATAGGAATAGCAAGTCAGAATAAAGAGGAAAAGGACACAATTGTGAACAGGAAAACAACACATTGATTTTGTGATGAGACAAACTTAATATCTAATCATCCAAAATAAGGAAGTGGCAATACTTGTACTAATAAAAGATTCCACATATACCAATCTGATAATGTGTGCAGATGATATGATCCTAACTGAGCCAAACAAAATGGAGCTACAGAAAACTCTATCAAAACTTTGAAAATGGATCCAGGATAATGGATTCCATATAAACAATGAAAAAAACAGTGCAGATGACATTCAGAAAAGGAGGAAGACTTGCTTAGGAAGATGTATTATGCCTGAATAACGAACCATTGGAAATTCTTAATAGTTTTAATATCTAGGCGCCGCACTTCAAACAATAATGACATCGTTCAGCTACCATGTACAAGAAAGAACAGCAGCTGGAATCAAAGCATCAATGATCTTCATCTGCTATACTTAGACACCATGTTGACATTGTTCATCTCTACGATATCACCAGTAGTGACATATGGCATAGAGCAAATATGGGAAAAGAAAAGCTATCCATTATCAACCTCAGAAAGATTGAACAGGTCCATACCCGATACTTAAAAAAGCACTACGAATATGATTGACAGCTCCCTAGAGACTAGTCTATGAACTGGCCAAAGAGACCTTTTTCATCGATGACCTCAGGCTGACAAAACTCCTGCCAAGCACAACAGAATACAACAGGCAAAGGGAAGAGAGAAACTAAAAAAGGCAGGAAATAGATTCAGAGTTCTGCAGCTCTGATGCCATGTTGTACAAGGGCAGAGAAACAGCAGCACTTCATAACACAAACAGCTGTACATAAATTTCACCATAAAATATGTGTATTCTAGAGATTACATGAATCCAGAGAAACATGTGTCTATAAACTGTGCAACCAAGTCTGTGGTCATTACCATATTGTGAAGTGTAACAAAAGAACAAAATCATTGCATGAATAGGTAAAAGACTAGACTTATCTTACATAATGCTCAACGGAGTTCTATTAGTCTTATATATATAATACTTGTACTATGACAGAAACACCGAAGATTCAAAAGATCCTGAATTATCTTCCCATACTACAGGGATTGATAAAGTCCTTATTCGCCATTTCTCTATTATTCTTTACTCTTTGGCAAGCAATTATCATATCAATGTGAAAGAATTTCAGAAATACACACATGTAAGTCAATGTGTATGGCTGATATTAATTGCTTTCTAGTGTATATAAATTGTAAAGGGCTTCCAATATAAAACCAGACCGGCCTCATGGGGTTTCACCCATCAGGCAGCGCTCTCTCCTCGTCTGCATTTCACTCTGCCAGCCGCTCGTCCTTGAACTAGTCAGTTTACTATCGTTCGACAAGATGAGACGTCAGCTGACATTAGAGCAGTGCATTTATGTGTGTAAATGTTATTATAAATACGAATCAGCTCGTCGTGTTCGCGAGGAATTTATTCGGAACTTCCCTGGACGATTACCTCCTTCCAGATCGACAATCCACGATCTTGTGACTAAATTTGAGACCACTGGTTCAGTACAAAATAAGAAACACTTGCTCCCCAGATCTAACAGTGTGTGATTTTTATTTGTGGGGTAGCCTGAAAGACAAAGTGTACAAAACAAATCCGCACACATTGGAAGAACTGAAGAACAACATAAGAAATGAAATCAGAAACTTGACAGTGCCCGAACTACAGCGTGTCAATCTAAATGTGTTTACTCGGTATAATGCCTGTTTAACTGCGGGAGGACAACATTTCCAGCATTTTCTATAAGGTAAAAAACAGTTCAAAGACGGGTGGCAGGCAGGGTGAATTGCGGGAGGAAGAGACAGCACTGCGTGCCAGGTGAAACTCCATAAGGCCGGTCCGGTTTTATATTGGAAGCCCTGTATACAGTGCAGATATGGTGAAATATTTTTTGTCCCAATAGGAAAGTTAAAGGAAGAAGCTCAAGAATCCAGAAAAAAAGATTTCAGATACATTAGAAAATCACATTCAAGAAAAATTTGAGAATTGCTACAAATGTAGATTTACTTCATAATATGAAAAGTTCATAGCAATTTGGTGACATCTAACTAAAATGAAAATGGAAATACTCAACACCAATGTTCAAGCACACGATATTTTATTCAGGGGAAAAAAAAAAGCAGTAGAATAAATGAGATGAAGACAATGATGATGACAGAAAAGATGAAGATGTAAAAGACCTCTTCACTGAATAGGATGTAAAACATGAGAAGATTATTGTTATTAAATGTTTTATATGAAGAATATCTGATGTGAATTATCTTCAATTGATATATTAAAAATGAGGAAATTCACAAAATCTAAATTTTGTGCTAAGAAGAAGTTTGGCATGAAAATCTATACCACTCTTAGGATAATTTTTATTTCATTTGAAAAATGAATAAAGAAATGTATATCTTCTTCTTCGTCAGGCTCTACGACTTCCAGTGGAATGTCTTGGCCTTCTCAACCAGTTTATGCCACTTCTTCCTGTCTTGTGCAGTAGATTTCAAATCAAAAATCCCCATCTCTTTCAAATCTTCAATTACGTCATCTTCCCATCGATCCTTGGGTCTTCCCCTTGGTCTTGTTCCCTGTGGCTTCCAATTCAAAATATCATTCGGCAATCTTCCCTTTGGCATTCTTAGTGTATGTCCAAACCATTGTAATCTTTTGAATTTGATGAAACTAACTATATTTTCTTTATTATTCTTGAGGTATAATTCGTCATTCCTTCTCAACCTCCAATTTCCATTTTCCTTTACTGGACCTAGCACTCTTCTAAATATTTTCCTCTCAAACGTTAATAGTCTTAATTTATCTGCTTCTTTTAGTACAAGAAATGTATATTATTTCAGTAAATAACACATTTTCTTAAAAATATCAACTTATAATTTTCGTTTACTATGAATTCTTTTAAATTATATAAATAAATGAAGAATGAAAACTTTCAATTGATTTAGGATACCATAATTCATAAATCCCCAACAATCGTAACATTACATGAAATTTCAGTCGTAATGTCATTAATTTGAGCTTTATTACATTGCATTGGTTTAGTTTAATTTCATAACTATGGATTTTAAGATCAAATATTAAATTTTGAAAAGCAAGAGGAGATTTTTTTGTGTTATCTGTC
The DNA here is from genome assembly GCA_030220185.1 of Diploptera punctata. Classification (NCBI taxonomy): domain Eukaryota; kingdom Metazoa; phylum Arthropoda; class Insecta; order Blattodea; family Blaberidae; genus Diploptera; species Diploptera punctata. Next base: position 1,724,781 of record JASPKZ010010253.1, read on the forward strand.
AGGACACTCTAATTAGTGAAGAAATTCAAAGCTAACAGCAAGATTCATTTGTACACTCCATACAGATAAACAACTCACAACTCCGGTTACGGGTTAAGAGGCATGTGACAATTTGCCACATCAAAAATCTTATTGTTAAGTGCGCAATATTCCAGCATAAGAATATCCATAATATGAGTACTTGGACGTCTCCGGATTGCAAAACTTGGAATCAGATAGTTCATGTATTAGTGGATAAACACTAGCACAGTAGAATCATAGACGTTAGATCAATTAGAAGGACAGACTGCAATTTGGATCATCATCTGGTCAGGGTGAAAATCAAAGAATTGTTATCATTTATGAGAGGAACAAATGCTAATGATCATTCTGAAAAATTTGAATTAAAAAACTTGGGAAATTATGAACTCCAGCACAAATACCAGATTAAAATTGCTAATAGATTTTAAATCTAGAATATTCAGATGAAAATTTGGTAACTGAAGAAGAAACTGATACAAATAAAGAATGGGAAACTATAAGAAGTAGGCCTACTATTAAATTGACAGCATCAAAAAGCTTAGGTTATTTAAGGCCGGGCACCCACTAAGATGATCGTGATATGATAGTGATATAACAAATACACTGATCCAACATGGACTATGACAGCAAAGTGACCTGACGCTCACTGGACTGATCCAACATGTCGTCGGAGGACGAGGATGTTCTCGATCTAGTTTATTTAACTAATATCAATTATTACAACAGAAGATGTAAAAGGCGATTCTGGGTACATCCTTTTTGGCTTGCTAATGTAGAAGAAAGTGGTGCTTTTAATGTGTTCAAAGAATTAAATATGTATTAAATAACAATTGGAAGAAATATAAGATGTCAGAAAAAAAAGAAAGTAATTTATTTATGAAGTTATTTAAATTAAAAAAAAATAAATAAAGAAAATGACCAGCTTCATGGGCTAGTGGTCAGCATTTCTGACTACAGTTCATGAGGTCCCGGGTTCGATTCCCGGTCAAGCCTTAGGAATTTTTCTTAAAGGGAATTATTCCTGTGGTTGCCCATGGTCTAGAATTCAGGTTAATAACTCTCCTGGTGCTTCATTATCATTTATCACCCATCATATCATCGGGGTAACGTAACTCCGCCTTCCAGGTGCCCCAACCTAAGAAATGGATTATAATTCTGCCAAAGCCAGGGAAAAAAGCCACAAATGTCATAAGAGACAACCTGGTGGCATTAGAAAAAAAACAAATAAATAAAGAAAATAGATAAATGAAGGAGTCTATAATTACTGTTTGCATATTTGTAAATATCTCAATTACAGAAATTCGTATGCAACGTCACAGTTGTTTTCCTACAATCATTTGTTCAGAAATTCTCTTGTTACTTTTACATTTATTTAATTATTTATTGCGGGCAAGTGTGTAAAGAGTTTGACATAAGTTAAAAATACTTTAATATTTTCATAATTGAGCTGTTATTGTAATCTATTTTGTGAATTGTGGGCTTGACAGAAAATAAATTATCATGGCATTAAAAAATGTTTGGAAATTCAATTGTTAATTTTAATGAGTTTTTATTTTTAATAATACAATATTCATTACCAGATTCCGACAATTCCTTGGCAATCCTATGCCATGCCTGATCTTGAACATTTCTGTTACTGTATTGGTTCAATGTAGTATCATAAAGACAAGGATATTCTTTAATAAGTTCAACAAATGTTATATTGAAATCAGGATCGTCTCTTATCTTCACACTTGTATACGAGCAACTCACAACTGACACAACAAAAAGTGGAGCATGCAGCACTTTGAGCGACACAACACAAACAGTCGGTGTCAAGTTGCTGTCGTACGCTAGCAACAAGCAATGCAACAAATCCATGTCTTGTTGCTGTCGCTTGTCGTTCCAGTGGGCACCCTGCCTAAAAAGAAGAGGCAAGACAAAAAATGGTTTCACGAGGAATTGGCTATTCTATGCCACTATGCCACCTTAGAATATTCAATTGGAGAACAAGTGACTACTAGTGTCATGTTGGCCAGTGTGATAACACATATTCCAGCTAGAGCTAATTTGTAACATGTTTACTCACATATAAGGGGATTCCAACCCAGGAGTCCACCTACATTACGGGGCAAGTTACTGTTGGATGGAAACCAGTCTGAGTGTGTACGTTTGGGCCAAACAAATGGGCTGTCGAGAAAATCCGGTAAGTTAGTGCACCAGAGTAGTTTAGCATTCACTTAATAAAAAAGTAGAAGAACTTCACTTATGTTACTTCCTGTTGTATTTATCACAGTGTTCACCTTGTTAGTTACCTTTTTTTTGTGATAAGTTGGCTAGTCAGGTATGAACGCAAGCAATAGCTAATAAACTTATATTTGACATTGCAAATACCGCCTTTCTTTAGGTTACACTGTAAACTCCAACTTCTCACTTCTTTTAAGGCCATGTATCTAATTTTTTTGGGTCTAAATCAACTATATATATGTTCTCTCGGAAAAACTGCACTTAAACTGATGTGAAATATTTTCAAAGTCGTATAGAAAAACAGTGTGCATGCACCAGAATTTATAGAGCCAGCAATAACCCACCATCGAACCACTAATTGATTCTCATCCTCAATTACTATCGATATTGTACTAAAGTTAAAAAATCTTATGCTAGATGGCAGGATCTCGCTATGAAATTTAAATGACCAATATTTGCAATAAATCCCCAAACCTATGTTAAAAAAACATACCAATAATATTAAAATGACCAAACGTTTATTAAAAATGGGTATACACTTACTTATCACTCCCTAATGCCGATCCAACCAGCGATAACCCAAAACAGCAATTAAAAGATCATAGACTAAGTAATATACTCTGTGGAGAAAATAGCAGTTAGCATCACAATATTGTCTAACAGTGTCATAATATTGTGATTTGCATATTTAAATAAATACTTGAAAACTGTCTAATATTGTTGTAAAAATTGTTTGAAAAAGTTTAAAATATTAAAAAATGTTAGCAAATACAGAAGAAGAGCTATAGTTTACAGCAATAAACTGAAAAATCAAAAAGCAGTAAACGTGCAGTTGAGCCTTTCTCTCAATTAATTATTCACATATTGAAACAATAAATTGTGTATATTTTCGTTTTTATTTGAATTTATATAGGTGGCATGGTGCCATAAAATCCCCAAGAAATTTGCAACATTGTGAAGAAGAAAAGCTAGATGAAGTTACATGAGCCAATGAAGTAAATTTAGAACAATTGGTAACATCAGACAGGAAACCACTATATCTTTATGCAGTTGTTTAAAATGTCCACCGTCATGGTAACGTCAAACTATTGGCCTATATTCACTAGACCATGGATATCAGTTTTCAGCATATCATTGCAAACTGGCATTCATCCAAGCAAATTCTACGTAAACGTACCGGCTCAGTTAAAAACTAACAGAAAAAAGAAACATCATTGATCAGTATTAAATTACCGGGGCAACGCCGGTTAATCTCTGAAATACATCGGTCATGTTTTCATTTCCTACAGTAATAGACCACGTACGTACTGAAATTATATATACATAAATATTAAAATTTAATTTTCATCTTACCTTTCGCATAACGTCCTCATCAATTTCTCGTTCAGGTAGAGCCCAATCTACTTGAAGTCCAATCCCCCACAACAAAATTCGATCTGTCAACAACTTTCGGCGGGCCATAGCTGCAGATTTATGGCTTTCAAATTCCACAAATGCAAATCCACGGCTTTTGGTTGCGTCCAAATGGTTTTTGTATAGAATGATCTCCTTGATCCCGTCGACATGCTTATTTAATTCTTCAAGAATATCTTCTTTGTTTTTATCCTTCGGTATGCCACCAAAGAATAACTTGCGATTATCAACGGATTTTACAACACCGATACGAAAGCCAGGTATCAATTCAAAGTCATTTAAAGTTTGAATAGCATTTTCAGCATCTTCAGGAGTAGTAATTTGATAAATGCATATCCTCTGTTAGTCCCTGAAAAGTCCATCATTAGTCTCATTTCATAGATGGTCCCAATTTTTTCAAATATTGGGACGATTTCATCCTCAAAAATAAATCTTGGCAACTTCCCAATAAATATTTCACTTCCTCTAGGTGGAGGAGGTCCTTCCCAGTTTGGTGGAGGACCAAATCTTCTTTCTCCATTTGTTTGTGTTAACTGATAACCGGTGCGCATTTCAAGTTCCAATAATTTTTCTGTTTTATTATTTATTATATCCATTGTGGACAATAATAAGAACTTGGAGTATGTATCTTAAGAGAAAACCGAGATGTTACGCACGTTATTTTACCCGAAGCACTACCTACCACACCCAAGTCTGACTGTAAATGATATCAAATCTTAGTACCATAGGTGCGTGAAATTTGCGCGATTTGGTAAACCCCCACCACATGTCAAGTATCAATATCTGATTGGTGCTTGTTTTCCGTTCCGTTCCGAATTCATCGGGATGCAGGTGTTCTGAAACTACAAACAGTGGCGGTTTTCGGAATACATAGGCATGTAGGCTATGTATAGTAGCTAATACCTGGCATGCGCTGCTACGCGTAAATGAATGAAAATTAATGTGCATTTATGTTTAGTTGAATAAGTAAAAGGAAGTAATTATTATAAATATATACTTTTTTAGGTACCCCGTGCTGATTACCCGGCGTTGCCCGGGAATCTACTTATCCCGATCTTCTTGGCATAAATGAGTTGAAATACGAAAATTAATGTGTTTTATGTTTAGTTGATAGGAAAAAAAAATATCGTATTTATTTTCTGGTACCACGTGCTCTTTACACGGCGCTGTTCGGGAAACTACTCATCCCGATCTTCTTGGCATAAATGAGCTGAATGACAAAAATTAATGTACTTCTTATGATTAGTTGAATAAGTAAGATGTACAAAGTACCGAAATAGCTGTAACTAATTATTTTTTTAATAAATATGAAAATCACACAAAAGTTTAAGTTTTATTTTCATTTAATTAAGTACAATGAAAAATAATTATAATGTATATTGTAATATTTTAAGATTTCCCGTGCTGATTACCCGGTGTTGCCCGGGAATCTACTTATCTCGATCTTCTTGGCATAAATGAGCTATAAGACGAAATTCGTTATTGAGAGATCCGTAAAAGAATACCCGCCATGTGCTGCTATGCTTGCACAGGAATCTACGTACTTGTCTCGATCTTCTTGGCATCAATGAGAGACAAAAATGGTTATTGGGAGTTATCCGTAAGAGATAAACATGACTGTCGCGGACATTTTTGTAGAGCTTTTTGAGATAGGCCTATTCAATTCTGTGTACATTAATTTTGTGTATTTGTTATGGTTTAGGCAGCGTAAGCCATTAAAGCGTCCAAAGAGCTACTTTTTCACGTTTTCCACTACAAACGGCGATTTTAAGGGTGTAGGATTTGAGTATCACAACTCTCTTATAGCCTATGTTCATCCTCGGGAATCTCCTGAACATTATGCAAAAAGCCCCATCAAAGGTATGGCCGCGCATACAGTACGAACGAACAAACAAACCAACATTCATTTATATATATATCTCCACCGCTGTGATCTCGAGGTAGCGTGCTGCCTTGTCACGCAACGGGCCCGGGTTCGATCCCCGGTCGGGGCAGTTTTTTCTGGATGAGGTTTTTATCGGGGTTTTCCTCACCTGTAAGACAAATGTTAGGAAATCTTTAAGGCCCAAACGGTCCCCGAAATCATATGGTCATCATCATCCTTATCGTTATCATCATCATTACCATCATCCTTCACCGGTGTGGAAAGCAACGGGAAGCTACCACACTTACAATTCCCTAGTAAAGCTGCAAGCATAGCATGAAAATACTATGATTGCAGTGAAGGACCTGCCTTCGGGCAGAATTACTATGGATGGATATACGTACTGTATATAGTAAGTAAGGTCAATGGAGTTTTGTAATTTATTTTTAAATCTTTTCATGGGCACAACTTCAATAGCTATAACGGTAGCACACCTACATTCACTCCTTCGGAATTTGTTATTAGATAATAAAAACAGAGAGTTTCAAGACATGACTCTTCTCTCAGCAGGTAACTGTTGGCGAATTCGGAAAGAATATATTTGACTATTGAGGTTGTTCTCATGACATTTTTTTCTTTATACAGTAAAACTTGTTTAATCCGAAACTTGAATAATGCGGAAATCTGTCCAATGTAAACAAGTTTATTGGTCCCGGGAAAATAATAGTAATTTTACGTGTATTTATTTTGTATAAAATGGAATCTCTCCAACACGGAAGCAGAAGGATATTTCTACACAATTAATGAAAAAAAGTTTATAGGGCGGAAAAATAGAGAGAGAAATAAATTAGTTTCAACTTTATTGAATTCTCGTTAGGAGAATTAACAATAAGTGACGATTCCCGCCCCCGGGTGAAGTGGAGGTTCTACCTGTATCTGAAATTTTCTTTCGGCCTAACTGCACACCCGTTTTGCAAAATACAGGTTCGTTTAACAAACATTTGTGTGACATCTGTCTTACAAATAACCAGTGCACTGTAAAATCTTAAATTAGTTTAAGATCTGAGACCGATTGTGTAAATATCTTTCACAGTAGCGTTCTGAATTTACGGAATAAAGATGACATTAAACGAAAAAGTGAAAGTGATTGAAGATAAAGAAAAACAAACTCTCAGTACGCGAAACAATGACTAAATTTAAATGTGGAAAAACCAAAGTTAAATATCTCTAGGGAATAACAATTTCAAGGCATCTTCAGGTTGGTTATGGGCAGTTTTTAAAGACGACACAATGTAGTGTTGAATGATATTTGCGGGTTTGCGGGGAATCAAAGGGTGTGGATGAAAGTATAGTTAGTGAGTGGAAACCGAAAGTGCATACTTTAATTTCAGGGATTCGTTTTTAGCGCGTTGCCGTCGAATTCGCTCGTACATACTATACTTCATTTTACAACGGCATCTGGGCCCATTCCTCCACCCCTTGGGATACCTCGGTCAAAGACCATGCTCCCAAGTCCCAGTATCTTGTTCTCCCTATCTTGTTCGTGTCCACGTTCAAGGTTCTCGGCTTAAAACCAACACCTCAGGGAGAAGGTGTTGGAATCGCAACTTCAGGGAAATTGCTGAGCTACATAGTACGTCAGGTCGCTCATTCCTGACGACCCCACAGTTGGTCCACGGGCTTCTCGAGCCTAGCCGGAAGGACTGCTGTCGCAGATCCACCGACCGTTCCCCTGTTCTACCTCCAGGGACGCATCCTGCAGCCAACTTTACAACTTACAACGGCAGCGTAACTACATTTTTAAAAGAAGGAAAACAACAAATTCAAAACATGAGTTCAAATTATCCGAAGTCCCTCTACTCATTCAGGGAGCCACCCTTGACCTGTATATGGTCAAAAAAGTATGTGTATGATCCAAGAATAAAATCCTCCCACGGTGTATCCATGTCTCTATAACACCCGGGTGGCGTGAGAAATGTAAAAGTATCTACAAAGGGTAAAATTGTAAAAAAAAGATAGATACAAGTAAACGAAGGCTACTGAAAAACACGATTATAGGCTGCACTGTTGTCAGAGGAGAGGAGCAGCCGGAAAGAATCGCAGATAAGAAGCTCTAGTCAAGGATTCTTCCGAGCGGCAAAGAATCCGAGATAAAACAAATGAAGTTTATGAAAACAGATAAGATAAATTTATAACATACAAATACAAACTTGAAGATGTGAATATAGTGACATGTTTTGAACGTTGCTTCAACTTTCCATTCTATGAGTTATGATGTGTCGCCGTGAAGTCATAAAGGGCTCAAAAAATGTTATTGTAGCCTCACTATGATGGTTGTCCAGCGGCTCGCTTTGTTTCCCCGCAGCTGTTATATACAATTAAATACAAAGATGCTGACTACCGCCACTATAACAATTCGCATGTAAACCATTGTCAATAATTGTCGCGCGGCACCCGCTTTTATATAAACGGACAACCATCATAGTGAGGCGATAATACAATGCAACGTAGACTCCAAAACAATAAAAAAGAATTTACTGAAAACTTCCCTAGAAAGTACAATAACCTAACCAAGTTACATCATCATCATCAACAACAACAAGGATTAAGCCGAATGGCCTTTTCCGATCTCATTATAGGTCGAATTGGTCCTTCCATCTCTTCAATGTCCTTCCCAACAATCTTCTCCCTTTTGGTTTATAATTATATATTCTTCGTGGTATGCGCTGATCATTCATTCGTAATACGTGCTGAAAGTAAGCATTTTGATAGTATTTTATTCTTTCGCAGAGATTAAATATATTAAGTTATGTTCTTATATCTTCGTTTTTCTTTTTATCGGTCCTTTGGTATCCTGCTATTGCTCTCAACATCTTCATTTCTGCAGCCTCTATTTGTTTACTATCTGCCTTTGTTAATGTCCAGGTTTCACATCCATGGATAAGAGATGGAACTGCCAATACTTTGTAAAATTTTAAAATAGTTTCTTTTCTAGTTTTATTCAATAAAGTACGTTTAATTGTGCCACGTAGATAAGTTACACGAATATGGTATTTATTATTCTTTTATATTTTGTACAGTAACCCGCTGTGGTCTCGAGGTAGCGTGCTGCCTTGTCACGCAGCGGGTCCGGGTTCAGGCCTTGGTCGGGACATGTTTTCTGGGTGAGGTTTTTTCGGGGTTTCTCCTCACCTGTAAGACCCAAACAGTCCCAGAACATCATATGACCTTCATATTCTCCTTAGATTAAGTTTAGGATTAAGTACTCTCCTGGCTCACCACTACCCATCATATCATCGGGGCAGCGGGCAGTATAAACCCGCCTTTCATGCGCTCCAACCTCGAAAGTGGGTTACAATCACGCCAATGCTAGGAGAAAACACCGGAAAATGCCGAAATGATAAACCTGGGACATTAAATTTAAAAAAATGTGCTTCCATTACACTCAGCAACAAAAAAGAAACTTTTTTATTATTATTATCATTATCATTATTATTATTATTATTTTTATTATTATTATTATTATTATTATTATTATTATTATTATTATTATATATTATTATTTATTATACTCAGCAATGTAGATGGTACGGACATGTCCTGCGAATGGAAGAGGATCGGCTACCAAAATCTGTTTTGGAATGGAAACCTGAAGGAGACGAGGCAGAGGAAGACCTAAAACCTCCTGGAATTAGGGAATATATTTATACATGAAGGAGAAACATCTACAACCAGGAGATTGGATGGACCGACAAAATTGGCTATTAGGAATCGGACGATGTCAAAGACATTAATCAACCGATGATCTATCTATCTATCTATTATTAGTATTATTATTATTATTATTATTATTATTATTATTGTTGTTGTTGTTGTTGTTGTTGTTGTTGTGGTTATTGTTGTTGTAAAATAAAGCACTCTTGCCACTTTATCAAGACACCTTGCAGCTTTCAAGAGTTCTGAGGAAACAAAATTTCTTTACTGTACAAATATTGTGGTGGCCAAGAAGAGGATCAACTTGTTGATAATATTATCAGAGTAGCTCAAATACAGTATGGGCTCAACAAAAAAAAGTGTCAGAGAACTTGTATATAAATTTGCAGTTGCTAATAATAAAAAAAAATATCCTGATAATTGGAACGATGATTGTATAGCCGGTGAAAAATGGATGCGCTGGTTTATGCGCAGACATGCTGACTCAGTGTAAGAAAGCCAGAGGCCATGAGCTTATTCCATTCAACTAGTTTCAATAAAACAAATGTTAATGCATGTTTTAGTTATGTAGAAAGCGTTCACGTCCCGCGCCGTAGCTGACTGGTTAAGGCAAGAAGCTTTGGCGCAGAGACCCTTACGCTGGTTCGAGTCCACATGGGGGAAGAAATTTTATCATGTAATTTCGGCCAGTATGGGACCGGTGCGGTGCCCGCCCAGCTTCGTGAGGCATTTGGGTAGCTACAATAAGTAGCGACTCCACGTTGAGTAGACCAGCTGTAACGGCTGGGGGACCCGAAATGCTGACCACATGAAACCCCTACAGTGGCTAGATGTTGATGTATCTCTGTGATTAACACATGTGGATGAGAGAGCAGCACCCGGCTGGTAGGCCAAGGGCCTTCTAGGCCTGTCGCGCTTGGAGTTTTTTTCTTTTTTGAGAGAGATATCGTTCACACTCGATTTGTTCCCATTCATCCACAGAAAATTTGGAATTTGGACGAGACTGGGCTTTGTACTGTTCAAACTCCTAGTCGCAATGTTGCCCCCAAAGGAATGAAACAAATCGGAAACCGCACATCTGCCGAAAGGGGAAAAACTAAACAATGATAGCCGCCATAAGTGCTACCGGAAATCACATGCCGCCTATGTTGATTTTTCCGAGAATCAATTTTCAAGACAGGATGTTATTTGGTGCACCGCCAGCAACATTAGGAGCTGCAACTCCATCAGGTTGGTCTAATGTAGGAAATATTTCTTAAAGCAGGATTTTAATATCATAATAAATATGAAAGTTTAAGTTAATAAATAATTTTATACTTTAAAATTCTTTTAATATTTAAATATAACTTAAATAAAAAAACATCTATATAATTAATTGTTGGTTATTGTTGAATAAAAATGTCTCAGTAACAATTAAAGAAATTGTACTATATAACAGTTTTGTAAATAATGCTTTTAATTTTTTTAGTCATTGTTGTCAGAATAATAAAGCTTTCTGTTATAACTGTAATAAGAACACATGCTTTACTTGATATTTTTAAATGAAAGTAAACTAAATTCTGATTGGATGTTAAAACAATTAACTTTTTGACTTAACAAATCAAATTTAAACCTTATATTTAATGGACTATTAACCAATAGAATTTAAAATTACCATCATGTGATGTAATAATGTTCTTTAAAATTACAAAAGAATTACACTAATCATTCTTCATACAACTTTCCACAAAGATAGAAGCAAGAAGAGTTCTCAAGATAAAACGTAATATTTAATACAAGAATAATTGATTCCAGGCACGAAAATAATTCATTTTAATTGATAGTGAAGAATAATACCACTTAAATTTACTTAATCTGCTGGGAATCTACAAAGTGAATAAATTTGTAATTATTTCTACAAGAAACAGTTTTCAGTGATTTTATAGTGTTTTCCTATCCAGTGTACCAACTTCCGACCTTGAGAAGAGAATCCGGCTCTACCGAAAATTAAACCCAACCTGATTCAGTAATTCTTTTTTGGGACATAAATCCTTCTTCCAAATGTTACTAAAACATCGGGCATGAAGAGAATTACTGCTTCAAAACGTCGCCACAACGTGGGACAAAGAATTACTTCTTCATTCTAAAATTCCTGACATATTTCATCAATCAATTGAGTTGGTGTTTACTTGATGAAAATAAATATTCATTAATTAAATAAAAATAAAACTTAGTTTTATTTGATTTTTATATTTATTAAGATATAATTCAGTGACGCTGTTTCGTTAACATGTATGGAGAAGGTACAGTATACCGAAACAGTTGTCACTGAATTATATCTTAATAAATATGAAAATCAAATAAAACTAAGTTTTATTTTTATTTAATTAATATTTCATGAAGTTTCTTAAATGCACGAAGGAGGAACGTGTCCTTCTAGTCCTAGACAGCCACGAATCTTTCCGTGGAAGCTGTGATTCTGGCGTTGTAATGGTAAATTTTGCGCCACACACGTCTAATAAATTACAACCCCTTGACTTGACTGTTTTCGGACCTTTGAAAACATACTAGAATCAAGGCTTGTCAACCACACAGGAATGACGTTAGAAGATAAAATGAATAATATATAATTTACCATGCAATATTACATATTAAATTTATATGTTCCGTTATATTTTGTCATTTTGAGATCACATTTAGGCCTACCTATATTTCAAATCATATTTGCATGCATATTTCACGACTTTTTTGGTCATAAACATCCGAGCTCTACTCATAATATTAGTGACATTTTCAAAAGTCTAAAAGTATTTACATACTTACTTACTCATTCACTGGCACTATCGAACCCGTAGGTTCATGGCCGCGCGGACATAAGCTCTCCATATATACCTATCCTGAGCCAATGCTTTCCAATCATCCCCCGTATAATCTAGTACCCTCAAATCATAGTTAATGTTATTCTCCCACCTCATTCTTGGCTTACCAACTGCGCGTTTTCCCTCTGGTTTTCCTACAAGAAGCTTCCATGCACCTCTTTCATTCCCCATACGTGCCACATGTCCTACCCATCGAAGCCTACAGAATTAACTGTTCTCATTATATCTGGCTTCCTATAAAGACCATTTAGTTCATTGTTATGTAGTCTTCTCCATTCACCTGTCTGTTCATCTCTCTTTGGTCAAAAAAATTGCCGAAGTACTTTATTCTCAAATACTCGTAATCTCCTTTCTTCCCTTAAAGTAAGAGTCCATGTTTCACATCCATATAATATAACTGGTAGAATAATAGTTTTATATATTTTCAGTTTAACGTTTTTTGAAAGGATTTGGGAAGTCAAGAGTCTCTGTAATGCATAATACTCGTAGCACGCATTTCCAGAATTGAGCCTATGTTTAATTTCCTTGTGTATCTTATTCCTGTTTGTGATTACTGTTCCTAGGTATTTGAATTCAGACACTTCCTCAAAATTTCCCTCATTTGTCATTAGCTTTCCTTTTCCATTATATGATGTATTTCTATGTGTGACCATATATTTAGTTTTATTGATATTTACTTCCAGTCCTAATTTCTTAGTGTTACTCAATAGTGTGTGCGTGTTGTCCAAAAGTACTAGAGCATACAATTAAGTAATTCGCTTGTAAAAAATAAGAAAGAAATCACTTCTGGTATTTTATTTATCTTGTTTAAGCGTCGTGTTCTCAAGCACGTTGCATCCACTCATTCAACTCGTGAAGAACCCTAACCTTTGACATCTCTTCAAGATATATTGTTCTTCAATGACAAGAGCACCAGCATCCTTCCTAACTTGTAAGCGATAAGATTAAATTAATTTACAATTATTTATTTCATTTGCACTTGCTTTCGAGCGTTCAGAAGGCTGCTGGATAAACACATTTTCGAGAAGAATTAATTACTAAATATAACTAACTCACAAAATGTTTGGACCAAAGAGAATAGAGAAGACTGCATAACAGTGAATTACATGGTCTTTATAGGAGGCCAGATATAATGAGAAGAGTTAAGTCTCGTAGACTGCGATGGGCAGGACATGTGACACGAATGGGGAATGAAAAACGTGCATGGAAGCTTGTTGTAGGAAAACCAGAGGGAAAACGCCCAGTTGGTAGATCAAGAATGAGGTGGGAGAATAACATTAACTATGATTTGAGGGAAGTAGATTATACAAGGGATGATTGGGAAAACATTAGCTCAGGATAGGGATGTATGGAGAGCTTATGTCCGCGTGGACATGAACCTACGGGTTCGATAGTGCTAGTGAGTTAGTTAGCACTAATTAATTCACTGGCACTATCGAACACGGAGATTCATGACTGCACGGATATAAGGTCCCCATAAATCCCTATCCTGATGTTTTCCAATCGTCCTCTATATCTATCCATCCATAGTAATTCTGCCTGAGGGCAGGTCTTTCACTGCAATCATACCATTTCCATGCTATGCTTTGCAGCGTCACCAGGGAATTATAGGTGTGGTAGCTTCCCGTTGTTTTCCACACCGGTGAAGGATGAAGATGGTGATAATGATAAGGATGATGATGATGGCCGGATGATTTTCGGAGACCGTTTTCCCTAAGCTTCCCTGTAATGCGTAATAGCATGCATTTTTAGAACTGAGCCCATGTTTAATTAATTTGTGTATCTCATTCCTATTTGATATAATTGTTCCTAGGTATTTTAATTCAGTCACATCTTCAAAATGTCCCTCATTTGACATTAACTGTCCATTTCCATTATATAATGGAAACAGAATCTATATGTGTGAATATCCATCCATAGTAATTTAGCCCGAGGGCAGGTGTTTCACTGCAATCATAGCATTTTCATGCTATGCTTGCAGCTTTACTAGGGAATTTTAGGTGTGGTAGCTTCCTGTTGCTTCCACACCGGTTGAAGGATGATGATGATGATGATAAAGATGAGATGGCCAGGATTTCGGGGGCGTTTGGGCCCTTTAAGTTATCCGACATTTGTCTTACAGGGAGAAAAACCCGATAAAAAAGTCACCAGAAAGAAAAACTGTCCCAACGGGGATCGAACCCGGCCGCTGCGTGACAATGCAGCACGCTACCCTCAAGACCACAGCGGTGGACATGGTGAATTAGATAAATAAAATAAAACTCATGACACTATCGACTTGAAGATCCTGGCCGCATGGACATTGCTTACGTTCTCCCTATCCTGAGCTAAATTTTCCATCATTTTCACTTCAGCAAAATATGGTTAGGTTTTATAGGGTATTACGGACCGTTCTTTACTCTGGTTTTCCTGCAAGAAATATGATGTCCTTATTTAATTTCCCATTAGTCATATGTCTTGCATCCACAATCTACGATACCATCTATCATCTATCTCCTACGTTCCAGTCATTAAACTAATACTTCTTACAGTATTCCAGACTGTATTAACAAAATTAGGGCGATGACATCTCCTTGTCTGAGACATTTCTGAGTTTCAAATTCATTAAATGTGTGTGTACCAACATCATATGCCTTATTAAGTGATGTACCGGTTCACATATTATTAATTAAATAAAAATAAAACATAGTTTTATTTGATTTTCATATTTATTATATAATTCAGTGACAGCTGTTTCGGTACACTGTACCTTCTTCAGACATGTTAACAAATTATGAATTGTGTTCCAACTGATCTAAGCAACAATACAACATATTTTATTTAAAATTTTTAAATTTAACAAAGGGGATTCATCAAATCAAGTTGAGAATTTAACCGTTTGTTAATACTTTCCAATCTATTTATTTCTACAGCCTCCAAAAGATCTAACTTCTTACCCTTATCACAAACATATAAAATTTCAAAATTTGGATCGAAACAACAATGATTAAATTGGAATAGGTGGTTAGCATATTTTGAATATTTTAAATTTCTGTTATATGCTCTCATGTGTTCCTTTATCCGAGAGATAAATGGTCTACCAGTTTGTCCTATATAGACATTGTCACATGTGCCACACTTCCAATTTATATACACCTGATAATTTTTCTTTCTATATATTTTTTTGTTTTTTATTGTTTTTATTATATTTTGTAAAGTTTTATTAGTTTTAAATGCCACATTAATGTTCAAGAACACATTTAACACATATTATTGTCCGTCTCGCTAAACTTTGCAAGAAATTTGTAGAAAGAGACAGCTGTGCTCACCTCTCTCACTCGCACCAGTGTTAACCAGATGTTTTTTCACCAGATGTTAATAAGGGAAAAGGGGGAAGCCTGAAAATAGGGCGAGTTCTTAATTTTGTAACTAGGCAAAAACGATCAAGGATCTACCCTTATATCTCCATCTCTCTCTTTGCCAAATTAAACCAGATTTACAATAATCAACTTCTTGGGGAAACCCAAATGCTGCACATCGGACTACAGTTCCATGTTCCAAACACTATCGTATTCTGACTTAAAATCCACAAGATGTTGTGTTGTAATCTTGTGTTCCCAGCATTTTTCTAAGACTTGTCTCGTATAAATTTGGTCTGTTGTTGAATGACCACCACGTAATCCAGCCTGGTAGTATCCTATTATTTCCTCATGGTAAGGCAACATTCTTTGGTAGAGAAAATTAGACAATATCTTATATGATGTACAAAAAAAATGACCAACTCTATAGTTTCCACATTGCATTACAACACCTTTTTTATGAATTGGGTTTACAAGATCAGATATGAAATATATGATAAATAAACTAATGGAATAATATAAAAAATGGGGGCTGAATATAAATTTACAGACAACAGAATACGTTTGGGAAAGGGTGTGGATGACCTCATACTTGAAACAGGGAAAATAAAAAAAAAGTGATTTTTTTTAATATCTTGGGTCAATAATTACAAGTTTACGGTACCTGCGAGGAGAGTTGTAACAGACTAAAATTGCAATTGGCAAAAAATGCATCATAGGACATTACATGGAGTAATTTGGAACAAAAATATTATAAAGGAAACTAAAATAAAATTTATAAGAGCATAGTACAGAATATTTTGTCATATGGAAATGAAACTTGGTCTTTGACGGAATTTACAAAAGAATAAATTAGATCAATTGAATTTGATTAGTTTAGAAGAAGCCCTCCAAAAATCAAGACAGGATAAAGTAAGAAAAGAATTCCTTTGGAGAGAAATGAATGTCACCACATCTGTTGTTAAGAGTATTGAAAATCAAACGCATAAATGGTATGGCCATGTACAAAGAATGGAAAATGAAAGATGGCTAAAAAAGATATACAAATGGTCACCCCCTGGAAGAAATAAACGTGGCAGACCAAGATGGAAATGGAAAACCTACGTCAGAACCATAATGGATGTTAGGAATTTGGAAGAGGGAGATTGGAATGATAGAGATAAATGGAAACCTATAAGTGGGGGAAAGCCGAGAAGAAGAAGGGTTTATAAGATCAGTTTTTCATTCTTCTGGAATCTCCTTTTACTCCCATATTGTTATTACAAGTTCTTTCATCTCCAGCCTTAATATTCTGCTTTTATCCGATCTATACCTGGTACTTACCGTTTTCCAATTCAGTGAGATATAATTACGTATGGGGAATGAAAGACGTGCATGGAAGCTTCTTGTAGGAAAGCCAGAGGGAAAAGCCTAGTTGGTAGACCAAGAATGAGGTGGAAGAATAACCTTAATTATGATTTGAAGTAAGTAGATTATAGGGGGAATGATTGGAAAGCATTAGCTCAGGATAGGGATGTATGGAGAGCTTATGTCCGCGCGGCCATGAACCTACGGGTTCGATAGTGCCAGTGAGTAAATAAGTATAATCACTGTCTATGCAAATTTTGATTTCGTTACAATATGTACGGTTTCTCCCATTAATATTCGGTTCTTTATTTTTTATCAATCTTATAGCATATTTATTATGGTACGGACATAAAAAATAATTAATTTCATTGGAGTATAATGGCACTGTGCATCAACTATAAGCAGGCTTCAAAAAGCATACGATTCAATAAAGAAAAAGAAGTTATGTAGTATCCTTCTGGAGTTCGGAATTCCTAAAAAGTTAGACTTATTCGAATGTCTCTAAATTGTACAAAGAGTTGGGTGCATGCAGGCAACCAGTTCTCGAATGCTTTTTAAATTCACAATGGGTTAAAGCAAGGAGATGCACTATCTCCTCTACTATTCAATTTTGTACTAGAGCATGCCATCAAATCTTTAGAGGATGAAGAAGGAATACAACTCAATGGTATTAATAAGCTGTTAGTTTATTCTGATGATGTAGTATTATTAGGCAATAGCTAGGAGATACTAAGGGTCAACACACACACACACACTATATTGAGTAATACTAAGACATTTGGACTGGAAGTAATCTTTAAAAAAACTGAATACATGTTCACACATAGAAATACATTATGTAATGGAAAAGGACACTTAATGACAAACGAGGGATATTTCGAAGACGTGACTGAATTCAAATATCTAGGAACACACACACTATATTGAGTAATACTAAGACATTTGGACTGGAAGTAATCTTAAAAAAAACTAAATACATTTTCACACATAGAAATACATTATATAATGGAAATGGACAGTTAATGACAAACGAGGAAAATTTCGAAGACGTGACTGAATTCAAATATCTGGGAACAATAATTACAGATAGGAATGAGACGCACAAAGAAATTAAACATTGATCCAATTCTAGAAATGCGTACTATTATGCATTACAGCGACTCTTGTCCCAACTTCTTTCGAAAAACGTAAAACTGAAAATATATATAAACTGTTATTTTACCAGTTATGTTGTATGGATGCGAAACATGGACTCTTTAAGGGAGTAGTGAAGAATACGAGTATTTGAGAATAGAGTTCGTAGGAACATTTTTGGACCAAAGAAATATAAACAAACAGGCGAATGGAGAAGACTACATAAGAGTGAGCCACGTGATCTTTATATGTAACCAGATACAATAAGAACAGTTAAGTATCGTAGACTACGATGGTCAGGACACGTGGCAAGAACGGGAAAACCAGAGCGAAAACATCAGTAGACAGAGCAAGACTGAAGTGGGAGAATAACATTAACCGTTATTTGAGGGAAGTATATTATACAAGGGGTGATTGGAAAATATCAGCTCAGAATAGGGATGTGTGGAGAGCTTATTTCTGCGCGGCCATGAACCTACGGGTTCGATAATGCCAGTGAGTTAGTTATATTGTATCTAAAAAAAACTATGTACTGAAAATTGAAATAAATCTTTGTATTGTATAACTAAAAATAAAAATTACAGTTTTTCGTGTTCTGTATCAATAACGACGAATCTAGAATAGTATCTGCTAGAATTTGGAATTACTAAATAGTTAGATATATCTAAATGGGACAAAATGTAAAGTGTGGATAGGCAAACAGTTTTCAGATACTTTTGATATTCACAAAGAGTTAAAGGTAGGATATGCAGTACCTCCTCTGTTATTCAATTTTATATTAGAGCAAGTAATCAAATCTATAGATGATAAAGAGGTCATTCGTAATTCGAAGGAACTAAGTCAAGTGTTTGTATACACCGAATATGTGTATTATTGTGTAATAGAGGATAAATTAATACTAAAAGCTACTCGTAATACACGCATTATATTAAATAACACTAAGAATCTAGAACTGGAAGCATGTGTCATAGAACAAGTTAATCACACGTAGAAATAATGGTAATGGAAATGGACAGCTAATAACAAATGAGGGAAATTTTGAAGATATGGCTGAATTCAAATAACTAGGAAAAATTGGAGATTTAATAAATAACTCATAATCCGTCTGGTGTTCTAGTTATTTGATTTTGAAGATGTCAATAAACAAACATGATTTGTAGTTGTTTGTGGTTCAGCGTTCTCCATTTTTTGTGTTCAAAGAAAAAAAAGCGACGACTTTAATGACTAAACGTCTGGACTGGAAACGTACGTGACCTATGTACAAGGACATATCAGCTTTTCATCCGCATATTTCGTCAATAATAATAATAATAATAATAATAATAATAATAATAATAATAATAATAATAATAATATTAATAATAATAATAATTAATAATAATAATAAATACTATAGTAATCTTATACATAAAAATCAATGTTTGTTTGTTTGCATGTTTGTTTGTTTGTTCGTATTCTATGCGCTGCCATACCGTTGATCCGATTTTGATAGGGTTTTTGCAAAATGTTCAGAAATATTCCCGGAATGTAACATAGGCTATAAGAGAGTTGGTGATATCAAAACCCCTTCAACCCCTACAAATCACCCTTTGGTAGTGAAAAACTGGTGAAATAAAGTTCCTATCTTAAAACGCTTAAATGGCTTAATGCTGCCTAAAAAATCATAAACAAATACAACTAAATTACTGTACACAGAATTGAAATATCTCAAAACCTCTACAAAAAGTTCGCGACACGCATACGTTTATCATTTTAGGGATAAACTCAACAAGAACCCTTTTTGTTTTTTCATTGATGCCAAGAAGATCGGGATAAGTTCGATTCCCGAACAAGCGTGCTCTGGGCCATACTGTTCATGCCTTACCGATTGTGATGGGCCTTTTTTGATGAAATGTTTCACGAGAGATTCCCGGGGACGACAACATAGGCCTATAAGAGTGTTGTAATACTCAACCCCTTTCCGCCTCCAAATCACCCTTTGTAGTGAAAAACGTGAAATAAAGTCCCTATTTTCACGCTGCCTAAACCATAACAAATACAACAAATTAATGTACACAGAATTGAACATATCAAAAACTTCTACAAAAAAGTCCGCGACCATGAACCTATGGGTTTTCGATAATGCTAATGAATTATATATTTTTTAAAGCTAGATAGACCTAAATGTTAATATCAGGTAATTAGTATAATATACGGAGTGATATTCGGGCAGAATAACCATCCATAGTAATTCTGCCCGAAGGCAGGTCCTTCACTGCAATCATAGCATTTTCATGCTATGCTTGCAAGATTTAAACTAGGAATTGTTGTAGGTGTGGTAGCTTTCCCGTTGCTTTCCACACCGGTGAAGGATGATAATGATGATGGCCATATGATTTCGGGGACCGTTTGGGCGTTAAAGTTTTCCTCACATTTGTCTTACAGGTGAGGAAAACCCCGATAAAAACCTCACCCAGAAAAACTGCCCCGACCGGGGATCGAACCCGGGCCCGCTGCGTGGCAAGACAGCACGCTACCTCGAGACCACAGCGGTGGACACTATGGATATATATTACGATATACTTTTTAGCTTTCTTTACTATTCACTCTCTTTAAAGTAACCTTATTAAAATTTGTTGAAAAATGTTTTACAAACAAATAATTTACAGATTTTTTAGATCAAACCAAATGATGTTTTGTACAGATACTATAAATAGAGTAAGTGAACATTTTCTTTTAGAATTCCAACTGACTACTTCAAGAAACCCCGCACCCGTGAGATTTAAGGCAGTCTGGCACTGACCTAATGTATCTTATCAATGTTTATCTGTGAGGAACACGGGCTTTGATACTTGAAGCGTGCAAGCTGCAACATAGCACTACTATGTCTGTAATCTTATCTTTTGAAGAAACAAATCGCTAAAACAAAAACAAAGCGGTCCTCTATGGCTAATACTGTCCTTTGCGACCAGTGGCGTAACTCAGATCATTTTAGTGGTTCATCACCATAGAAAATTCATCACAGCCAAGAATTACATAACCATCTCACCATCTCTATCGAACCCGTAGGTTCATGGCCGTGCGGACATGAGCTCTCCATACTCTGAGGCAACGTTATCCACTCATCCTCTGTATAATCTACTTCACCAAATCCTGTCTCATAGAAAGGGCTTAACTTAATGAGGTATTATAAAACGGGGAAAAAATATTTAATTACTTTAACTTGATATAATAAAAAACGAGATACATTACATTCAAATCATGACATATTTATCATACGATTTGTACATTGGAATTGTTTCTCTGACACATATACGCAAAAGTGAAAGCGAATTGCTTTCCAAATACTGGAAAATATGTCAATAAGGTAGCAAAACTGTAAATTCAATTAAGGATATAAAGAAAGTAGTTGATTTGAGAGGGTTGTCTTAACTTGAGTGAACTAGGAGCTTGGATCGTGGACTCTGTGCTGATCCGGAATGGCTTCAAACCTAGGGTAAGTAAAGCTTATACGTATGTCCAATATAACTTCCAATAAAATGATAAACAATTGCCTTTTCACATAAATTACTAATTATTCTATGTAAAATGATAAATAATAAATAGGCCTACAATATTTTTACTAGTTTCAAATATACATCCGAAATCATGGACTTTGTAATTATTGTCTATATTAGATTCAAGGAATAAACTTGCTTCAGTAAGTCATGTCTAAATTAAAATACGGTATTATTATGTTAGTATATTGACCTAAATTAAGAAAGACGACTCTCTCACCCCCTCTCACCAGGTTTTAGTGTGGCACTTTATTGCTTTATAAATGATATCCATCCATCCATCCATAGTAATTCTGCCCGAGGGCAGGTCTTTCACTGCAGTCATAGCATTTGCATGCTATGCTTTGCAGCTTTACTAGAGAATTATAGGTGTGGTAGCTTCCCGATGCTTTCCACACCGGTGAAGGATGGTGATGATAATGATAAGGATGATGATGGCCGGATGATTTTCGGGGACCGTTGGGCCCTAGGCTTCCTGACATTTGTCTTAAAGGTGAGGAAAAACCCCGAAAAAACCTCACCCAGGAACCTTCCCGACCGGGAATCGAACCCGGGCCCGCTGCGTGACAAGGCAGCACGCTACCTCGACACCACAGCGGTGGACATAAATGATATAGGACACCTATATATTTATCTGATGTTATTGTAAAATAATCTGTACAAATAGGAACTATTGCCCAGGTTTAATAAAATGTTGATATTTTACTTAGCATTTGTCGACTTTTAGCTAGAGAAGTTGATCCATTTTTCCAGATAATTCAGTCAGTCTTGGCCGCTCTTTGGTTACGGTGTTACCTTATATCCTAATCCTAGCTAATATCCAGAAGAAACCCTAATCGTATATAATTAAAACCACGCTACCTAGATAAATCCTTCCATTTCTTTCCATGTACATTTACGGCACGCTTACTAAGCAGCAACATTGTGGTTAATGTTATTCTCCAACCTCATTCTTGGTCTACCAACTGGGCGTTTTCCTCTGATTTTCCTATAAGAAGCTTCTATATCCCGCTTTAATTCCGCTTCGTGCCATATGTTCAGCCCATCGTAGTCTACGTGGCGTAACTGTTCTTAATATATATCTAGTTTTCTATACAAATTATAATGTTGCTCATTGTGTAGTATTCTCCATTCACCCCTCTTTAATTTTTTTTCTAAGTACAGGGTGGACCGCTCGAATGGACCTAATTTCAATTGCTTGTTACTGGCAAACGGTTGAAGATAGAAACTTAAAAACAACGTTCATAGTACAGAAAAACTCACCAAGTTTCGAATCCTGTCGGTAGATGGCACAAAGATACGTTTCTCGTTCTTAGATTTAATTGTTTGTGAAAATGGCGACTCCGCAGATGAAAGCGCAAGCTGTTTTGTGGTATGCGGAGTTTAAATTCAATCATTAGAGTTCAAAGGGAGTTCCGGCGGGTGTTTAACCGTGATGCTCCAACTGCTAGAAGCATAAGAAGTGGGGTGTTTATACATTATTAGCTACAGGATCTGTGTTGAAGAAGCATGGTGGTGGTCGCAGAGCATCCGATGAAATGGTAGCAAATGTTCAAGCCGCATTTGAGCGAAGCCCCCGGAAGTCATTAAGAAGAGCTTCGCGGGAACTTCAAATACCAAAATCGACATTACAACGGATTGTCCACAAACGCCTCAAACTGCACGCATATTAAAGTGCAGTTAGTGCAACGTCTGGAGCCGAATGACATGCCGAAACGAGTGGGAATTCGCCAATACGATGCTGGACCGTCTCGGCGCTGATCCTGACTTCATGACCAAGATTTTCTTCTCGGACGAAGCCACTTTCCATTTGTCAGGCAAGGTTAAACCGGCATAATGTGCGGATCTGGGGATCGGAGAATCCTCACGCTATTCAAGAGCATGTTCGTGATAGTCCGAAGATGAATGTTTGGTGCAGTTTGTCACATAATAAGGTCATTGGACCGTTTTTCTTCGCCGAGAAAACTGTTCGTGGTACCACATATCTTGACATGCTGGAGCAGTTCTTCTTTCCACAAATTGAACAACTGCAGCCTAACATCGTTTTCCAGCAAGATGGTGCTCCTCCCCACTGGTCCAATGAAGTTCGTACGACTTTGGACAACATTTTCCCTGGCCGTTGGATTGGTAGGGAGGACCAATCGCGTGGCCGCCCCGAGATCTCCCGATTTAAAAACACCACTGGATTTCTTTCTCTGGGGCTATGTCAAAGATAAAGTTTACACCACCCCAGTCAAAGACCTTCGTGATCTTCGTGAGCGCATCATAGAGGCTATTGAGAACATTCCAGAAGACATACTCCAACGTACTTGGCAAGAAATTGTTCATCGCTTTGATATCGTCACAGTGACTGCTGGGGCTCATATAGAGATGTGGTGATCTGGATATCAAAACTTGGTGAGTTTTTCTGTAATATGAACGTTGTTTTAAGTTTCTATCTTCAACCGTTTGCCAGTAACAAGCAATTGAAATTAGGTCCATTCGAGCGGTCCACCTGTACGTTATTCTCAATACTCGTAATATTTCTCCTCCCTTAAAGTAAGAGTACATGTTTCTACATCCACCATAATATAACTCCGGAGAATAAAAAATTCTATATAATTTTCAGTTTAATGTTTTTCGAGGAGTTTTTTTGTTTATAAGTTTCATGTATAATGCATGAATTCCATAATTGAGCATATGTTAATTTCTTGTCTAAGATTATATATATATTATATATATATATATATACACATTTCCAAATTATCTGCTCTTTATTTCAGGTATAAATAATTTTTTTATGGAGTAAGCATATAATCAATAGGACAAATATTAATATATTTAAATATTATTAATTATATTAATATATTATATATTATATGTCCACCGCTGTGGTCGCTAGGTAGCGTGCTGCTTGTCACGCAGAGGGGCCCGGAGGGTTCGATCCCCCTCGGTTGCAGTTTTTCTGGGTGAGGTTTTTATCGGGGTTTTTCTCACCTGTAAGGACAAATGTCAGAACAAAAACTTGTACGGCCCAACTGGTTCCCGAAATCATATGACATCATCATCATAATCATCAAACATCCTTCACCGGTGTGGAAAGCAACGGGAAGCTACCACACCTACAATTCCCTAGTAAAGCTGCAAGCATAGCATGAAAATTCTATGATTGCAGTGAAGGACCTGCCTTCGGGCAGAATTACTATGGATGGATGGATATGTTATATAATATATTACATATTAATATCATTAATAAAGAAAAATTATCAGGTGTATATAAATTGAAGTGTGGCACATGTGACAATGTCTATATAGGACAAACTGGTAGACCTTTTATCTCTCGGGTAAAGGAACACATGAGAGCATATAACAGAAATTTAGAAAATTTAAAATATGCTAACCACCTATTCCAATGTAATCATTGTTTCGATCCAAATTTTGAAATTTTGCATATTTGTGATAAGGGTAAGAAGTTAGATCTTTTGGAGGCTGTAGAAATTAATACATTTAAAAGTAGTAAAAAAACTGTTAAATTCTCAACTTTATTTGAATGAATCCCCTTTGTTAAATTAAAAAATTTAAATAAATATTGTTGTATTGTTGCTGAGCTCAGTTTGAACACAATTCATAATTTGTTAACATGTCTGAAGAAGGTACAGTGTACCGAAACAGTTGTCACTGAATTATATAATAAATATGAAAATCAAATAAAACTACGTTTTATTTTTATTTAATTAATAAATATGGATTTTCATCAAGTAAACACCAACTCAATTGATTATTAATATATGTTATATATAACACAATTGTGAAGAGTATTTTATTACATGGTTCGGATACATGGACGTTGAAGCAATACACAGAAATAAATTATTAGTCACAGAAATTGACGTTTTAAGAAGATCGGCAAGAATATCAAAATTAGATAAAATAAAAAAATACAAGAAAAGAAATAATGAATGTAGAAAAAGATATTATACAAGAGATTGAAGAAATCCAACTAAGATGATATGGACATATAATGAGAAGAAGGGACACAGAAACAAACAAAGAAGTATTGAAATGGATACCTCCTGGAAAGGGGAAATGTGGTAAACCAAAGACAACATGAAGTAGAGGAATATGACAGAAGCAGACATGCAAGACCGGGAAGTGTGGAAGGAAACAAATTGTATATTTCGGTTGAGGATACCTGTGTAAATTACAGAAACAATCCTGAAATAAATAAATGAATATTTTTGACAGCTCTGCTGCCGAAAGTTTAATAGCATATGGAGATAAAGTATGGAGTGTAAAACCTAGATTAAGAAAGAAACTTTTGGCAACCGATATAGATCTCTCAAGAAGATGTAGAAAAACAAGATTAGATAAAATATCAAATATAAAGTTAAAGAAGCTTCTTGTAGGAAAGCCAGAGGGAAAACGCCCAGTAGGTAGATCAAGAATGAGGTGGGAGAATAACATTAACTATGATTTGAGGGAAGTAGATTATACAAGGGAATGATTGGAAAGCATTTGCTCAGGATATTGATGTATGGAGAGCTTATGTCCGTACGGCCATGAACCTACGGGTTCGATAGTGCCAGTGAGTAAGTAAGTAAGTAAGTAAAGTAAAAGAAGCTATGGGAGGAGGTATCAATTGATATTTTTTTTTGTAAGCCCATATTTTTCCTTTACATACATTTTGGCGCTCTCCCCCCTACAGGGAAGAATTTAAACCATACTAATTTAGTTTACACCTGTTTTCGTATAGATTGTCATTTTGAGTGGTCCATGGTCAGCGTTCCGCCTCATACTGACATCTAGGAAACCAAGGTAGTACTAAGACGGGAAAATTCGGTAAATTTTGCTTAGGGGCCTTTTCATTCAGGCTTAAGGATCTTTTACGAGCCTGAAAATCTTCAGACTCGGGACCCACGGCTTAAAGTCCCTCCCGGAAGACTTGCTCCTTGGATTTTTCCATCCTAAAAAATCCGTCGACCCCGGCTGGGTTTGAACCCGCGACCCTCGGGACCAGAGGCAAGGAGCATAATTACTAGTCCACCGCGGCCAACTAACATTTGGAGTAAGTATATAATCAATAGGACTAAATTATTAATATATAACACAATTGTGAAGACTATTTTATTATATGATGCGGAAACATGGACGTTGAAGCAAATACACAGAAATAAATTATTGGTCACAGAAATTGACTTTTTAAGAAGATCGGCAAGAATATCAAAATTAGATAAAATAAAAAATAATACAAGAAGAGAAATAATGAATGTAGAAAAAGATATTATACAAGAGATTGAAGAAATCCAACTAAGATGATATGGACATATAATGAGAAGAAGGGACACAGAAACAAACAAAGAAGTATTGAAATGGATACCTCCTGGAAAGGGGAAACGTGATAGACCAAAGCCAACATGTATAAAGGGAATTCAAGACAACATGAAGAAGAGAAGTGTGACAGAAACAGACACGCAAGACCGGGAAGTGTGGAAGGAAAAAATTGTATATTTTCGTTAAGGATACCTGTGTAAATAACAGAAACAATCCTGAAATAAATAAATGAATATTATCCACCGCTGTGGTCTCGGGGTAGCGTGCTGCCTCGTCACGCAGCGTGCCCAGGTTCGATCCCCGGTCGGGACAGTTTTTCTGGGTGAGTTTTTATACGGGGGTTTTTCCTCACCTGTAAGACAAATGTCAGGAAAACTTTAAGGCCCAAACGGTCCCCGAAACCATATAGCCATCGCATTCATCATCATTCATATTCATCTTGGATTAAGCTTAGGATTAGGGACTCTCCTGGCGCACCATTATCATCATAACCACCATCAAATCATCGGGCAACGTAACCCCGCCTTTCAGGTGCCCCAACCTCAGAAGTGGGTTACAAGTACGCCATGCCAGGAGAGAAACCAGGAATGTCGAAAGATAACCTGGGGCATTTGAAAAAAATAAATAAATGAATATTTTTGACAGTAGTACTGCCGAAAGTTTAATAGCATATGGAGATAAAGTATGGAGTGTAAAACCTAGATTAAGAAAGAAACTTTTGGCAACCGAGATGGATGTCTCAAGAAGATGTAGAAAAACAAGATTAGATAAAATATCAAACATACAAGTAAAAGAAGGGAGGAGGTATCATTGATAAAATACAGAACAAAACACCATGGTCCTTTACCTGCCAGTCGGCTGCTGCCTCATATTCACATGTGTTGATCACGGTAGACGTTCATACATCCAGTGGTCTACATGTCGGTTCCCTCAGACGTCATAGCTGCTTTTTTCAACCTCGAGCCGCTACCCAAATTCCTCACGATGCTGGCCGAAATTCCATTAGAAAAATTGTTCCCCATGGAGACCCGAACCAGCGCAAGTCCCGTAGCTCTGCGCCAAAGATCTTGCCTTAACCACTTGGTAACGGCGAGGGACTTTACAAAATGCAGAAGCGACAGTAAAGTGATAAGCACACACATTTAGAATGGACAACACAATATGCCCAAAAAGAGCTTAGAATAGATACCAACAGGGAGAAAGAGATTGGAAAGGCTTAGATACAGAAGAATAATATCCAGGAGCAATGAAATGATGGAAATTGAAAGAAAAGAAAACGACATGGACCATGCAGAAAGAACAGAGAAAGACGCCAGTTGTAACGTTCTGTAAAATCATCATCATCATCATCATCATCTGCCTTTCAAGTATTAGGCCCAGTGGCCCGTTACGGTCTCCCGCCATCTCCGAAAAGGTCGACCCACAGATCTTCTGCCTCGAGGAATGTAGTGAAGAATTTGTTTTGGCATTCTGTGACGATCCATGCGCTGAATATGGGCTAGCCAATTGTTTCTATATTCTTTGAGGTATTCAGATACAGGTACGATGTTTAACTCTCTGGCTATTGTCGAATTTCTTTGGTGGTCTAGAAGGCTATAACCTGCAGTTCGTCGCAGAAATTTCATCTCCGTGGCTGTAATATGACGATCATCCTGAGTTCTGATGGTCTAAGCACTGCCATAACAGATTATGGGTCTAGCGAGAACTTTATAGATTTTCATTCTTGTGTGTCTCTGCACTTTTGATTGTTTAAAAACTTGGTTGATAATTCTTAAAGCTTTATTATAGTTTTGTATTTTAAAGGATATATCACATTCCTCAAAATAAAATAATAAATACAGTATTTTTACACAACTTACATATAATTCGAATTCAATAATAAAACATATATAAATATCCTCAACTCGTTTTAAACTCAGGGATGAGATGAGATGAAGCCCCTTACGCCTGACGCACCATCACAGGGCAGATGAACGAAATGAAACAAAAATGGGTGAGATGAGTATGGAGAAATGGTGGAATGAAATTGTGGCAGGGGAAAACGGCAGAAAACCCCGAGAAAAGTCTGCCCAAGCTTCGTTTCGTCGACCATGAACCCCACCGGGACTCGGCCTTCCGGCTTGTAGCGTAGTGCCTTAACCACTACTGGCCGAAATTCCATGAGAAATTTTCTTCCCATATGGGGACTCGAGCCAGCGCAACTCCAGTAGCTCTGCCAGATGACAGGATACCTAAGATTATATCAATTTTTGAAGCGGAGGGCAACAGAAGAAAGATGAGACCAATAGAACAGTGGATGCAAGGAGTGCATAGGAGTATGGGTCGAGAGGATCAACAGACCAAACTTAAATCCATTCCTCACAGACTTGCAACATTCCAGCGAGCAATAACCATAATATATGAATGGTTTTGCTCCTGGTACATTAAATTAAACGCTGGGAAAACTCAAGTTATACTGTTTTACAAATCGAACTTTCCATGTCCAATCCAGCTCACTATGGGTGTACGACCTCTGCCAGTAGAAACTTACTTACTTACTTACTTACTTACTTACTTACTCACTGGCACTATCGAACCCGTAGGTTCATGGCCGCGCGGACATAAGCTCTCCATACATCCCTATCCTGAGCCAATGCTTTCCAATCATTCCCTGTATAATCTACTTCCCTCAAATCATAGTTAATGTTGTTCTCCCACCTCATTCTTGGTCTACCAACTGGGCGTTTTCCTTCTGGCTTTCCTACAAGAAGTTTCCATGCACGTCTTTCATTCCCCATACGCGCAACATGTCCTGTCCATCGCAGTCTATGAGACTTAACTGTTCTTATTATAGCCAGTAGAAACTTCTGTCAGATATTTAGGCCTAATATTGGATAAAAGGCTTACATTTAGAGCCCATGTTGAACATATAATAACCAGAGCCCATTAAGGCATAGCAATATTATATCCGGTTTTTAAGTCGCCGTCACTGTCCCGTAGGATCAAGCTCACATTTTATGTGGCTGTGATCCGTAGTATGCTATTGTATGGTTGCGAATGGCTGAGTATCCTTGCGAAATGCCACAAAAAGAAACTGCAGATACGGCAAAACAAGTGTCTAAAAATCATACTTTCGGCCCCGCGTTACACAAGGATAACAGAGATGCACGAGGCCACGAAGGTACCATATATTGATACTATCATAGCAGAAAGGGTCACCACCATGTTTCAAAACATAAATGATCATGGAAACCCAATAGTTCGCAATATAGGACACCTTCCACAATGGCGTACTACACATAGAAACATATTCTACCAAATAAATAATCCATAGTACTTAGCATGTAGCAACCAAGGCCAGAAAGATCAGCGCAGAGTGGCGTGGCTCATTCCGGTCCTGAATCGAGCCGAGCTCTTCAGCGACACGGTTTCCGATGCCCCAATCAAGCGATATCTATTCGCCTTGGCAACAATATCCATATAAATCTCACATTTATTCCAAAACAATAAAAATAATCCCCCCATAAAATTCGCCATGTAGGCTATAGTATACCAGCTGAACCCCAATAACCGAATACACACGCGAATTCGCCGACAAGGACCACACACAATTCCCAGGAAAGGCCACACTGGTCAGCACCACTAGCTGTCACCAAGTGATGATGATGATGGATTAACAGAGAGTGATGTAGAGAATAGGGATTTATGGAGGAGTAAAATTTACAATGGGTTGTGGGAAAACTACTGTATTGTAGAGAAATTCCTAATAAATAAGAAAAAGATAACCCGGATGCCTATACAGCATGAAATGTAGTTTCATCTATTTGCTCAATTATCTCCTTTATTGCTTTTTATGGTTAGTGGATGGATTTTTTATTTTATGTCTTTAACCAATAAGGAAAGTGGCTCCACCACAATTCGTATTGCTAATGCAGAAACGTCAGCGGAAGTGTCTTATTACAGTAATTATATAAATAACAATTATTTATTTTTTTTAGATGTTCACAATTGCGATTATCTATCCGACTTGATTGACGGGAATTAAAAAAAGGAAAAACGTGACTGGAGAGTGTTATCTTATTTTTTTTTTTACACAGCTCCATAACCCAGAGGAGTGGGGAATATGTGGCCTGAAGAAGTGTGGCGTGTGACCATGTTTATATTTATCTTAGCAGTTTGCTCCGATTTGCAAAAACACGTGTTAACTGCGTGTTGGCATGTTCATTCATGATGCATGTCACCTAGCTTCTTCGTCTTCTTTCTTGGCGTATACTTATCTATGTTATAAGTTAAATAACAAAATTAGTACTTGAGGAAAAACAGTCATCAACATTAAAATTCATTAATATTGTGAAGACCTTTCAGAACTACTTGTCTCATCTTCAGCAGCTGGATTGGTGCTGATTGTTTTCGACGAGTTGCCTAAACTTATTCGTATCGCGGGCCAAATGTGAGAAACTAAAGGTGGCGCGGGTCATAGGTCCTATTGTAGCTGTTGTCAATTATTATTATTATTATTATTATTATTATTATTATTATTATTATTATTATTATTATTATTATTATTATTATTATTATTATTATTATTGGGGGCACGCCGTAGCGTAGTGGTTAAGGCACTGAGCTACAAGCCGGAGGGTCGAGGGTTCAAGTCCCGTTGGGGTCAGGATTTTTAAACTGGCCCAAACCCTCTGGCGGCACTATGGCCCTGGGGTCGACTCAGCCTCAAACGGAAATGAGTACCAGACGCTTGTTCTGGGGTAAAGGCGGCCGTCACGCAGGGCTGACAACCCGGCTGACATGAAAGTGCCGATTGTCTAGAAAAAGTGGGAGCCTTAACCTGCTACTACCCCAAGGGCCCCCGGGTCTGTTGTGGGATCACTTTACTTTACTTTATTATTATTATTATTATTATTTAGCAGGTTTCACAACATCTTCCTGCGCCCAATTAATTTACTGGCATTCTAATCTCCAACGCCCAATAATTTCACCCTTATGTTGCTTTTAACATATTTCTGAACGTCTTCTTTTTCTTCTTCCTCTATCAAGTGGCACCCGTTCTAGTATTATTCTTGAGAATCTGTCTTCTGTCATTCTTTTTACATGACCATACCATTTTATTGTTTATTATTATTATTTGTCCACCGCTGTGGTCACGTGGCAACGTGCTGCCTTGTCACGCAGCGAGCCAGGGTTCGATTCCCGGTCGAGACAGGCTCCTGTGTGAGGTTTTCTTCGGGGTTTCTCCTCACCTATAAGACATATGTCAAGAAGCTTAGGGCCCAATGGTCCCCGAAAATCATCCGGCCATCATCATTATCCTTATCATTATCATCATCAACCTTCACCGGTGTGGAAAGCAACTGGAAACTACCACACATATAATTCCCTAGTAAAGCAGCAAGCATGGCATGAAGTTGTTATGATTGCAGTGGAAGACCTGCCATCTGACAGAATTACTATGATGGATTATTATTATTATTATTATTATTATTATTATTATTATTATTATTATTATTATTATTATTATTATTATTATTATTATTATAAGTGGGTATTGTTTTGCTACTTTTCTTGTTATGTAGTTGTAACATATTTCACAAGTTCTTGTTTCGTTACTGATAGAGTAATGTTATAAGCCTACCCTTAGCATATGTTAACTTATTAGAATGGTATAGGCCTACAGGGGCCGGATAGAAGTGATGGAGGTTCGTGGGCCATGATTTGGGCGTCCTTGTATAGAGGGTTAAAGTTGTTAGATGTTGTTCTCGTTTAGCAGCTTGTCATTTCTCATTTCTTTGAGTATCTCGATGTCTTTTAAGATGTTATCCCAATGTTTTCTCTCATCCGCCTTCTTCCGCTATTGTCTAATATATAACTCAGAGATTCTCAAACGTTTTGGTACTCTAAACTCAGAAGTGGGTTACATTTCTGCTAATGCCAGGAAAAAATGCCAGAAATGTCTTTAACCCTTAAATTGGCAAAACCGAATTTCTTCTGTTAGTTATTTGAATGTGGCGGACCGCAGTGAAAACGGATTTTTGTATAAGTGTTATTATTAGGTATATTGTATAATTAGACACATATGTAAGTGGTTTCTTTTTGTTTGTTTTCTTCTGATTTATTTAAAATATTAAATTAACTGAACCAACTGATGTATCCAAAAGGATACATTACGAATTTAAGGGTTAATAAAACAGCCTGATGGCATAGGAAAAAAAAATTGGTTCCGATGTGCACTTTAGCAAACGTTATCAATTTACAAGAAACCTTGCCTGGGAGTAAAACCGGCCGTCGACTGACATTTCGTACCGATTTTCTAAAAATGGTGGGAATCATAACTTCCTGTTTCCAAAGGAAATCCTACCATAGATTAAAAAAATAATTCCTGCTCCTACGCCCTGTAATGGGATCACTTCACCGTTTACTTCCATTTAAATCATATATCCTTACGATTGTAATGTAACTTTTAATAATAATAGTGAATCAATAACACTGAGCAACAAAAAAGAAACTTTTTTGTCTCAGAAAGAAAAATATATGATCCTAATAGCATTTTTTCTCCTGAATTCAAATATGATATCTTTTTCTCCATCACGCAACGTTTCCGAGAGACAGGAATGTATAATTTCACACATTTTAATATTTTCTACATTCATAACTACACAATATTCGGACATTCGAACTCACCTAGAAAGTAAGAAATGACGATTTTCTGGAGAATTTCGCCTGTGGAGCATCCCTCTTGATGGTCCAACAATAATCGGCCAGCATATTAGGATTCCATTTGCCTGATATCTCTTTTCCATAGCTGAAATCTCATTTGGTGTTATTTTATAATGGACAAATGGACGAAAAAACGTTTATTAAAAAAATAATTATTTAAATCCATTGATTGAAATTTAAATAAAAAAACTGTGGATGATGGAGAAATTCCGAATACATATTTGAAAACACGATTAAAAACTGCATTAAGTACAACTATTGGTAGTCATGAGACAAAATTCATGTTGACCAGTGTAATGAGTACAACACAGATTTGTATCATGGGCATACTCGACACGCTTCAGCCCAACACACACCAGTTTATGCCCAACAATCGCACTATACGTGGTACGTGAGATTTAAGTATGTGATTGACATTTATAAATCTCATTGAATCTCTCTTGTTTTCAATGTCCAGAAGTATTTATTATATCATAAGTAATGTCACGAGTGATTTTCAAATCATCGAGGACTCGTGAAATTATCTAGAGGATCTGGAAATCAAGAGTGGCATTTATTAGGACTATTTAACGAATAAAATTAAGCTGTTTGCTCTAAAATCATTATTTAAATATAGTTACCGGTTTTTTAAATTTTATATATTTAATGTAAATCGGCCGCGGTGGACTAGTGGTTATGCTCCTTGCCTCTGGTCCCGAGGATCGCGGGTTCAAACCCGGCCGGGGTCGATGGATTTTTTTAGGACGGAAAAATCCAAGGAGCAAGTCCTCCGGGAGGGACTTTAAGCCGTGGGTCCCGAGTCGCACTATACGTAGTACGTGAGATTTAAGTATGTGATTGACATTTGTAAATCTCATTGAATCTCTCTTGTTTTCAATGTCCAGAAGTATTTATTATATCATAAGTAATGTCACGAGTGATTTTCAAACCATCGAGGACTCGTGAAATTATCTAGAGGATCTGGAAATCAAGAGTGGCATTTATTAGAACTATTTAACGAATAAAATTAAGCTGTTTACTCTAAAATCATTATTTAAATATAGTTACCTGTTTTTTTTAATTTTATATATTTAATGTAAACGGCGATGTTTGAAAACAAATCAGAAATGTGAGGTTATGTTTGTTCACTGCAACTTAATCATATTATTCATTGCCAAATAGGATCGCAATATTGTAAGAATTATCCCTAGTGGAGAAATAATGAAACACATCAAACTGTATATTATAACCAACATTATAGGTTATTCATTCATTTTTTTAGTAAACAACTCAGTAAAATCGAGGAATCTGTTCATTATTTGTCATATTCAATGTATTTGTTGGAGAGTCAGCCACTGCAAAATAATGCTCTGACCTGTTCAGAATATTAAAAAGGAGGAGTTTTCTTTATCACAAAAGCAAGAGCTGATAAAGGGAAATCGATAAAGAGCGAGGTGAAAGACGACTGTCATTGGTAGTAAAACAAAATTCATTGAAATGTGACTACCATTTGGGGCATGAGTTAAATAGTCATAAGTAATGTCACGAGTGATTTCCAAATTATCGATAAATTCACGACTCACGAAGTGAGGAGTGAATTTATCTAGATAATTTGGAAATCAAGAGTGGATTTATTAGACTATTTAACGAATAAATTAAGCTGTTTACTCACAAATCATTATTTAAATATAGTTATTTAAAAATATTTATATATTTAATATAAACGGCGATGTTTGAAAACAAATGAGAAACGTTATGCTTCGTATGTTCATCACTGCAACCAGATTATATTTATTGCCAAATAGAATCGCAATAATGTAAGAATGCACCCTAGTGGAGAAAAAATTAAACATATCATTACAGGTTATTAATTCATATCTGATGTCCTTTGATGTAAATATGTCAATTATATTTTTCTGTAACGTTAATTCCTGGGAAATAATACGTTTAAGAAAGTGCAAACAGCGGTTTAATTTTTTTTGTGGTATAATCAATTGCTATGAATGTTTTTCTATTATATCTCGCAAGCAGAATCTGTTTACATTCGTGCACTATATATACAATCTGGAAGCCATTTGATAGAATGAAAGTGATAAAATCTAGGTTAAATCGACTGTGATTGGTTCTAAATCAAAATTCATTGAAATGTGATTGGTAATTGACTGCCATTTAGGGCATGAGTTAAATAGTCAACCAAAACAATTTAGCTAGATATAGGATATTTCTCCGAAAAGGCCATCACTTTAGTTTTCTTTATATTGATTTCCATATTGTACCTTTTTGCAAATATACTAAAATTGTGTATAGAATAACAGAATTGTAGTAAAATTATTTATTATTTAAACTTAATATTAAAGATTAATATAATAGTAACTAGATAGCAAAAAAAGTGAACTTAGGCCTACAGACACTGTCATTTTGTATAGGTCTAATGTACATAAATTAGAGAGCGTATGTCCGCGCTGTCATGAAACTCCGTTTTGATATTGTCGATGAGTTATTTAGTTTAGAAACCCCTCTCTAGCTAGGTAAATGCCTTCAGGTTAATTAATTTATGTCCTGTATGTTTTT
This sequence comes from Diploptera punctata, assembly GCA_030220185.1. Taxonomy (NCBI): domain Eukaryota; kingdom Metazoa; phylum Arthropoda; class Insecta; order Blattodea; family Blaberidae; genus Diploptera; species Diploptera punctata. The sequence continues at coordinate 1,760,797 of JASPKZ010010253.1, forward strand.
GTGCATATACAGCATGCGCACATGGTATATTGAAGTTGCGAAAAATAAAGTGATCAGACAGAAATAATATTGAGATTGTTCACCCTCTGGTATTCGTTATCGGTTTCGGTTAAACAGATACCAAGTATCCAGATTTATCTAGTTTTATGCTATCGCAGAGAATATGCGCAACAAGATGACCCTTGGCGCCCAGTTTATCGAGGCACGCGCTGACTTCACTGGACTAACCTCGTTCCTTCGTGCGAATGTCAAGGGCTCGTGCCGCGACGCAACTCCCCTCCCCTCGTTATGAGTAATAGAACGTTTTGGGCCCTTAAAGAAATCTGAGTACGATTGACTCATCCTGAAAATAAATTCAGCGTTGTTGAAAATCGTGACCCTCTTTTCCTTTTTTCCGACACTAAAATAAGAAAATTATGTACTTGAGTAAAGCATGTTCGGATTCAAAAAACAAATTGCAGTTATGTATTAAAAATTTCTTCGTTACGGCTTTCAGATTAGAAACAATATCAATATAATAATAGCAAAATCGATGAAAAATTAAGAAATAAACGATAGCGTCGTGGTTTCGTGGTAATGTTATTCCCTGACACGCAGCAGGCCCGGGTTCGATCCCCGGACGGGACAAGTTTAAACTTTTTGTTTAAACAATATATTATCATTAGAGTCCGGATGTTAGGCACATAAAAAATCGAAATTGGCAGGCAAAAAGGCACTAAAATCATTCATATAGGCACTAAAAATTCAAAATAGGCTCTTACAAAAAATGGACAATACATAACTTTTTACAGTCTTATGTTAAGAATATAAACATATGCTATCAACATCATGCAAAGATATCAACGATGTTTTTGGAATTAAATTAATTTTAGTCTGATCATCTTACCTCAATATTAATGTTCAAGAACAAATCAACATTAATATTGAGGTAAGATGATCAGACTACAAATAATTTAATTAAAAATAACCTCAAAATATTACTTCCTAAAATAAAATATTATGTTTTTGGAATTTGTTTTGCCTTTTTTCAAAGAGCAGAACCGTCACTTGAGAATATTTCCACACCAAATTCTTTCACAAAATTGATCAGTTTGGCTTTTAAAAAATAAAATTGTTCAAAAGGTAAAAAACAAAAAAAAAAAGCCACATACACTTGCTGCACCACTTTGTCTTTGAAGCACCTGTCTGTGAATGAGGACTGCAGACTGAATTCAGTGTTACCAAGATCAAAAATAATATTGCTAGTCACCTAAAGGTTTCTGCACCAGGTGTGAGACAGAGAAAGAAAGCTTGAGGCATCTACCCTCTTTGTCAGTCAGCAATGTTTGTATTGAAAAGAAGCAAATAACTTTTCTCCACGCCTTAGAGCCGGAGCATAATACAATGGGACATAGCATAGGGCTATTTCGCTTAACGGGAATGCATGAGGTGGAAAAATACAATATTTACCTAACGAGAGTGCATTGAGGGGGAAACCATCTACCTGATAGGTTATTGGGTTATTACCACCCTTATCCTAAAATATTCTAAGGGAATGTATAAAATGAATACTTGAAAACTTCTATGAAATGAATTGTGCCATGAAGTTTGTCCATTTCAATTGATTTCATTGAAATACTGAGTTAATTTTGAGAAAAAATTGCAAATAGGCATTTATTGGCATTATAAGCTGAAATAGGCATTTATAGGTAAAATGAACTTCATGGAAAACAACACTAGAGTCGTTGGTATGAACTTATATGAAGTCACTTTTACAATATCTATAATAAATAACTGTAGGCATTTTCCCTAACATCTGGTCTCTAATTATCATATATTAAAAATAAATTGAAGTTACAATGTAATATACAGAATGCGGCATATGCCAGTTAACCACTGCACATATTAATAATGGGAAATCGTGTGATAACATCTGCAAATCAATTTTGAAACGATGTCATATATGCTTAAACAACAATGGAGGTCACTTTGAACAATTTGTAGTTGTTTTTTGTATAGATGTTATAGACTACAGAAAAAAAATATATGTATTTTTGGGTAACAAACTTCTGCTGCACCTTTATAATTTTTCCTCAAATAAAAAATCTGAAGATCTCTGGATACCTTGACTAAAAGAGTATTTGGCATACCTACTGTGCAGTTCTGGCTTCTTTAGCCGCATTTGTGGTGTCTATGGTGCATGGTGCAGTAAGAGGGGAGGGCGAATTACAGGTACTGCCAGTAACTATCCTCTGTTTTGAAAATATAACAGTTACTTCTCCTGGTGTGACAGGCCTAGAAGGCCCTTAGCCTACCAGCCGGCTGCTTGCCTCACATCCACATGTGTCAATCACAGAGGTAGATGATCATCCAGCCAGTGTAGGGGTGACATGTGGTCAGCATTTCGAGTCCCCCAGCCGTTATAGCTGGTTTTCTCAACCTGGAGCCGCTACTTATTGTAGCTACCCAAATGCCTCACAATGCTGGGTGGGCTCCAGTCTCATACTGGCTGAAATACCATGAGAAAATTTCTTCCCCCAAGGAGACTCGAACCAGTGCAAGTCGCATAGCTCTGCACCAAGGCTTCCTGCCTTAACCACTCGGCTATGGCGCGGGACATAATAGTTAATACACATTGAATTTTTTTTCTACTAGTTCTGTGTTAGTGAATAGTTTTGATGTCTAACAAGTTTGCAGTGTTCATTATAGAATAGTGTTCTTTTTGTAACAATTTATTTTATTATATTTATTATTATTATTATTATTATTATTATATTATTATTATTATTATTATTATTATTATTATTATTATTATTAAGAAAATGCTTTTTGCGTGGCTACTAGTTCACTCCCCCACTCAGCAATGTTCCTTCCTGCCACGCGCCTTTGGTTTCACAGAACGGCTACAGTTACCAGAGGTGGACTGTATTGTGTAGGGTACTTTCTCTCTGGTTTTCCTACAAGATCTTCCAACACCACTTTTTCATTCCCCATACATGATACTTGCCCTTCCCATCACAGTCTATGAATGTTTAACTTTTCTTATTATATATGGTTTCCTACAAATATCATGGAGCTTATTGTTATGTACTTTCCTCCATTTACTTCCCCATTTTCCTCTCTTTTAATGAAAAATTTTCCCAAGCACTTTATTATCAAATACTCATATCTTTTTCTCTTCATTTAAAGTATGTGATCATGTTTTGTATCCATAATATTATAGCTGAAAGAATCACCATTTTACTTATTTTCTGTTTAACATTTTTTAAATAACTTCAGATGACTAGAGTAACAGGAAAAATTAAATAAAAAGCAAATAATTACAGAAAAGGCAGAATAGTAAAAAAAAATAATAAGCCAAATACAAGAATATAAAAAAAGAAACCACCCCATAATGTTTGATATTTCATCAATATTATGTCTGATGTTATTATGATGAGGACCGAAAAGAATTTTTGGGAGAAAAATATGATTTATAAGAGATGGAAACAGGAAACATAATCAAAATTGATATAAATACTGTAAAAAAGGAAATTATGAGAATGAAAAATGGTAATAATGCCAGCCCAGGAAATATTGCTATAGAATTGATTAAAAGTGGCAGCCAGAAGTTACTGGAAATGATCACTGTACTGTTTGTTAAAATAATAAATGGCGAAGAAGTGCCAGAAGAGTGGAAATCGCTATTACAAAACATCGATACATAAGAAGGGAGACAAGAGAAAGTGTGAAAATTATAAAGGCATATCAGTAACAAGTATGTTAAGTAGAATTTATGGACGTATACTAAGTAAAATGGTTCAGTTAGAATACCAGGATAAAGAAATGGAAGAACAATCTGGTTTTAGAAGTGGTAGGTCATGCACAGATAATATATCTTGCATAATGCAAATTATAAAAAAAAAGAGCTACTAATGGAGATATACATTTTCTTTTTGTCGATTTAACTAAGGCATATGATAATATTCCTCAAAAAATATTATGGGAAACTTTAAACAATTCTAACATTACCAAAAGATTAATAGAAGCTATAAAAGCATTATACAAAAGATCTATTTCGAAAATAAAAGTTGGATATCATATAACAGAGGGATTTACTAATACAAAAGGTTTAAGGTAGGGGGTTGCAGTTTATCTCCAACACTATTCAAAATTTATCTTGAAAGAATACTAAGAGACTGGAGGAAAAAATGTCAAAAAATGGGCATACCAATCCAAAATACACATGTATAGTCACTCAATTTTGCAGATGACCAGGTATTAATAGCACAAGACCACGATGACATAGAATATATGACAAAAAAACTAAAAGATGAATATGAAAAATGGGGACTTTATATAAATATTGAGAAAACTAAATATCTATGTATAGGAGAAGAAATGGAAAATATAAATTTCAACAATGGACAAGAACTAAAACCTAGTATTGAATGCACTTATTTAGAAACAATTAGACCATTCAGGCAATAACACAGTGGAAATTAAAAATAGAATCGCACAAACAAAACAGGCAATGCTTTAAACTCTGTTTGGTAGAGCAAAAACTATTACAAAAAATAGAAAATTACAAATATATCAAACTGTAATTCAGAGCATTTTAACATATGGTGCTGATGTTTGGCAAATTCCTACCAGGGAAATGAAAAGAATTTTAAGTACAGAGATGAATGTTTTATGAAGATCAGCTGGAAACTCTAGAATGGATAGAATACAAAATAAAGAAATAAGGGAAATTATGGGTGTACAAGAGGAGCCGGACATCATAGACATTATAGAAAAGAAAAGATTACAGTGGTATGGCCATATCAAAAGAATGCCAGAGCAAAGATTGCCTAAAATTGTTATGGAATGGATCCCAATGGAAAGGAGGAAGAGAGGAAGACCGAAGAACTTGGTATGAGGAAGAGTTACAACAGCGCTATGTATATCAGAGAATTGGAGGAAGATCAATGGATGGACAGAGAGGAATGACGGTTGGTTTCCGGAAGACAGCAGAAGCTGCCATGATACTGGATGATGATGATGATGATGATGTCTGACCTTAAAAGAAGGGGTTTCTGCTATAGAGGTACACCATAGCTAAGTTGGATAAGGCATTATGATATAAGCTGGAAAGTCGAGGTTTCGAGTCAGGATTTTAAAATTGTCCTAAACACTCTAGTGGCACAATGGCCCTGTGATTGACTCAATCTATAATGGAAATGAGTACCAGTTTTGGGGCAAAGGCGGTTGTCACACAGGGCTGATAACTTGGGTGGCATCTCATGCCAATTGTCTAGAAAGATAGGAGCATTAATCTCCTATTACCCCAAAGGGCCTCCAAAGGTCTGTAGTCGGATCACTTGACCACAGTTTATTTTTGTCTTAAATCTAGGTTCTATTAATAACTTAATTGCCTTTTGGCCTGTAGTCTTTACAAAAATTAAATACAGTAAATAAACAATTATTAATAAATAAAGCAAAGTCATATATATCAAGCCATGATTTTCATTTTAAGATGGAATGTGTGCCAATTCTATTTGCGTTTATTGCTGTGTAATTATAAACGAATACTTAATACTTGTTGAAGTAATAAACTTGCTCGGTTTGTGATTAGAGAAGGACAAAGTTCTTCAAGATTAAACCTGGGGGTCACCACCCACGGACACCAAGCATGTCACAGAGTCACGTAGTTTTGATTGGTTGTAATTTCTGGAAAAAAGCCAACATCTCTACTCCGCCCACCAGCAGAGAGGTAAAAGAAGATGCTGAAGACCCCAAGACAGACAGTGCAATTCAAGAGCTGACACCATGAACACCGTCAAAGCAGTCAACAACATGAACAACAATGAAGAACTGAACAATTGCCGCTTCATTAGAGAAGAGAACATTAGCCAAGGAGATTGGCTCTCTCTGGCCAGGATTACATACCTTGATCAGCATGGAATTCCTCAGTAAGCAGAAATTCATTATTAGAAAACAGATTTTATGTGGATAAGTATTTTTCTTATATAAAGAAAGGCATTCCAAATTGAGTACATTGTTCTGGATGTGAGACTTCCAGAGCAGATACTTCAAATTTTATTTCACATAAAAACATTTATATTCAATTTTTTTTTCTAAATATTTTAAAATATTTTGTTTAAAACATATATATTATTCAATACTAATAAAATTCATTGTTAAAACCGTTGAGGTGGAGAGTCATAAAATAAAATAAGTTAAAATACCTTCTTAGGTAAAATCCGTCATCCCCAACTTTTAAAATATGTGATCTTTATGCCTGTAGGCCTTTCAGGACATCCGTCCCATCTTCAGCAGTCCATTCTTCGCTACAGCATCCAGGTTGATGTTTGATGCTGTAGCGAAGAATGGACTGCTGAAGATGGGACGGATGTCCTGAAAGGCCTACAGGCATAAAGATCACATATTTTAAAAGTTGAGGACGACGGATTTTACCTATGAAGGTATTTTAACTTATTTTATTTTATATATATTATTATTTTTTCAAAAAAGTACAGAGTTTTATTATTTTTAAAAAATTGTAATTGTTTATTATTATTATTATTATTATTATTATTATTATTATTATTATTATTATTATTATTATTACTTTTTTTTACAATTTTAATACAATATCTTAGGTTTTCAGTTCATTCAATTTTGCTTATATAATCTTGCACATGCCTGCTATGTGGCAACTACCAGCAGCTTGTTTTCCTAATATAGACAAGTATCAAATGGAAAGAAAGTGAACTCTTCAGAAACATAAACCCAAATGATTGATGAGTAGAATAACATTAACTCACACTTCTTTTTTATTACAGTGTGTTAGATTATGTGAAAACGAAAGAAGAAATATTTTTTTAACTTTTTAGCAAATATTTTTGCATTAAAAGATAAATGTTTTTCAATTATTAGAACCCAAACATCTGTACCACATTCATAATTTTATCATTTTTTTACAGTTAATAATCATAATCAGTTAAAACTAATCTATCAGAGACTATATTATCATTACTGTAATCATTGCACCCCAATTCAGTTCTCGCGTTTTCCCTCAAAAATTTTCTCTAGGTTTGTCTGTCTTTAGCCAACATTCACCATTCCTTAATTCCATTCCTTATTAAAGCCTTCAGAACCCCATCCATCCAATGCAAATTGGGTTGTCCTACATTTCTCATTCCTTTAGATTTATACACCATAACTTTCCCTGTCATTCTTTAATATGTCTCGCCTATCGCAGCCCTGGGATATTAATATCAAATGACAAAATAGTTGATAAAATGCATTTTTATATGTAATGCACCATTCTTCTTTATCATAAGCTGGGCCATACATTTTTTTAAATTAATTTGGTTTCAATGACTTCAGTCATTTGCAACATTGTCCATGTTTCACAACCATAAAATAAGATTGGTTTTACAAGTGTTTTATAAATTTTGCATATTGTTTCTTAAGTATTGATTTAATATGCCTTCAAAATCCAAAATAAGTTATATTTTCATTTAATATTCTATTTATTTCCTCATTGATATAATTTGTGCCATTAAATATTAAGGAGCTGAGGTATATAAAATTGTTAACTTATTCATTTATGGTGATTTGAATTACATATTCTTTCTTTTTTTTTTACATAATAAAAATATTCCGTTTTTCATTAAAAATTATAGGTTAATATGAAACAATGAAGAACTTAATAAGACTTCTTCTGGTAGGTCTGAGAAACAGATGTTTATTTAGTCTTCAGACTTTCAGATGCAGTCTACAGCTGTGTGTAACAGAGAATAAAAAAAAAAAATTCACGAAATTGTATATTTTCATTAATTATGTATATTCAGCATATATTTGCATGTTGCAATTTTCATTCCTCAGCAATTTTTAAATGTTATTTTGATACTGCAAATACTGTACATAGTTTTATATTATATATTATACTTTTTTTAAATTATTTTTCACTGAGAGTAATTCATATTCATAATTACAAAAAAATAAACGTTATCTCAGTCAAAGCATAAATTTATTAAGTGGATGTTTCAATCTCCTTATGTGAGCTCATTTTCAAGGATGGTTGTTTATAAATTTATTATAAATAGTTACCATCACCAAGACACTTTTAGTTTATATATAATTAAAATCAAGCACAAAATCTCTCATTTAAACTATAGGGAAGTAATACAACTCCCAAATTGGCAGTTTGGATAACCCTCACTACCTGCCATCCATGCCGAATCCTGCCTCACTCCACTCTGTTCTTACTGAAGCAGGGAGTCCACCTGCTCTACACAGTTGATTTCCATTGCTGAATTCTCGTTTCGATTTCTGTGCCTTGTAGTTAACAATGTCAGATAATTTTTTGAACATGGCTTTGATACATCACAATGCTTCTCTGGGAGAGATTTCAAAGTAGTTTTTGGCATGCAATGGTTGACAGTTCCCTTGTTGGTATCATATTCATCATTTGTATAACAAATTATTCTCATCACAACATGGAACAAACAAATTTCTTTTTAATATTTGTTACTTTGTTTTAACATGATCCTATGATTTTGTAATGATTTTCTATACATATGGTTCTATAGAAGTGGCTGTTGCACCTATGCTATATAACTTTGGTTAATAAGTAATATAACAACAAAGTAATATTAAGAGATTCTGGTTATGTGACCGTGGTCCATGATTGGTGTTTCTTTCAGACGTTTCTCCCTTGACTGTGGAGGGCATCTTCAGTAGTGAGTAGTTCTAGTCAAGCCTCTGACCAGGGAACACTCCCTAGAAGTACTCGCCACTGAAAATGCTTTCCATAGTTGACACAGTCGCGCCTCCAACCAGGAAACACCTACCTACTAGTACAAGTAATTGCCATTGAAGATGCCCTCCACAGTCGAGGGAGAAATGTCTGGAAGAATCACCAGTCATAGACCACAGCCTGGAATGTCTTAATATTATAATTACCAGCCGGGAAAAACTGCATTAAACTATGACAACAAAACGTTAAGTTTTCATACTTGTGATGATTTTATTATTCATTCCATACATCTCAATGATGGATAAATTGTATTTGATGAGAAAAATTATATGCTCAGACTGGGGCTCAAACACAGGACCTTTTGCACTCTAGGCGAATGAGCTACCTGAGTGAGATCCAATCTAAATGCATGTTTTTCTCTTATAACTACATCAGTTAGGAAAAACCAGGTAAGTCTTCAAAGTAATTTTTTACAGGAGAGCAAAAACTAGTTCAATGACTTACATCAAAGAGTGCATACATCGAAAATTCAATGCTTAATAACACCGTCACTATTCGCTTGACGACTTACCCGTTTTTACCGAACGTGCATCAAACCAAAAGCTATCAGGAGATGTTAATAATTCATTTTCGACCAAAAGTTGACTTACCCGGTTTTTCCTAACTGATGTAGATATATGCTGTTAAAACATCGAAAGAAGCCACACCTGGTTTAAATATGTAATGTAAAATTCCCAATTAAATGTCTTCTTAATCCTTTGCATGCTGTAGCATAGTGGTTAAGGCACTGCGCTACAAGCCGGAAGGTGAAGGGTTCGAGTCCCGGTAGGGTCAGGATTTTTAAATTGACCCAAACCTTATGGCAGCAGTATGGCCTGGAGTCGACTCAGCCTCTAATGGAAATGACTACCAGATGTTTGTTCTGGGGTAAAGGCGGCCGTCAGCAGGGCTGACAATCCAGCTGACATGAAGTGCTGATTGTCCAGAAAAGTGGGAGCCTTAACCTCCTACTACCCCAAGGGCCTCCTGAGGCCTGTATTGGGATCACTTTACGTACTTAAACCTTTAGGTGCCGTGAGCTGATTAGATCGGCTCTGATGTTTCTGTCCATTACCAACCAGATAATATACTTAAACTACTTGCAAAGCCGATCACATCAGCAGATGCAATTTAAATCTTTGAAAAAGAGATTTTACCAGTGGCATGCAGTGAGCTAATAAAGAAGCCACCTTTTGCAAGATAGAAAGCAAAGGTTTCATAGCATTTGGTGCATGGGAATTAACAGCATATATAAGAGAAAAATTTGCGTTAAATTGGAGCTCGCCCAGATAGCTCACTTAGTAGAACATTCACCTGGAGTGCAAAAGTTCCTGGGTTCGAGCCCCAGTCTGAGCATATAATTTTTATCTTCAAATATAATTTCATACTTGTGTTTATAAACGATGCAACTTTGTACATGTTATATATGCATGTGCTGCATATTTTTACTGAATGGTGCAAAAGGTTATTTATAGTGTTTGAGGGAAGAACTGAATATTAATACAGTAACTTTTCTTGCAGAATATGGGAAGGTGCCACAAGACTTACAAGAAACAAGGATACCAAAATTGATGCAGTTGGAGTGATAGCTTTCTACAGACGGTTGCTCCATTATGATTGCATTGTATTAATCAAACAGTACCGGCCAGCACTCAAAGCTTATACTATTGAAATGCCAGCTGGTGAGTTTGATTATTTCCTGCTATATTAACCACACCACTCAAGAAGTAGCATTTGAGAATTGTATTCAGGAAATCTAGGGTTCAAACTCTGGTTCCAACCAACCTGACCATTTTTTCAGTAGTCTGGGGAAATGCTGCACTATAATTTATTATCAAGACTAATTTAATCCAGTTGATAATTATCATTACACAATATCATTTAAGAAAAATAAAACTTTTTTTTTTAAAAGCTAATCACTCAGCTTCTTAAGGGCACCTAGTATTTATTTGGGTTAAAAAAATCAATTTTTTTCTTTTTTCTTCAAAAAATCCATCAAGATCTATTTTATTGAAGTGTAATATTATTTTGTTGATTTTGGTCTTTTAAACCAATAAAAATTTATTTTTAAAAATTGTGTCTCTGTATTCTGCTAATGTACACATTTTTTTATTATTTGCATTTCCCATAACTTGTATTTTTTCATATTTCGGTACACTTTTCTCTGAAACTATGAAAGACAGGAGAATAATTTTGGCATGAATATACAGTTTAAAGAGCTTTATAATAATAAGGTAAATTTATCTTTGTGCTATTGATAGTGTTTGAAATTTAAAAAAAAAGTTTACAAATATTTTAACAAAAAAATTTAGTTTTTTAATTTTTTTTAATAAATGACAATCCATATCTGAACACTAGTAAACCTTATTATTATCAAACGAACTATGGACAATAACATACTAAATTTTGGAAACAATTGGATAAGTAGCTTTTGAGAAAATTGTACCAAGACAATACTTTTAAGGAGTTAGATTTTTTATTTTCATTTTTTTTTGTATTTAAATTACTCATGAAGAAATATGTCTAAAAAGTTAACCAGAGTTCCATTATGTTTAGGAAGACTTGTTTCATTAGTACATCATTTTCATGCACATAAACTGGAAAAAAATATTTTTGTATGTTGCATATTTTTAAATCAAATTGCAAGGAAATTACTACCGGGTGCCCTCATATAAAATTGAACTTCTTTCTTTTGTAAACTCTCAGGAAATTAAGAGTGACCAGTCTTGGTGATTAGTGGTCACCACGCTTGCCTCTAATTTCAAGGTTCATGGGTTCAAACCTGACTGGGTAGATCAGAGGATTAGTAAGTGCTCAGTAGGTGCCTGCCCTACTCAACCCTACATTGGATAGGCTGACAAGATAAGATTTGCTATTCACTTTTCAGTTGGGTTGTTTCATTGGGAGTGCACCTGATGAGGGTAGGAGGGGGGCGTCTTTTCTAACCTAGTGAGCAAGTTTTAACAGGCCTGGGTTAGATACATTTTTCATTGTGCAAAAATCCTGAGTGGAACTGAAGTTATGGGTCTCTTGTTGTAGATTTATTGCACTCAAGCCTGAGAAAAGAGAGCTCTGAACAAAATTTGTAGGCCCTTTCACACCCAAATTTTAATTGCAAAGATAATGACCTGAGATAATATAAATATGAAAATCACATAAAACTGTAAGTTTTATTTTTATTTAATTAAATATGAAACATTATTAAATAAAACAATAACAACAAGAATGAGTTTAGTTGGTGTTTTCTGTTCTTACCATTCTCTTATGATGTTAATCATTATTTAAATTCAGTTTCATTCATATGAATCTAACTATATTTACTTATTTTATTATTATTATTATTATTATTCATCTTTGTTTTGTCTCATCTCCCCATTTCGGAGGTTGAATTTTGGACAATATCCTTTATCTATCTTGGTCATTCTATGTCTCCTCTTCTATCATTTCCATCCATTCAACTCTTATCTTGATATTCTTCTTAACTTGTTCTTTCCACATCTCAGCCAACCTCTTAGTCTCTTCCTTCCTATTCTAAATTCCAATTATTTCCTTGGTATCCTTCCAGTATTCATTCTTTCAACATGGCCATACCATCTCATTCCACTATCCTCCATTTCATCTTGCATTTTATCCAACTTCAAAATTTGTCTTACTTTAGTCTTCTGTATTCTATCTTTTCTTTTTCCAAGCATGCTTCTTAAATTATTATTATTATTATTATTATTCTACATAATGGTGTAGCCCAATGTTGAACTTTCACCTCTCCTTTGTTAGGAGTTACACATATTTTCCCATAGATGTCATGAATTATATGTGGTCAACATACTGACCCAATGAGACATCTAGCAGGCAACTAAGGAATTAACTGGGATGATTAGGTCGGTAAATTTTAAGATAAAAGTTAAAAATTAAAATGTACCTTTTGGCAGGTGCCATCGTCCTCAACTTTATTAAAATGGTGTATATAAAATTAAGTCCACCGCTGTGGTCTTGAAGTAGCATGCTGCCTTGTCATGCAGCGGGCCCGGGTTCGATCCCCGGTCGGGGCAGTTTTTCTGGGTGAGGTTTTTATCGGGGTTTTTCCTCACCTGTAAGACAAATGTCAGGAAAACTTTAAGGCCCAAACTGTCCCCAAAATCATATGGCCATCATCACCATCATCATCCTTATCATCATCATCATCATCTTTCACCAGTGTGGAAAGCAATGGGAAGCTACCACACCTACAATTCCCTAGTAAAGCTACAAGCATAGCATGAAAATGCTATGATTGCAGTGAAGGACCTGCCTTCGGGCAGAATTACTATGGATGGATGGATATAAAATTAACTGGAGCGCTTTCGGAAGTTAACTTCCATCCTCAGCAGGTTGAACTTCTGCTGCTCGTTGTTGTTTATGGTGATGTATACTCCAACTGTTTGTAGCAGCAACAGACTTGTTTTTGACGATTTCGTATAATAGGTTTGACTGGGGTGCGTTCTCTTAAGAAGTAAGGTGTTGTTTGTTTCCTTTATAATTTCAAGGTCTTCAAATATATTTATCCTAGCTGGAATGTTTTCTCTGTGGATTATCATGAGAGTATTTTCAATTGTGTTCATTTGGTGACCTGCATAAATGAGATGTTTAGCATAGCTTGATTTATCATCCGCGTGTAAACTTTGCTTAGAAGCCTTTTTATTCAGGCTTAAGTATCTTTCACGAGACTTAAAATCTTCAGAATCGGGATGCATGGCTTAAATTTCTGGAGTACTTATTCCTTCGATTTTTCCATCCTTATAGAATCCATCGACCCCGGCCAGGTTTGAATTGAATCCCCGACCCTCAGGACAAGAGGCAAGGAGATGATGATGATTATTATTATTATTATTATTATATTATTATTATTATTATTATTATTATTATCTTCATTAAATGTATTATTTCAGGTCTTGTGGAACACAATGAAACTCCAGAAGTGGCCGCAGTGAGGGAACTCAAGGAAGCAACAGGATTTATGGGAACCATAAAAAAAATTGGACCAGTGCTAGCAATGGATCCAGGAGCATCCAATTGTTCAATGAGGCTAGTAACAGTTGAAGTAAGTATGCCATAAGGAAGCATAGAATTCATATTACAGTGCACATGTGCAGGTAGCAGAGGATGCTTGGTAGGTTAAATTTTGATGAGGAATCCATGTCTGGATATGCACTGTTTTTAATGCTACAATGATGACAGTATCATATCAAATTTCCCGTTTCACCTAGGTCAGTGAGCCAAACAGTTATCCATCCTGACCACTGAAATTTTCCTCATAATTTCAAGCTAGTTTTATAGGATGACAAGTAAATAATTTGCTGGTACAACCAGATATTTTTACACACTTTATATTAGCTTGGCCTGTATCTGTCCATCTATCTATGTAACAGAATCTTTGAACACGATTTTCACCCACTTAAAAACATTGGATCGACTTGAAACTTTGTATACTTGTAAAGGACTAATGACAATACAATAATTTCATAATTTTTTTCTAAAATCCTGGCCAGAATCATCAGAAAATAAAAAAATAAAAACTGGTATAATAGGTTGCAGACTTATCGACTTTTTAGTCAATTGTTGTAAGAGCATAGTTTATTAATGTCAGCTCTTTGTTACCTGTCAGTTATTACATTTAAGTACTACAATATTGACAAAATCCACACCTTCACTTTACAAAATATTTTATGGAATGACCCCTATAGAAGATGTTTTGCTTGTTTTGTTGCATACCTCCTCTGTAAACATTGGAACCTTACTTCAGAACACTTAAATTACTCAAATAGGTATGTTTAATTTTCTTTTTTGTTTTTCTTTTTAGGTTAATGGTGATGAACCTGAAAACTTACACTTACGGTCTAACCTAAATAATGAGAGGTTTAAGGAACCCGTACTTATTCCAGTATCAGAACTTCTAGATAAACTTAGTGGTGAGTATCTGAGAGTGCAATTCTTGAAAGGATGATATTTTAACAGTACTTGGAGTAAAAATCAATGAAGAAAAGATAGCAATGGTGAAAATATCAAGAAAAAATTTTGAAGAATATAAAATTAAAATTAGAGTACACTATCTTAAAGATGAAGAGTTTAAATATGTATCTAACTAACTAACTCACTGGCACTATCAAATTCATAAGCTCATGGCAGCACAGACAAAAGCTCTCCATACATCCCTGTCGTAAGCAAATGTTTTCCAATCATCCTCTCTGTAATCTACTTCCCACAAATCATGGTTAAGCTTCTATGCCCCTCTTTAATTCCCTAATTGTGCCACATTTCCTGCCCATTGCAGTCTACGAGGTTTAACTGTCCTTATTATATCTGGTTTCCTATAAAGATCACATAACTAAATGTTATGAAGTCTTATCCATTTACTAGTCTGTTCATCTCTCTTTGGTTTAAATATTTTCCTTGGATCTTTATTCTCAAATTCTCCTTCCTTAAAGTAAGAGTCCATGTATTGTATCCATATAATATAACTGGAAGAATATCAGTTTTATACATTTTTAGTTTAACATTTTTTGAGAGGAGTTGGTATGACAAGACTCCCTGTAATGCATAATAACATATATTTCCAGAATAGAGTCTATGTTTAATTTCTTTGTGCATCTCATTCCTATTTGTAATTATTGTTCCTATGTATTTGAATTCAGCCACTTCTTAAAAATTTCCCTCACTTGCATTAATTGTCCATTTCCATTGTATAACATATTTCTATATGTGAACATAAGTTTAGTTTTATTGATGTTTACTACCAATCCCAATGTCTTAGTATTACTCAATAGACTCAATAGAATATGTGTGTGTATAGCATACAGTTTAAATACATAGGAAGTAAAATTAACGAAGAAGCAAAAAAAAAAAGTATTAGATGTTTTTGAAGGCTCTAGAATATATAATACAAAGGAAAGACAGAGGTTAGGTGAAATGTAGATAGGTATGAAAAGAAGCTGCCATTTGCAAAAATCATAGCAACGGCTCGTATCATTTGGGGTTAGGGAATTAACTATGTGTAAGAGAAAATTACGCATTTAGATTGGAGGCCTAGGTGACTCAGATGGATGAGCATTAACATAGAAAGTCAAAGGTCCTGGGTTCAAACCCCAGTCTAGGTGTATATTTTTCTTTTCAAATATAAGGTATGAAGGATATTGAAAGAAAAAGAATACATTGGAGTGACCTAGAAGAAAGTGATGTTGGATGATATAAATTGAGGCTATTGTCTAAGACTTTACCTGCCAGAAAGGGGACACAAGGAAAGTTGAAGAAATGCTGGGGTATGCCTTGTTCATTAAATTAAGATCAAGAAATTAATTTTATTTTTTTATTTTGAAATGTTCCACTTTTGAAGTGTTACCTGGAAGATTAAGAGCCTGAGGGGGGGGGAATTGGATTCCTTAAAAACGAATTAAAATGTTTTAATTATGCTAATATTATAAAAATTATTCTTTAAGATGGCAAGCAAATCTTTATTGACTTTCACCGTCAGATACTGTAGAATTTTAATAGAGATAATGTATACTGAGTCCCATGCCATAGCCGAGTGGTTAAGGCAGGAAGCCTTGGCACAGAGCTAAGGGACTTGCACTGGTTTGAGTCTCCATGGGGGAAGAAATTTTCTCATGGTATTGTGGCCAGTATGGGACCGGTGCCCACCCAGCATTGTGAGGCATTTGGGTAGCTACAATAAATAGTGGCTCCAGGTTGAGAAAACCAGCTATAACGGCTGGGGGACTCGACATGCTGACCACATGTCACCCCTACACTGGATTGATGATCATCTACCTCTGTGATTGACACATGTGGATGTGAGACTAGCAGCCAGCTGGTAGGCTAAGGGCCTTCTAGGCCTGTCGCATCAGGAAAAAAAAAATGTATTCTGAAGAACATGAGATGTTCCCCTAGCATCAAACTTTTGAATCCAATAACCTCTATGTCTTCCAGATCATAATGATTTTTATAATAGTCTACAGTTATGTAAAATTTACTATTTCTTAATTTTATTTTTTCAGCTTTTGCTGCTGCTGGCTTCATCATTGACTCCAGAATTGATGCATTTGCTATTGGTCTAGTGATGGGAAATCAATCCAGGAAAACGAAGGTTCCTACTTCTCTTATGTGAAATATTTTCATTATAACAGTGTGTGTCAACATGAGACTGAAAAGACAGAAAAAGCAAGATTATCATTCTCATTAACTTGTAACATATAATTCATTTTCAAAATAAGTTTTCTTTGTCCATTCATTTCCATGAAAAACTTATTGTGCATAGTCATTTACATTTTCATAATTTTTATAGATTTACCATATTTTGTATACTTATAAACACTCATATTTGTACGTGTGTTGTGTATAGTTTTTAAATGTTGATATTTAATATTAAAATGTACAGTTTTAGTAAGTGTAAAAATTTGGTGAGTTATGTTTTTCCATACTTAATAAATGATCTTAGAAATAAAAAAAAATTAACTCACTGGCAGTATCAATCACAGAGTTTCATGGCCGCATGGTCATAAGCTTTCCATGCATACCTAATCCTGAGCTAACATTTTCCAATTCTACTTTTCTTAAAATCAACCCCCTCCTTCTGTCTCTTGCTCTTCCTTCACCCTCAAGCCGTATAATTACCTTCCTTCAAATAACAAAATGTGTTCCCACTACAGGCCTTAGGAATATTAAGAGGTTAAGGCTCCTCACCTTTGTAGATAAGATGACAGCTGGGTTGTTGGTCCTACATGATTGCTGCCTTTATCCCCAGGACATATGACTATTACTCATTTCTGTTGAGAGATTACATTGAGTCCAGAGCCATGGTCCCGCCATAAGATTTAGGTAAATCTAAAAATCCAGGCCCCAACAGAAATCAGAACTGCAACCTTCCGGCTTATACCATCATCTACTTCCATACAACTATTACAGTCTCAACGCAGGATTTTAAATCCTTCTCTTCCTCGGGCAATCTAAAGATCTCTTTCCATGTGGATTGTAATGTTGTAATGTATTGCCTTAACCAGTTACATTATTTATTCAATTTTATTTATTTTTATCATCCATTAGAGCATCATAGATGCTTTAAGACTTGTCCAGATTACAACATATACATAAACAACAATATAAAATATAACACATACATATATATATATATTATATATATATATATATATATATATATATATATTGTATTGTATTGTAAGCCCATGTTTTCCCTTTACAGAGATTTAGGCACTCTCGCCCTACAGGGAAGAATTTGAAACATACTAATTTAGTTACATTTGTTTTCGTATAGATGTCATTTGAGTGGTCTGTGGTCAGCGTTCTGCCTCATACTGACATCTAGGTAGTACTAGGACCGGAAAATTCGGTAAATTTTGCTTAGAGGCCTTTTCATTCAGGCTTAAGGATCTTTTACGAGCCTGAAAATCTTCAGACTTGGGACCCACAGCTTAAAGTCCCTCCAGGAGGACTTACTCCTTAGATTTTTCTGTCCTAAAAAATCCATCGACCCCGGCCGGGTTTGAACCTGCGACCCTCGGGACCAGAGGCAAGGAGCATAACCACTAGCCACCGTGGCCATATATATACAATGAAACCAATTCACATTGTGATCCAAACCGAATAGATCAAATGTTAACATGAACACAATGCAACCAAAATTATTAAAACAAAATGTAATTTTAAATCGTAACTAAAATACACCAAAATACCAAGGGATAGCACTTTCACAAGAAAAGATAGCGATGCAATTCCAATCAAATTATACTTACAATTTTAAATGTAGGTATTCACCCATACTTAATGGTATGTGAGACAATAAAATATTCTTTACAGCAAGCATAAATTGTCTGTCCTTAAGAAGATTAATATTGGAAGGGAGATGATTATATAGATTACTACCTTTATGTGATATGCTGTTAATACTTCTGGTAAGACTGTGAAATCTAGGTGTATATTATTAGATATTCTAGTGTTATGTTCATGTAAATCTGAATTTATTTTGAAGAGTTTTAAATTTTTATGAATAAAGCAAACAGGTTCTAAAATGTAAATACAAAGAACTGGTAATATTTTTAGATCTTTGAAGAGTTTCTTAGATTCTGTTTAAACAACTCACCTCATAGGATTCATGTTTCCATGATATCGCGATTTCCAACATAGTCATGTTGATCTTCAGCCATAACTCCGACTGACGAAATTCTTAGGCCGTCAACTATTCTATTGTCGCCATCTTCAGTGCTGCCATCTATGGTTGAATTTATGAACTTCGAAATCAATGTAATTTCATTAGGGATATCAAAATTCATTGATCTATTTTTGTTTTTCTGAATGTATATTTTTTCCCAAACTGTCAATTCCAAAGGTTTCTCTACTTATTTTAAAAGTTTAGCTTCTCTTCCAATTTTATGATGTTCTAATAAACTATGTGCAGCAATTGCAGATTTTTCAATTTCACAATTTTTAATATTTCTGAAATGTTCTTTTGTCCGAATTTCCAAATTCCTTTTTGTTTTTCCTATATATAACTTTATTGCAATCTTCACAATTTATTTGATAAATTCCAGATTTCTTACTGTCTGGAACATTGACTTTTTTTATTGGTACTTAGAAGAATACCCAGACTAAATTTATTTATTGGTGCCAAAGAAATGTATTTGTCAAAAATGTTTTGAAATTTTCTATGCATTTCAGGATGGTAAGTAATTTTCTTGTATTTTTTCTTCTCTTTGCAATTTGGTAGAGTAGTATATTCAATAAGTTTTTTTTTGTGTTTGAATTTCTTCAACTTATTTATAATTAATTCTTTATAAAAACCATTTAATCTAGCAGTGTTTAAGATATGTTTAAACTCTTTGTTGAAATTTTCTTCGTTTAATGGTACATTTGTCAATCTGTAAATTAAGCTATACCTCATAATGTTTACTTCCCAACATTAATTTAATATTCTTACATTCTGTTCGGAATGGTGCTTGCTTCATGATTTTAATAATTCCTTTTTGTAATTTGAGTAGATTTTGGTGATGATCCCCAGAGTGTTATAGCATATGTTAACTGTGAATGTACGTATCCGAAATATATAGGGTTTAAGATTTCTTCAGGTAATATTCTAGTGAAGATCCGAATTGCATAGCATAATAAGTTAAGTTTTTCAGATAAGTATTGTATATGGCATTCCCATGACAGATTGGAATCAATCCATACACCTAAAAATTTGGTACAATTTGCTTCTTTTATTAAGGTGTCATTTAGCATAATATTGATGGGATTATTCAGATTTTGTTGATTGAAATATATGTACACTGTTTTGTTTACGTTTAGTTTGAGTTTATTGTTTACTAGCAATTGTTCTAGATTTGTTGATGTTTTATCTATCTTCAGTTGTAGATAATTATTATCAACGTCACTGAGTATGGTGTTTGTGTCATCTGCAAATAATACAGTTTTAGCTTCAGGCATAATTATGGGAAAGTCATTAATATATATAAGAAAAAGGATTGGATCCAGAATTGATCCTTGGGGTACACCATGCTCCATAGAAGTTTAGTTCGATCGGATATTGTTAATTTCAACTATTTGTGTTCTGTTACTTAAATATGAAATAAACCATTTTTCTACCATTCCCCTAATATCAAATGTATTTAGTTTTCTGATTAAAATTTCATGGTTAACCATGTCAAATGCTTTACTAAGATATAGAAAAATATCTATTATTTGTTCTCTATTATCTTTAGCTTTGAATATTGATTCTGTAAATGGTTGTATAGCATTGTTGATTCCTGTAACTTTATGAAATCCATACTGATAACCAGAAAGCACATGATTAGATTCCAGGAAGGGAACCAATCTATTATACATAACTTTTTCAAGAATTTTAGAGAAAACTGATAGTAGTGATATAGGTCTATAATTTTCAATATTTAATTTATCAGCCTTCTTGAATATTGGAGAACTTTTGCTGTTTTAAACATTTTAGGCAATTTCCCTGTGATCATTGATGAATTTGAGATGTCTAGTAGTGGTGTTATCATTAAACTGGCACATCTTTTAACAATAAGGTCTGGTATGTCATCAATTCCACAAGATAAACTATATTTCAGTTTGTTAATTACTTTAAACAATTCCTCTGGTGTTACTGGTGTTAAGAATATAGTATTTTTGACATCCGTGTGATTTAAAATTGATTGCTGATTATGAGTTATTGTTCCTTGATTCAGTGTAATATTTGCAAAGTAGTTATTAAATATCTCAGCTATTTCATACAAAATTTTAATTACTGTATCACTGACAGATATTTCCATTGTATCTTTATATTTTTCACTACATTTTCCTCAAGGGAAATTTTGAAGTTACTAAATTCAAGGCTTGGTTTGAGACTCAAAAGCAAATGTAAGAAGGTACAATATGGAAATCAATACAAAGAAAATTAAAGTGATGGCCTTTTGTGGAAAATACCCTATAAGTAGCAAAATTGTTTTGGATGATGAAATTTTAGAACGAGTAAACGAATTTAATTATTTGGGTTATAATTTAACATTTCAAGGTGAAACTGATATATCAAAGAAAATCACAAATTTTACAAAAACAGCAGGGATAATTAACAGTATAATGAAACCATCTTTAGTACAGAAGAACACAAGATTATGGCTTTATAAGGTTCTCGCCAGACCAGTATTAAGATATGGTAGTGAAGCATGGACAATACGAAGAAGAGATGAAAGCCGAATAACAGCAAATGAGATGCAATTTATGCGCCGTCACAAAGTGGGACCATAAAAGAAATGAGGAAATTATGGAAGAGTTGGATGTAGAACCCATTCTTCACCATATACAAAACTACCAGAACAACTGGAAAGCCTATCTTCAACGAATGCCGTCTCATAGAATTCCAAAAGCCATACTTCGCTACTGTCCCCCAAGGCAAAAGATCGCTGGGACATCCAAAAAAGCGCTGGATGGAAAATTCCTCTTTGAGACCGTAACAGGCCACACGGCCTAATACTTGCATGGATGATGATGATGATGATGAAGCTAAATTCAAGTATCTAACAAGTGAACTGTCAACCCGCACAGCAGTTTAAATAGTTTTCTCTGTGAATTCACATAAAAAGGAGAAATTTATAGATCAAGAAGCTATCATTATATGTGACTGAGCCACCGCTACCAGTGGAAATTTCGCGCGTGTCGAAATTTAGATGGCGTTGCGGCAATTGTGAAAATTTAACATTGAGAAGCACTCCTATTCGATTCTCTATGTTCCATCCCCTGCTTCCTAGTATAACTTAAGATATTTTCCATATGTGTTTAAAGATATCGCCCACTTTTAGTTACTCGTCATCTTCTTCTTTGACGGATTAGGTCTCTGCCTGTTCCGATCTCACATTTATTCAGCCCAGCGTTTTCTTGGTCTTCCTACCGATCTTCGTCCTCCAGGGTGATATCTAAATCAGGGATTATTCCTTTAATTTATGCCAAAATACCTTCTTTGGCATCCTATCCCCTCTCATTCTCTACAGATGCTCAATCCATTTTTAGTTATAGATGATAATAGATAATGAGATTTTGCTGACAGGCAGACGCCTTGTCACCTGACTACCTGTGCTATATATTTATAATGATAGAGAGTCTTAATTTTTACAATCATGTTCATAATTTGGTGAAACACCCTAAAACAAATTAAAACATTTCACGTGCAGAGCCTCTACAGTTCAATTCTCATAACTATAAAATAAAAATGTAAACACGCTGTGCGCAATTTTCTTTCAAATGTAATTGTAGATATTTTTCATCAACTTAAAGTTGGCGTCTGTTTTCACCATTTTTAGTTTCTGTGGCGGTTAGTGAATTTGTAAAAGAAAAAGTAAGTTGAATTATTATATAACATATAGAAATAATCATTCTGTGAATATATAAGTTTACCGTCTTCATTTATTTTAAGTATTTACAAGTTTCACTTGAATATTAGATGTTAAAAACCATACTTCAGATTTTGTTTGTTGATCATTCAAATGGCGCATATATTAACTTCAAAATATATTTCTGCCGGTATTTATCAGAATATTTTAATTTGTTGTCAGACTTTTTAGAATTGTCTTTATACAGAATGACTGATAATATATTTCTCAACATATATTTTCCGGGCTAATTTTGTAAAATTTTGATTCTCTAACCTCAAATACTGTTACCGGTAAATGTTTGCACGTTAGTTCAGAATAATTTTCTTTTTATTTTTACTCTCGTGGGGATTTGTAGCTTTATGATCAAACTGTATCAGTTTCGTCTCTCAATACATTTTTAGTGATTGGAAGTTGAATTATCGGCAGAATTTTCCATTAGGTGACTGAATTTACCTCAAACAACCTTTGTCTACTTTTTGTATTCCAGGTGAGAAATTAAATACGAATTCATATTAGCATTATATTTTTTCAGCTCTTTTGGTCTATAATACCGTCCCATTTGTTCGGTAATAAGATTCGGCTGTTAGTACAGTCTTCTTATATGTGAAATCAGCTATTTAATCTGAAACTCCTACAATATTAACTTAGGATAAATTTCTTATTGGTTAAAAGTGGAGGATTCGCTGTAATACGATAAAAATCGTGTGGTACCAATAGATGAACCAATAAATCTAAATAAAAAAAATGTTGCATGAACGATTAAATAATGAGGGTCATTCCATAAAAGTATGGACATAAGTTTGAAAAAATAATATAATAGATGGAAGTTTATTTCTATTTTATATTAATGCAGACTCATTGAAGTTTGTTGCCAGCATTATTTTTTCCCCTCCAACATCTGAATTTGAATTTAGGGGCCATTTTTTTATGTAACAACTTATAGAATGATTTCACAAAAGAAATGTATACTGATTTGCAAGGTAAGAGAAATGATTATTGGCTCAACTGCACTTCTACTAGCGCTCGATTTTTCAGTTATATTGTTGTAAACTATAGCTCTTCTTCTGTATTTACTAACATTATTTATTATTAAAAATTTTTATAACACTATTAGACAATTTTGAAGGGCTCAACTGCACTTCTACTTGCGCTTGATTTTTTCAGTTATATTGTTTAAACTATAGCTCTTCTTCTGTATTTACTAACATTGTTTAATATTTTAAACTTTTTTCAAACAATTTTTATAACATTATTAGACAATTTTGAAGTATTTACTTAAATATGCAAATCACAATATTATGACACTGTTAGACAATATTGTGATGCTAACTGCTATTTTCTCCATAGAGTATATTACTTAGTCTATGATTTTTCAATCGCTGTTTTGGGTTATCGCTGGTTGGATCAGTGTTAGGGAGTGATAAGTAAGTGTACACCCATTTTTAATAAACATTTGGTAATTTTAATATTATTAATATATTTTTAAACATAGATTTGGGGATTTATTGCAAATATTGGTCATTTCAATTTGATAGCGACGGATAGTAATCGAGGATGATAATCGATATGTGGTTCGATTGTGGGTTATTGCTGGCCCTATAAACTCTGGCGCATGCGCACTGTTGTTCTATAGGACTTTGAAAATATTTCACGCTAGTTTAAGTGCAGTTTTTCCATTTTGAAGTATTTATTTAAATGTACAAAACACTAACATTATGACACTTTTAGACAATATTGTGATGCTGACTGCTATTTTCTCCACAGAGTGTATTACAAAGGGTGGATTTCTGAACCGAAGTCTGAACCACGACCGCGGTTTTCCGATTATTTATTGTTTCCATAACACCTATAAAATGACTGAAAAATCATAGAAATTGTTATGAAACCATAGACATGGTTCAGACATTGTTTTAGGAATTAACAGCCGTATATTTTCAGTTTTTATGGTTGTTATGGAAACAATAAAAAAGTTGGAAAACCACGGTCATAGTTTACACTTTGGTTGAGAAATCAACCCTTAGTCTCTGAGTTTCTCTCCTCTTTCATTGTTGCGCCCAGCAATAATCCACTAACTCACTGGTGGATTATCTCTGGTTGCCACCATCACCGACTCAATTATATGATTACTGCTTTTACACAACTGAAATATTTGGATCAACTTCTCTTTGTTTTTAATTTATACATCCATTTCTAATAAATATTTCCAAGGGAATTTATTTCGAAGGTATACAATTGAAATATACAGAGTAACATACTTCATGTAGGCCTAATTTATTTTGGATAAGGTGTATAAACCGTCACACATTAATTCTTCTAAGTTCCACAGAATCGCCCTGTGCATGTGCGAGTTGCTGTAATGGTTAATGTAGCTTCCGGTAGATGGGTCTGAAGTCGGTATTACCAACTTCGGGAATAAATTCCCAAATGCTAAAAAAATGGACGTAAACTAACTTGCCATTTCCTAAGTAACAAAACCGTTTACATGCGTATTATTTATTTCAAATGCAGACAAAAAATGGACGTAAACTAACTTCCCATTTCCTAACCTAACAAAATAATTTACATGCATGTTATTTAACAAATGATAAACTAATTTTACGTACACTAACACTAAATATGGTTTAGAATTATTTTCAAATGTTGGTAACTGCGATGCAAGAGTCTCATTGCAGATGTTACATGTAGCATTTATGTGCCTGTAGAACTCGGATGTACAATATTCGCGTAATTAAGAAATTTTTAAAAGTCGTAAGAAATGTTTATAAAATGGTCTCAAAGTGTTTAAAATAGTACCAAACGTTATTATAAATGGTTGAAAAGTGTTCAGTGGCATAAGAATATTAACATGGAAAATTGTGTGCGACGGTTTATACACCACAGCCTTTATTTTGTTACGTTAGGAAGAGAGAAGTTAAGTGTACATCCATTTTTAATAAACATTTGGAAATGTATTTCGAAGGTATACAATTAAAATATACGGAGTAACCCACTTCAATGAAATTAACACTCTACACTAAATAATAGGCATGTAATTTATTTTGTTACGTTAGGAAGAGAGAAGTTAGTGTACAACCATTTTTGGCTGTGGTTCCCTATTTGTCTGCCACGATTTTCCACACAACATTGTCACTTTTGCAGTAACACTTTTTGGCCATTTATAATGTTTCGTACTATTTTAAACATTTTATGAACATTTCTTACAATTAAATTATTTTGAGTCTGTTATATCTTACCTCAATATTAATGTTGATTTTTCCAAGATGCTGAGGATGATTATAAGCTAATCGAAACATGTTCAAGAAGAAATCAACAATAATATTGAGGTAAGATATAACAGACTCAAAATAATTTAATTAAAAGAACCTCAAAATATTACTTCCTAAAATAAAACATTTCTTCATCATCATCTTAAGGCACGACAACTTCAAAAGTGAAAGTTTTGGCCTTCTCAACAATCCTCCTCCATGCCAATCAGTCTCTTGCCATATTCAAATTAGTCACTTTCATTTTCCTTAGATCGTTCATTGTGTCATCCTCCCATCTGATCTTCGGTCTTCCTACAGCTCTGCCTCTTATAGGTTTCCATTTTTAGAGTTTTTTGACCAGTCTCTGATCATCCATTCTTATCAAATGTCCAAGCCAACCAATTCTGAGAGATCTTATATGGTTTACTATGTTCTGATTTTTTATTAATTTGTTTATTACGATTTTTAAATATTTGTATAATTACACAAATATTGTGAATCGAGTTCTACAGACTCACAAATGCTTAATGTAACATCCACTAGAAGGCTCTCAAATTGATGTTACCAACATTTGCAAATAATTCCAAACCATATTTTGAGAAATTAACTTCATTTTGTTAGGTTCCATTGGGACAAGTTAGTGTACGTAAAATTAGTTTATAGTTTACTAATAATATGCATATAATTTGTTTTGTTAGGTTAGGAAATGGGAAGTTGGTTTGTTTACGTTCATTTTTTAAACATTTGGAAATTTATTCCGAAATTGGTAATGCCAACTTCAGAGCCATCTAATGGCAGCTACATTAACCATTACACCAACTTGCGCATGCACACTGCAATTCTTGAATTTAGAAGAATTTGTGGCAGACAAATAGTGAACTCCCCCATTTCTAATAAACGTTTGGAAAATTATTTTGAAGGTATACAATTGAAATAAATGGAGTAACCCACTTCAATGGAATTAACGGCTAAACTGCACTTCTACTAGCGCTTGATTTTTCAGTTATATTGTTGTAAACTATAGCTCTTCTTCTATATTTACTTACATTATTTAATATTTTAAACTTTTCAAACAATTTTTATAACATTATTAGACAAGTTTGAAGTATTTATTTAAATATGCAAATCACAATATTATGACACTGTTAGACAATATTGTGATGCTAATTTAACATAGATTTGGGGATTTATTGCAAATATTGGTCATTTAAATATCATAGTGACAGATAGTAATCCAGGATTATAATCAATATGTGGTTCAATTGTGGGTTATTGCTGGCTCTATAAACTCTGGCGCATGTGCACTGTTGTTCTATAGGACTTTGAAAATATTTCATGCTAGTTTAAGTGCAGTTTTTCCAAATTAACTACTCTACGGTAAATATTATGCATATAAATTATATTGTTATGTTAGGTAGAGAGAAGTTAGTGTACATCCATTTTTAATAAACATTTGGTAATTTGAATATTATTAATACATTTCTTGAAAATAGATATGTGAATTTATTGCAAAGATTGGTCATTCAAATTTCACAGCAACGACGTGTTGCCATGTAGCAAAATATGTATAAACTTTAGTATGACTTCAAACTGCGATAACCCAATAGGCAAGGTTAATAATCAATGTGTTATAAGCAGCAATAACCCACTGGGCAAGGATGATAATCGATATGTGGTTCGATGGTGGATTATCACTGGACCTACTGGGTAAGGATGATAATCGATATGTGGTTCGATGGTGGATTATCGCTGGCTCTATACACTCTGGCACATGCGCACTGTTTGTTCTATAGGACAATCAGTGATATCCATCACAATACTGTAAGAATGCAAGTGGAGAAAAAATGAAACATCAAACTACATATTATAACCAACTTTATAGGTTATTAATTAATTTTTCAATAAACAACTTGGTAAAATCATTATTCAAAAACACAATTATTGAACACACAGTTATCAAATGTGTGGCTCGAAGGAATTTGTTCATTATTTGCTATAATCAATTAATTTGTTGGAGAGTCAGTCACTGCAAAATAATGCTCTGACCTGTTCTGAATATTAAAATGGAGGAGCTTCCTTTATCACAAAAGCAGGAGTTGCTAAGGAGAATTTGATAAAGGGCAAGGTGAAACATGACTGTTATTGGTTGTAAAACAAAATTCATTGAAACATGATTGGTTATTGACTCCCATTTGGGGCGTGAGTTAAATAGTCACATTAATGAAATTTTCATGATATCTACAAAGGCTTCACATTATGAGGAGTTTTATTGCTTAACATTACATGTTTTGGTCGATGTTCAACAAACTTACTCTTTCCAATCACTGGACCATTCTCATTGCAAAATAATGCATGTGCTTCCTTCAGTGGAAACATTAGATGTCGAATTTGAAATTTAACTTTTCCTCCTGGGATGTTTTTAAGGGATAAAGCATCTTTTCTACCTGAAGCCTGTCGACTTATATTTTCCCTCAAATAAAATTCAGTCACGGCTTTTTAACCGATTCGCTTCAGATTTAAATGCTCATTGTATTTTCCCACAAACCGGATTTAAATTATCGAAAACAATATTGTCTATTTTCAGACATTCAAAACAAACAAAATATAAATGTACTTGAGATCACAATAAGGTGTAAGGCAAAAACAAATTCCTCTACTATTCATAAATGTTAACAATAGATTATCCTGCCAAGGGATGTACAAATTATTGCAAAATATATAACACAAGAGTTAAGCGAGTGTACCTCATCTTCTGAGTTGAAGGCCATTTAACTGCCGGCGAGTCTACCCCGTCTTTTGAAGCGATTGGGTTAATGATGGGGTTGAGATTAGACATAGTAGATCTGCTTTTATTTTCTATAACTGGTTCAATGTTGTCATGATATCATTTTCTAATAAATGCACATTTCTTTTTTGTGATTTCGGCAGTGCTCTTGCTGCAGCTTTCTCTAAACCTGAAGAAGATTTAAATACTGGTGTGTGTTCTATAGATTGTTTAGGAGTAGTGTGATTTTATTCTCTTTCTTGTTTAAGTCTTATGCATTTAGCAACTCTTTGCTTGACCTTAGCTCTTCTTTGCATGCAAATTTTCTTTTGAACACTTTTTGGCAATAATTGATCTTTTTCTTGCTGTTTTTTCCTGCTATTCTTAACAATTTCCCTATGTTTTTTCCTATCATCGTATCTCCCTTCTTTCAATTTCTGCCTTCTGCTCCTAATTTTTTCAGATGCTGTGATAGGCATCTGTAAAAAAATAACTAAATAAATTCATCAATTGTATACTATTGGTTAATGTATGGTATTTTAATGTGTGTCTTAATCTCTAAACTTGCTACATATTAGCAAGTATGTGAAATGTTATAATAGTCTGGAAATAAGCATATTTGATATGTAGTAGCACCAATAAATGCATTACCAGTAGTTGTTTTAATGATAATGCCAGTAACTTGCATTACAAGAATTAATGAATGTGATATATTGTTGATGCTTGTATTAAAAATTATTGTTAGTGACTATTTAACTCATGTCGCAAATGGTAGTCTACGACCAATCACGTTTCAATGAATTCTGTTTTACACCAATGACAGTCGTGTTTCACCGTGTTCTTTATTGATTTCTCTTTATCAGCTCCTGCTTTTGTGATAAAGAAAGCTCCTCCTTTTTTTAATATTCTGAACAGGTTAGACCATTATTTTTCTCCAACAAATACATTGAATATAGCAAATAATTAATAGATCAGTGATTTTACTGAGTTGTTTATTCAAAATATAAATGATTGACCTATAATGTTGTTTATAATAGTTTGATGTGTTTTATTATTTCTCGACTATAGTGCATTCCTATAATATTGCGATCCTATATGGCAATAAATAATATGATCGAGTTGCAGTGAATATACATAACCTCAAATTTCTAATTTGTTTTCAAACATCGCCGTTTACATTAACTATATAAATATTTTGAAATACCGGTAACTATAATCAAATAATTAATTTTTAGTAAAGAGCTTAATTTCATTCTTTAAATAGTCCTAACAAATGCCACTCTTGATTTCCAAATTATCTAGATAAATTAGAAATCGCTCATGGCATTACTTATGATAATTTACTTCATAGCACATGCAGTAAGCAGAAAATTTAAGTATCATACTTTAATAATTTTTAAAAGGGAGAATTTTAAAAATATTGTAATTTGGTAACTCACGTTAAAAGAAGTTATGTTTAAATCAACATAATCAACCAGGATTAAACATTGAATAAAAACTAAAATAATGTGATATCAAAAGGACTAATAACCTTTGAATTTTAATAAATGAAAGTGGTGATTTATTGAAAAATAATTATATCTCTTACCTTGCAAATCAGTATAATTTTTTCTGTGGAATTCTTCAATAAGTTGTTACATAGAAAATGGCACCTATATGCAAATTCAGATATTGGAGAAAAAAAGAAACAATGCTAGCAACAAACTACAATGAGTCAGCAATAATATAAAAAAATATATATGAACTTTTCTCTATTATATACATTTTTTCATTCTTATATCCATATTTTCATGGAATGACCCCAGAGTTAATCGTAGAATTTTCCACACTCTGTTGTGAGGGGCATTCAACTCCCTACTTAGGCATTGAGTTCATGTGTTTGGAATATCACTGGCAATTTGAACCTGCTGCACTGTTTCTGCTGATACACATGGTTACCCATGACATGCCTCATCACTAGAGACCAGATGTTAGGGGAAAATACCTATAGTTATTTATTATAGATATTGTAAAAGTGACTTCATATAGGCCTAAGTTCATACCAACGATCCTAGAGTTGTTTTCCATGAAGTTTATTTTGCCTATTTCAGCTTATAATGCCTATAAATTCATATTTGCATTTTTTTTTTCAAAAATTAACTCAGTATTTCAATGAAATCAATTAAAATGGACAAACTTCATGTCACAAATCGTTTCATAGAAGTTTCAAGTGTTCTTTTTATAATTCCTTTAGAATATTTTAGGATAAGGATGACAATAACCTAGCAGGTTTCCCCCCTCAATGCACTCCCATTAGGTAAATATTGTATTTTTTCATTTCATGCATTCCCGTTAAGCGAAATAGCCCCATGCTACATGTCCCTTTGTATTATGCTCCAGCTGTAAGGCTTGGCTAAAAGTTCTTCGTTTCTTTTCAATACAAACATTGCTAAGTGACAGAGGATAGATGACTCAAGCTTTCTTTCTCTGCCTCACACCTGTTGTTGAAACCTTTATAGATGGCTGGCAATATTATTTTTGATCTTGGTAACACTGAATTCAGTCTGCAGTCCTCATTCACAGAGGGGTGCTTCAATCACAAAGTGATGCGGCAACTGTATGTGGCTTTTTTTTTTTTACCTTTAGAACAGTTTTTTAACCCTTTAAGTGTCATGAGCTGACTAGACCGGCTCTGGTGCTCCTGTCCATTACCTGCCAGACAATATACTTAAACTACTTGCAAAGCCGATCACATTGGCGGGTGCGATTTAAATCTCTGACACAAGAGATTTTACCAGTGACATGCAGAGGGTTAAGATACCTAAAGAGCAGACAACAGTAAATGACAAACTGACCAATTTTGTGAAAGAATTTGGTGCGGAAATATTCTCAAGTGACAGTTCTGCTCTTTGTAAAAAATGCAAAACAAATTCCAAAAGCATCTCTTCGCATGCTATTTAAGTGCCTAACATCCGGACTCTACTCATCACACACACTGCCAGTACGCTTAAATTTGTTTACAGGCAGACGAATGTGTACCTTTGTTGGGGTTGGTTTACAGAATTTATGGGAAAATTCAGCTCTGGCGTCTTCATATGACAATTGGCATACCCATGTACAAAGAATGGCAACTGTTCTTCCATGCTAAACATGTTGCAATAAGTTAACAGTATATGCAAAAAAACGAAAGAAATAGTGTTTTCATGGAAATGGATAGTGAATTTAGAGACACCTGTATATTTTTAATTAATAGTGAATGGAGAACATATTTTTAAAAATATGTAATCCACTCACTATTAATGATATAACCTCATAATGTTTACTTCCCAATATTAATTTAAATATACACCCTGTATATGCTGACTGCATTGAATAACAATATCCATCCATCCACAGTAATTCTGCCCGAGGGCAGGTCTTTCATTGCAATCATAGCATTTTCATGATATGCTTTGCAGCTTTACTAGGGAATTGTAGGTATGGTAGCTTCTCGTTGCTTTCCACAATAACAGTATGGTGGCTGCAAATATGGCTACTGCATCCTCAATAGCAATTCTATTCTATTATAATTCTGCCCGAGGGCAAGTCTTTCACTACTATCATAGCATTTACATGCTATGCTTTGCAGCTTTACTAGGGAATTATAGGTGTAGTAGCTTCCTGTTGCTTTCCATGCCGATGAAGGATGATAATTATGGCCAGATAATTTTTGGGGACCGTTGGACCCTAAGCTTCCTGACATTTGTCTTACTGGTGAGGAATAACCCTGAAGAAGCCTCACCCAGGAGCCTGTCCCAACCGGGAATCGAACCCGGGCTTGCTGCGTGACAAGGCAGCGTGCTACCTCGAGATCACAGCATTGGACTAAATAGCAATAACTGTATTTTATTAAGAATTTTTTTAAAAGTTGTAGGCCTAATAATCATTACAAAACATTTAAAATAATAGGTTTTATTAAAAACGACTGCTGTGGTCTCGAGGTAGCATGCTGCCTTGTCACGCAGCGGGCCCGGGTTCGATCCCCGGTCGGGGCAGTTTTTCTGGGTGAGGTTTTTATCGGGGTTTTCCTCACCTGTAAGACAAATGTCAGGAAAACTTTAAGGCCCAAATGGTCCCCGAAATCATATGGCCATCATCCTTATCATTATCATCCTTACCATTATCATTATCATCATCATCCTTCACCGGTGTGGAAAGCAACGGGAAGCTACCACACCTACACAATTCCCTAGTAAAGCTGCAAGCATAGCACGAAAATGCTATTATTGCAGTGTAGGACCTGCCTTCGGGCAGAATTACTATGGATGGACCATTACTCCTGAATTTGATAAAACTTGTGTCGCATGCTCAGGATACTTCAGTGATTCTTATTTCATTCATACAGTGTATCTTCATAATTACCAATGAATTGTAGACTTGTAAATTTTATTTATTAAAAAAGTTTTTTTTTTTTCAGAACAACTATGAATAAAAAAGAGAATAGTGAGGGAGAAGAAGAGTTTTCCGTGGAGAAAGTGCTTGATCGACGTATAAAGAATGGCAAAGTTGAATATTACTTGAAATGGAAAGGTTATTCACACGATGATAATACTTGGGAACCTGAAGAAAATTTGGATTGTCCAGATTTAATTTCCCATTTTGAAGAAAATAGGAAGAAGAAAGAACAGTTAAAAAAGGATGATAAAAAAAGGAAATCGGGCAGCTCTGATGAAAAGAAACCATCTTCTAAGAACAAAAGGGGAGATGAAGATAAGAAGCCTCAAGGTTTTGACAGAGGTCTCGAGCCAGAACGAATTATTGGTGCTACAGATTCGAGTGGTGAACTGATGTTCCTCATGAAATGGAAAGGAACTGATGAAGCAGACCTCGTACATGCCAAGAAAGCTAATGTCCGCTGCCCACAAGTTGTTATACAGTTTTATGAGGAGCGTCTCACCTGGCACAGCCCTGCTAACGATGATGAAGGAAAGACTGAAACTGACTAAGTATAAGTTTTTCTGTTGAAGAGCTACCTGAGATTTACAATGTTCGTAAGTTTATTTTTATTTTAATCTTTTTTACACAAGTGCATATGATTATATACCCTGTCCCCTCTTAAAGTGATCCTCGTCAAAACAACACCATGTGACCTGCTCACTTTTCATTGGTTATTGGCACCCATATAGAAACATGATGGACACCGACGTATGTTGTAGAAGCAATATCCTTCCACCATTCACGCCACATTTACTGTCACTTTTGACAGAGAGATGGAGACACAGCAACAGAAGACTCGATACTTTCTGCCATTTTGTATGAGAATTGACTGAAGCATGACTCAAATGTATCACCCATATGTAATATCCATCCATAGTAATTCTGCCCGAAGGCAGGTCCTTCACTGCAATCATAGCATTTTCATGCTATGCTTGCAGCTTTACTAGGGAATTGTGTAGGTGTGGTAGCTTCCCGTTGCTTTCCACACCGGTGAAGGATGATGATAATGATAATGGTAAGGATGATAATGATAGCCATATGATTTCGGGGACCGTTTGGGCCTTAAAGTTTTCCTGACATTTGTCTTACAGGTGAGGAAAAACCCCGATAAAAACCTCACCCAGAAAAACTGCCCCGACTGGGGATCGAACCTGGGCCTGCTGCGTGACAAGGCAGCATGCTACCTCGAGACCACAGCGGTGGACACCCATATGTAATATATTAAGTTGTAATTATTGATTAGGTGTATTTTAGAATATTATGTATGTTTTGAATATTATTGTTTTCATTCACGAAGAATAACAAGTATATTCAGAGGGCATATTTTTAATTTTATGAAAGGAACTACTTTTTCGTGTACTTATTGCTTCTACAACATACATCGGTATCTATAACCAATGAAATGCGAGCAGGTCACATGGTTTTGTTTTGACGAGGATCACTTTAAGATCGAACAGGGTTTAATAATTGTTTGGGTTGAACTTTAGATTAGGACATTCTCTGATTATCCATACATTCTTATATTATCGCCTCACTATGATGCTTAACAAGCGGCTCACTTTGTTTCCCCGCAGCTGTTATATGTTATTAAAATACAAAGATCTTGACTGCTGCGACTACCACAATGTTGCCACATTGCTAATCTTCCTTCAGTTTCCATTAAAACTTGGAACGGTGTGGAACATTCGATCCAGTTATAAAATTGTATACCGTAATTAATGGTATAATTATCAGTGATTTATTGCGATATGTAGCTCGAATAATAATACAGTATCTACATATTATATTAGTTTAATATATAAGTGATTTCAACATGTGGTGGCCATGGGGAAATATTTCACACCGAACAGTTAATAATAATGATAATAACAATATTTTCAGCATGATTTTGTATGAATATTAAATTTATGTAGACCTACAAGCTATATTGTTGGAATTATATTATTTAATAAATAAATGCATATATTATTTTAATTTTAAGAGTTAAACAATACCAAATAATAACATAAAAATTAAATAATAACATAAATAATCAATGTCTTCTGTCCTTGTGTAATAAACGCCCATAGCGCTATGAGAAATGTGACAACACCGCATGTCAAACATTGCCGTGTGGCACCCGCTTTTATATAGACGGTTAACCATCAGAGTGAGGCAATAATCCACTGTTGCACTACATACTTTTACCATTTGTAATAACATTTCATACTATTTTATTTATTTAGCCTGGTGATCATTTTGTAATGATTTTTGGAACACATTTTACAATTATTAAATATTTATGTTCACTTCTTTGGAATTAACATTTTGTGGCATTATCTATTTAAGTAAAATATTATCACTTCAACTCATATTCTTCTTAGACTGGTTTCAGGACCTCCTTTTTCGGTTCCATTCTCAGTATTTTCAAGACTGTTATGTCGTCCTGAAGAGATGCCTCCTGCTCCCTCTATTGGTTGACTAAAGAACCAACAGAGGAATCAGAAGGCAGCTCTTCGAGATGACATAACAGTTGTGAAAATACTGAGGATGGAACTGAAGAAGAAGGTTCCAAAATCGGTCTGAGAAGTAAAATAATATGAGGAGAGGTGATACAATTTTACTTAAATAAAAAAATTACAATTTTACTTCAATAAAAAAATTAATTATGTTTGCAAATTGTGCTATTTATCTCTCAATGAAATTTTACAGAATCACAGTGCGCATGCACGAATGCTTAATATAACTTCCACTAGATGGCAGGACATATCTGTAAAATCGGTGTGACCTATATTTGCATTAATTCCATACCATATTTCAAGAAATTAATTCCATTTTGTTATGTTCCGATTGGACAAATTAGTGTACACCAGATTAGTTTATAGTTTATTAATGAATATGCATGTAATATGTTTTGTTATGTTAGAATGTGAGAAGTTGTGTATGTCAATTTCTTATAAACATGCTTGGGAATTTATTGTGAAGGTTAGTCATAGTTAAATATGGGAAATAACATTATGAGGTTCTTAACACATCAGCGTGGGAGGAGCTGCAGGAGGACCCCGGCCCTGATGTATGAAATGGCATAGACTGCTCTGCAGTTCAGAACTATTACAAAATTTTCAAGTGATATATTAATAATAAAAGAATTAAATTAATGTTTATTACCTCACCTCATATCCTTTTTTCTTCTATACTGCAGTTTCGGAGCTTATCTCCATCGTCAGTAGCCTCTGGTTGACCGGTGTTATGTCGTTTCTTGGCCGCCAAGAAATGACATAACACCGGTCGACCAGAGGCTACTGACGATGGAGATAAGCTCTGAAACTGCAGTATAGAAGAAAAAGGATATGAGGTGAGGTAATAAAAACATTAATTTAATTCTTAAATTAAACCTCATAGTGTTCTTTCCCTGTGAAAGTTAAATAAAATGATATATTAATGCTTCTTTGAAACATGAACATTAGTTTAAATAATCTTTGGTTTAATGTTTACCTTCCTCTTAGATTATTTTTCATTAGATTGGATGTCAGTTGTCAATATTTGATTTATACTAAAATATTTCTTCTCTTTATTTTCAGGTTGTATTTGAGAATTTGTGGACCGTCACAACCTCATACTTCCTATAATTCTGTATTATTTATATTGTTCTTTTGTTTATTATTGTTTTAAATACATAATGTTAAATATAAATTAGTAATTTTATTGTGATAAATAAACCTGAAACTTGTATTCAAGATACTAAAAAAAAAGAGAGATAAGGGAAAGTTAATTATTTGCAAAACATGAGTGCAATATAATTTAATGTGTTTTGTTAAATTTAAGGAGTAAATGGTTTTGAGATTTAGGATGCTTTTTCCTGTGTATAATGTTTCATGACAAAATATAGTAATTAATTTGATCTCAAGATTATTGATGTGTCTAAAGCAGTTAGGATGAACACATTATAATATAAATATCAGGTACTGCTAGAGTGAAGTTCTGCCTATTATTAGAACTATTTTTTTCTGAATTATCATTTATCACTCAAAAGTCAGGAATAATGTGTAATTTGAATTATTTGTCAGTAATATTGTAATTAGATCTACAACGAGTATAACATAAGCACATTGAGTTTGTTACAAATGTTTGCAATAGGAGTTTTATATGTTGACGAATATGAATCAAATGGTTTGCAGTTTTGTAGATCATGGTCCTCTCTCTCCTGGACATGTATCGTAAATAATGATCCTCTCTCCCTTTGACGTATTCCATAGTTCATGATCCTCTCTCCCCTGGACATACATCATAAATAATGATCCTCTCTCCCCTTGACATATTCTGTAATGATCCTCTCTCCCCTTGACATATTCCATAGATAATGATCCTCTCTCTCCTGGACATATTCCATAGATCATGGTCCTTTCTCCCCTGGACATGTCAAAAATCATGATTCTCTCTCCCCTTGGCATATTCCTTAGATCATGATTCTCTCTCCCCTGGACATGTCATAAATCATGATCCTCTTTCCCTTGACAGGTTTTGTAAATCATGATCATCCCTCCCCTTGACAAATTTCGTAGATTATGATCCTCTTTCCCCTTGATATGTTTTGTAAAACATGATCTCTCTTCCCTTGACATATTTCATAGATCATGATCCTCTCTCCCCTGGACATGTATTGTAAATCATGATCTCTCTTCCCTGACATATTTCATAGATCATTATTAGAGCCCAGATTTGTGTGCAAAATAAAGTACTAAATATGCGTGCAAATATACATGGAAAATACAGAAAATATGCACCCTAAAATATGCAAAAACAGGTAGTAATAAAATCAAATAAATTATTTGCTTTGTAGGTAATCTTACCTTATTCTTGGCTGTTACAGCAGATAAGGAAGGTTTTCTTGTGTGAAGAAGGTTTTGTACAATGAAAATGTCCTTTCTACATCACATGATGTCACAGATGCATGTGAAAAACATTGCAGTTCATCAGTGAATATCTCTTCGGTTACAGTTTTTTCCATTATCACCAGAGAGCATTTTGCAAATTTGACAAATTCTATTGTAGCCAGGATTTTTATTTAATACTTCAATAAGCTTATCAAATATGATTTTAGCGATACCGTATATTATTTCTCATGGCCCACAGGTATTCCCATCTTACACTTAACATGTTAATCATTTCCACATACTTTTTAATGCGTAAAACAAAGCATGCATTTCACATACAAATCGGGGCTCTAATCATAATCCTCTCTTCCCTTGACATGTTTCGTAAATAATGATCCCTTCTCCCCTTGGAATATAATTTTTTTCAATAAAAATTTTAAGTCTAAGGTATTGTTAGAACTAATTTTTCTGAATTATTTATCACTCAAAAGTCAGGAATATTGTGTAATTTGAATTGTCATTAATATTGTAATTGGATCTGAAACTAGTATAACATAATATAATGTATGATTAAAAACTATAAAAATAGTCTACTCTGTAGGCCTTTCGGGACTAGTCCCATCATCAGCTGAATGCATTAGGTCGGTTCTTGTTGAAGCACTGACTTGGTTGTGAGGCCTACAGAGTTTTAAAACAACATCAGTTGAGGAGACGGACCTACAAGGTGACTATTTTATAGTTTTTAATCATATATTATATTACTGTGAATTAACACCTCAAGAGAAACTTACCACAAATTTTATTAGTATCGATAGTATAATATAAGCACATTGAGTTAGTTACAAATGTTTGCATTAGGAGTTTTCTATGTTGATGGACATTAATATTTTTACGGTTTGCAGTTTTCTAATAAAATTTGGAATATAATTTTTTCAATAAAATATTTTAATGTAAGGTATATATTAGAACTCATTTTTCTGATTTGCCGTATATCTTGGCACATAAGACGATAGTTGAACCATAAAAAAAGCCCCCAAAATCCAGGGTCATCATATGGGACAGATACAAAAAATAAATTAGATTGAAAATTATATAAATTAAAACCATTATAAAATGAAAAAAAATAACTCGCCAATATGTTTAAAATCCTGCAAAATCACTGCTAGAGATTTAGTGAATTCCCTGAGTACAGCTACTATCAAACCAGTCCTGAAAACATCTGGTTATTCAATTCTTTTGCAGTCTATTTTGTGTATAGTAAATAAACATTGACATTTTTAATATTTGAGTTTGTATTCTTTAACATTCTTACCTCATATGTTTCTGTTGGACGATCGTTTCAAAGCTATTGCTCCATCTTTGTCGAACAGAATAAACATATGAGGTAAGAATGTTAAAGAATACAAGCTCAACTTATTAAATTAAACCTCATAATGTAACTTCCTGATGATTTTAAAATTGACATGTTTGCTTATATTGCATTGTTTCTTTTAGTTATTGATATGGTGTTATTATTACTATGCATGATGCAAAGGGCACTGTATAACATTTAAATATGCGGATAACAAACATATCATTGGGTTTGATAGTAGTGTAACAAGAAATTTCTCACGTGGCAAGTCTTCCTTCCTTATCATAACAATCTCCTTTCCCCTCTACCGCCTTCCATGCGACAGGTGTCATCTTTCGTGCTGGTACAACTTATCAAAAGTGTAGCAGTGTTGCCGGTTGAATGAAAATAAAATATATTTATTTATCATAATGAGGGGTTAAAATATTAACAATATATAACGTAAAATTTAATTTGAAAAATTACAAATATGCTAATTTTGTATACGCTATACAATAAGCTCATAATGATGGCTGATCTAAACTAAATTCATAGGCCATTGATAGTTTGGGGGCTGTCTTATAGGACAGATACATGCTAAAACTATAAAACTTTGACAAAAATCTATACCTCATCTTATCTGAAAGTCAACTTATCTGCCGAGATATAGGTTCATATATTACTCAAAAGTCAGGAATAATGTGTAATTTGAATTCTTTGTCAGTAATATTGTCATTAGATTTGCTACGAGTATAGCATAAACACATTGAGTTAGTTACAAATGTCTGCATTAGAAGTTTTATATGTTGATGAACATGAATCTTTTTACGGTTTGCAGTTTTCTAGTGAATTAAAGTTTATATAAAATTTGAAATATAATTTTTTCAATAAAAAATTTAAATCTAAGGTATTATTTATTGCTTGTAAATATTTAACCTTCTAGTTCATATTGGAAAAATTCCTCTTCCTACAGTTTTATATATCCTATGCTCTCTTTCAGAAGCCAAAGAGCTTGATCATGTTGAATATTTTTTTATCATAGTGGATTGTTGGTAGAGGACATACAAAATTTGTCAGATTCATAACAAAATGATCCTGCTACAGGTTATAGAGAGTCCTTGGGGTAGTAAGAGGTTATTTCTCTCATCTACCTAGACAAGATGTTAGCCAGTTTGTCAGCTCTACGTAATGGCCACCCCTACTCCCAGAATATACATCTGGTATTTGTTTTCCATTAGAACTCAAATCCAATGATGTCACCAGAAGGTTTAGGCTAGTTTAAAATTCCTGACCCTATTGGTGCATGAAACATGGCCTTTTTTAGCCTGCAGCATGTTGTCATAAGTAATGCCACGAGTGATTTCCAAATTATCGATAAATTCACGACTCACGAAGTTAGGAGTAAATTTATTTAGATAATTTGGAAATCAAGAGTGGCATTTGTTAGGATTATTTAACAAATAAAATTAAGCTGTTTACTCACAAATCATTATTTAACTATAGTTATTTTAAAATATATATATATTTAATGTAAACGGCGATGTTTGAAAACAAATGAGAAATGATTGGTATGCTTCTTTTGTTCGTCACTGCAACCAGATCATATTATTTATTGCCAAAGGAACGCAATATTGTAAGAATGCGCTCTAGTGGAGAAAAAATGAAACACATCAAACTGTATATTAATTCATTTCTGATGTCCTATGTTGTAAATATGACAACTATATTTTTCTGGGAAAAAATACATTTAAGAAAGTGCAAACAATGGTTTCTTTATTTGGTGGTGTAATCAATTGCTGCAAATGTTTTTATATTAACTCCCGCATGCCGTATGTGTTGACATTCATGCACTATATATACAATCTGGTAGCCGTATTTCTTGGTTGGTCAGTCACTGCAAAATAATGCTATGACCTATTCAGAATGTTAAAAAGGAGGTGCTATCTTTATTATGATAAACTTTAGTTGGTAAATTCTAGGCAAAACATGACTGTGATTGGTTGTAAATCAAAAATCATTGTAACATGATTGGTCATTGACTCCCATTTGGGGCATGAGTTAAATAGTCTTAAAAAACAATACTATAGTGTGTCCCTCAATACAAAACATACATTAATTTCTTTAAAGAAGCATTTAAACTATAAACTCCATGGCACGATAAGCCTAGAAGATCCTTGATGACTACAAGCTGCACATCCACATGTGACGTTTACAGAAATGGATATTGATCAAAGCACTATTGGGGTGACATCTGATCTAGCAGAACAGCTCATTTTTTCATCCTGGAGCTGATATTCAATGTAGCTTCCCAAATTACTCATAAAATAGTAGATTGGCACAATCTCATACTGGCCGAAATTCCATGAGAGGAATTATTTCTCTATGGGGACTCGAATCAACATATGCCCTGTAATTCTATCAAAGCCTGATGCCTTAGAACATTCAGCCATGGTGTGGGACAATTATTATACCACCAAGTTAACTTTGCACGGGCGGAAGAGAAAGTTTTAGTGCTAGTGTCGCCAAACTACTGAATCTGTGGAAGGGATGTAGGAAAACACTGTACATCTGATCACATACTGAAATGGTTAAATTTTAAGTGTGGGTGGAGAATCCCTAAACACGTGTGAAAGATCTTAACATGGTTGTCATATTAGTCATTTAAGCACTGAATACTCAAGTGGTCGGATCATTTAAAATCACAGTATTTGCCGTCTCTCTGTTTCCAGCATCACAATACTTTACAAGTGGCAACATCTAATGAGAAGTGACAGCCCATTCCTACACACAACCCCAGTAGTAACAGGGTTGTCAAATTAGTCATTTTGCCAATGACCGCCTAGAAGGATGGACCATTAAAATCCATACCTGTCAGACAAAGGACAGAAAGTGGCAACATAGTAAGAAAGAGAAAGACATCATGTTAGTTTACATATTTTCTGCAAGCGCAGACTACTTGGAGTAATAAATTTGTGCAAGAGTAACATCCAGGAAAGAAGCTATACTTGCAGACCTTTAGCTTTGTACCAGAATATTAGAATGAATGGTGAACATTTACATCAGTGCCAAAGACTGGATTCAAATTTAGGAGAGATGAAGAACCTTCCAAAATTGTTCTGAAATGCCATATGACTCGTAGAATAACTAGCTTTATGTTTTTTACCATTAGACACCACAGAGAGGGTGGTTGATGAACATATTCCTCTAATGTTGGTCTTGGTGGCCTAGTACAGTGCCTTCATTGTAAGTCGAAGCACCCCCGTTTCCCGGCCAGTGAACAGGCGGGCAGCAAAGCAGATTCCATTCACATCCTTTCAACCCCTATTTAAGAAAACCAGAGGGAAAGTGTCCACTAGGTAGACCAGGAATTAGGTGGAAGAATAATAGCAACCAGGATTAGAAAATTCAAATTTATTTTAATCATTCAATAAGAAAATTAGAGCTTAGGCATAGATAGAGGAAGTAATCCCTCTATGGCTTAGAATTGACTACAACACCATCAGAAGATGACTGCGGTACTACACTGGTAAAAAAAGTTGTAAAATCTCCCTATAAAGATTCATCGGCCTGTAGAGAAAGAACTACCATTGCTTAATATAAATGTTAAGTTCTCTATTATTTAAATTTGTTTAATTTGACTTAACTCAATTTATTTGTCTGATTCTCTCGTCTACAATCGATAAAATAGTGTCTGTGGTGCAATCTTAAGATGATCCATGTACGTGTTAAAAAAAAATTGCTTCCAAATCCCCGTATAAAGATTCACAGGGCTGATGGAGAACAACACAACAGATACTTTCATTTAACTGCCATCCATCCATAGTAGTCCACCGCTGTGGTCTCGAGGTAGCGTGCAGCCTTGTCGCGAGCGGGTCCGGGTTCGATCCCCGGTCAGGGCAGTTTTTCTGGGTGAGGTTTTTATCGGGGTTTTCCTCACCTGTAGACAAATGTCAGGAAAACTTTAAGGCCGAAACAGTCCCCGAAATCATATGGCCATCATCCTTATCATTATCATCATCACCATCATCTTTTTCACCGGTGTGGAAAGCAACGGGAAGCTACCACACCTACACAATTCCCTAGTAAAGGTGCAAGCATGGCATGAAGGTGCTATGATTGCAGTGAGGGACCTGCCTTCGGGCAGAATTACTATGGATGGATGGATCCATAGTAATTCTGCCCTTGGGCATGTCTTTCACTGCAATCATAGCATTACTAGGGAATTATAGGTGTGGTAGCTTCCTGTTGCTTTCCACACCGATGAAGGATAATGATGATGTTCTGATGATTTTTGGGAACCTTTGAGCCCTAACCTTCCTGACATTTGTCTTACAGGTGAGGAAAACCTCACCCAGGAGCCTGTCCCGATCTGAATCGAGCCTGGGCCTGCTGCGTGACAAAGCAGCATATGAAAATTGTTAACAATTGTGTTGAGCTCTCAATTTTATTTTCAAATGAATGGGACAGAATGAATCAGTGTTATTTCA
Organism: Diploptera punctata; assembly: GCA_030220185.1. Taxonomy (NCBI): domain Eukaryota; kingdom Metazoa; phylum Arthropoda; class Insecta; order Blattodea; family Blaberidae; genus Diploptera; species Diploptera punctata. Next base: position 1,804,581 of record JASPKZ010010253.1, read on the forward strand.
TTTTTAAAAGCTAACAAACTAATCAAGACAAGTCTGGTTACTAAACAGAGTTGATGTGTGTACATTCATATGTAAATGGTTCAGAGTAGAGAAACGATGCATAGGTTTTAGTTTGAATTTATTTTTGCTACATTATTATAAACCTAAGGTATTTTTAAATTTTCAGTTTAGGACCATTTAAAAATTTGGACTTAAATTACTTTATAGTTTAGGTTCTTAACACATTGGTGATGGGCCACGGAGATTTCCGTTTTTAAGTTTTGTATGGTTTCCCTGCCTCTTTGCTTTTGAAAGAGGCATGCAATTTTGTTTTTTCTCATTGTGAAATCAATTGTAGTTGTTTTTTTACCCCTCTCGTCTCTTTTATGAAATTTCCACCTTTAGAGAAAGAGGTGTTTACAGTTTTAAGATAGACGGCTGGTGAAATATGGAATTTTAGTGCCGGTAGTTAGGCAATTTCGGGATACGTATGTAACCTGTAAATATATGTTGCAGAGAGGAAAAATGAGAAGAAACACTTTTTTGCGTTCTGGAGCCGAATTTATATCCGTAGCATCCTGTCTACCAAAATAATTATTATAATAGTGTGACTATAGCTGAAAATTTGCTCGAAAGAAAGACAAGAGTTTGTGGAACAATAAGGATTAACAGAGGACTTCCAAAATCATTTGTGGGAGCAGGAAATAAACTCAAACCAGGAGAAAGTTTATTTTGTATAAGGGGGAAGTTTTGTTTCAAACATGGAAAGATAAAAGAGACATAAGAATGGTTAGCACATTACATCAGGCAACACGAGAGTGGGAGGGGTAAAGTTGTAAAAATGCCCTATTGAATACTTCAATATAACAAGTATGTGAAGGGTGTAGACAGGGCTGACCAGTACCTATCATATTACTACATCCTTAGAAAAGCAGTGAAATGGAGCAAGAAAGATGTATTGGGACTTCTGATTTCTGTGCACTCTTTAATGCTTTCAGGGTCTATACATTTCAAAACCCTAACAACAAAATGTCAAACAAGTTTTTTGCTTGAAACAGCCTCTTGTTTGGCAGTCGTGAAATTAATAACAGATGACAGGAAAGAGGAAGAAAGACAGAGAGAAAATGATACCACTTCTAGGACACCACGTCAAAACCCACCATGGAGGCTGAGACATGAAGAAACATAAGTTAACACCAATTACTGGAAAGAAAAAAATATCACTCCACTCCAAACCTTCCCGCATTTGCAGTGAACACAAGAAAAGAAACTCACTATATTATGCTCTTTTGCATTGTGTCTTTACATAAAGGGAATGTTTCTAACACTATCACACCCTCAATTTATACTAGAAGGTCTGGTGAGAACACTAATAAAGAATTACTTATGTATTATTGTTATTGACTGTAAATATATTGATGTAAAAACCACACTATGCTAGCGCGGTTTAAAATTTAAAAGTCCACACCACTAACAGAAATGTCCGGTCTAGCAGAGTTGAGTGGAACGCACAGCTGTCGGTCACCAATGTGTTAAAATACACAAAAACAAATAGCATATCATTTCTCATTAGACCAGACTCGTCAAATGGTGCTGCCATAGCATGTACATTATTCAGATTCTGTTTTGATATTACTTAATGGAAACAACACAAGAAATGTTACTTTGTAAACAATTTGAATTTTTTATTGTTACTTCAGAAAATTATTACAAAAATGTTGCCAATATTTTTGTTGTATATGTTTGTGAAATTTTCAATTACTTCCTAATAAATAGTAATATAATGTATGATTAAAAACTATAAAATAGTCACCTTGTAGGTCCGTCTCCTTACTTAAGTTGAGGAGACGGACCTACAAGGTGACTATTTTATAGTTTTTAATCATACATTATATTACTGTGAATTAAATCCTCAACGGAAACTTACCATGAATTTTACTAGTATCGATAATAAATAGTGATTTCTCATATTAGCTATGTTCATCTAAAAGTGGAATCTTTTTAAAATAAACACTTAGGAAATTGTGTAAGTTATTTAGTGATTTTTTAATGTTGGGAGTTTTATATTATGAGGCTTTCTTAATAAAAATCAGTTGAATCACGATTCAATTGATTTTTTTTTATTTCAGTGAACTTACCAATTGATAAATCTTGAAAAAAAATTGAAAGTAATTTAGTTAAAGACATCTGAAAAGTTGGCAAAGTCCTTGAAACTTACTTCTGAAGAGAGTATGAATAAAACATGTGAAAAATGTTCACAAAGTAGCATTGCATGTGTTGAGCTTTCAATTTAATTTTTAAATTAATGGAAAAATATAGAGTACTTCTCATGGGATTAATCCACCGTAACAGGCTGAAGTAGTTCACTGGTCAAATTTAGATGGTGCAGCGGTAACATTGAGATGCACCTCTATTCGGTTCTCTATGATTTCTTGTCGTCCCAACTCCTTTCAAAAAACGATAAACTTATAATAATTCTCCCAGTTATATTATAAGAATGCAAAACATGGACTCTTACTTTAAGGATATAAAGAAGATTTATTTATTTATTATCAATCCATCAGAGCATCATAGATGCTTATGGACTTGTCTAAATTACAATTATACATAAATAAAAATAGAACACACACACATAATATATATAGCAAAATTAATTTACATTGTCATTTGAACTTAATCTCAGGATAGGGATGTATGGAGAGCTTATGTCCATGCTGCCATGAACCTACGGGTTCGATAGTGCCAGTAAGTAAGTATTTGAACTTAATAGATACGAATGTTAACTTGAATATAATGTAACTATAATTATTAAAATAAAATGTAATATTAACTTGTAACTAAAACACACGATTAAAAAGTAATTTTATAACAATCTCTAAATAGTCATCCTGAGATCATTAATCACTTGTGGAATTTCTGGCAGATGCATAGCCGTCTCTCTTCAGCCTCCTCCAAATCGCAAGTAAAATTATACATGTTTAATCAAGTTTACAGTGGGAGGAAACGCTATGAGGTATTTATATTAATAAATGAGTTGGAGACATCTCACGTCACAAAGTTGCATGTCTTCACGATACCGGTTTCAAAAGTATAGTATTACTTCCATCTTCAGTCAATTTGAGTTGGAATTTGACTGAAGATGGAAGTAATACTATACTTTTGAAACTGGTATCGTGAAGACACGCAACTTTGTGAGGTGAGATGTTAAAACATTTTCTCCAACTCATTTATTAATAATAAAATTATACACGTCTCGTTCTTCCTTACAAGTTGACGAGCTCCAGTTACATGAACAAATTATATTTATAATTTTAAATTTAGGAATTCACTTATGCTAAATGGTATGTGAGATAATAAGATGTTCTTTACAGCATGTTTATGTTGGTTGTTTTTAAGAAGTTTAATATTGGAAGGGAGATGATTATATAGATTACTACCTCTATGTGATATGCTGTTAATACTTCTGGTAAGCTGTGACAATTTAGGTGTATGATCATGCATATCTGAATTTATTTTGAAGAGATTTAAATTTTGATGAATAAAGCAAACTGATTCTAGAATGTAAATACAAGGAACAGGTAATATTTTTATAGTTCTTTGAAGAATTTCTTACTTTCTGTTGGGATTAGTGCTTGCTTCATGATTTTAATAATTCTTTTTTGTAATTTGAGTAGATTTTGGTGATGATCCCCAGAGTATTATACCATATGTTAACAGTAAATGTACGTATCCAAAATATATAGATTTTAATACTTCCTCTGGTAATATTCTAGTGAGGATCCGAATCGCATAGCATAATAGGCTAAGTTTTTCACATAATTATTGTATATGGCATTCCCATGACAGATTGGAATCAATCCATACACCAAAAAATTTGGTACAATTTGCTTCTTTTATTAGGGCGTCATTAAGCATAATGTTGATGGGATTATTCAGATTTTGTTGATTGAAATACATGTATACTGTTTTGTTTACGATTAGTTTGAGTTTATTGTTTACTAGTCATTGTTCTAAATTTTTTTGATATTTTATCTATCTTCAGTTGTAGAACATTATTATCAACGTCACTGAGTATTATGTTAGTGTCATCTGCAAATAATATAGTTTTTGGCTTTGGGCATAATCATGGGAAGGTCATTATATTATATATAAGAAAGAGGATTGGGCCCAGAATTGATCCTTATGGTACCCCAAGCTCCATAAAAGTTAAGTTTGATCGGATATTGTTAATTTCAACTATTTGTGTTCTGTTACTTAAATATGAAATAAAAACAACTGGTATGAACATGTCAAGAGAATGCCTACAGATAGAATCCCTCAGCTGTTACTAAAGTACAAACCAATAGGACATAGAAATATTGGACGCTCATTTACTAGATGGGAGGATTCATTAAATCCCACTTGATGTGAAAACAGGTCAAATGGTCTAATTTCATGAAGCAGAAGAAGAGAAGAAGACCATTTTTCTACCAGTCCCCAAATATCAAATGTATTTAGTTTTCTGATTAAAATTTCATGGTTAACCATGTCAAATGCTTTACTAAGATATAAAAAAATCCCTTTTGTCTGTTCTCTATTACCTTAGCTTTGAATATTGATTCTGTAAATTATTGTATAGCATTGATGATTCCTGTACCTTTACAAAATCCATACTGAGAACCAGAAAGCACATGATTAGATTCCAGGAAGGGAACCAGTCTATTATACATAATTTTTTCAAGAATTTTGGAGAAAACTGATAGTAGTGATATAGGTCTATAATTTTCAATATTTAATTTATCACCCTTCTTGAATATTGGATGAACTTTCACTGTTTTAAAAATTTTAGGAAATTTCCCTGTGATTAGTGATGAATTTGAGATGTCTAGTAGCAGTGTTATCATTAAACTGGCACATCTTTTAACAATAAGGTCTGGTAAGTCGTCAATTCCACAAGATAAATTATTTTTCAGTTTTTTAATTACTTTAAACAGTTCTTCTGGTGTTAAGAATATAGTGTTTTTATATTCGTGTGGTTTAAAGTAGGTTGTTGATTATGAGTTATAGGTTCTTGATTCAGAGCAACATTTGCAAAGTAAGTTATGTAGATAGGAAATAACACTATGAGGTTTATTTTAATATTGTTTAATTGTTTCTTCACTCACCTCATACTTCTTAACTTGTGGGTTAAGAAGTATGAGGTGAGTGAAGAAACAATTAAACAATATTTACAAAGTAGTTATTAAATATCTCAGCTAATTCATACAAATTTTTAATTATTGTGTCATTGACAGATATTTCAATTCTATCTTCTTTTCGTTATCGAGTTTGACTTTTTGCTCTTGTTTTGTGAAGTTACAAATTTCTTAATTGAGAAGGCAATATCTAAGTAATATTTTGTGGTGTTTACGAACTCTACTGATTTTTCGTCTTTGTCAATTTTATTGATTACATCATTCCAGCTTTCTCTATGCAGTAAAGATTCAAAGTATTCAATATTTTCATTGTTAAAGTTTCTTTTATAATTTATTGTTTTATTAAGTTTTGAGTTCGTGGCAGTGTTTATCTCTAATAGTATATGGATAAATGTTGCATTGTGATCCGAGATACCAAAATTTATATTTTCTACTGTATATGGTAAATATCCGCGATCAATGATTATGTGATCGAGACATGTTTGTGAGGTGGAAGTTATATGAGTAGGAGTATCTATAGTCTCAATAAGATTATGGGAGTGAATTAATGACCTGAATTCAGATACAACTTTTCTCATTAGTTAGAAAGTTTATGTTGAAATCCCCACATAAAATAAGAGGTTTCTTTTTCTTTTTTAGGGTATTTAGTAGTATTTCCAATTTTTTTCTACAGAAGTGTTTATTCAACTTTTCTCATTAGTTAGAAAGTTTACGTTGAAATCCCCACATAAAATAAGAGGTGTCTTTTTCTTTTTTAGGATATTTAGTAGTATTTCCAATTTTTCTACAAAAGTGTTTATTCAACCATCCTGAGATCTATATATAACTCCTCCTGGCGCGACAGGCCTACAAAGCCCTTAGCCTACCAGCCGGCTGCTGGCCTCACATCCACATGTGTCAATCACATGATGGTATGATAATCAGCCAATGTAGGGGTGACATGTGGTCAGCATGTCGAGTCCCCCAGCCGTTATAGCTGGTTTTCTCAACCTGGAGCCACTACTTATTGTAGCTACCCAAATGCATCACGATGCTGGGTGGGCACCGGTCCCATACTGGCCGAAATACCATTAGAAAATTTCTTCCCCCATGGAGACTCGAACCAGCGCAAGTTCCGTAGCTCTGCGCCAAGGCTTCCTGCCTTAACCACTCGGTACGGCGCGGGACAAGATCTATATATAGATACTATTATTAAACAAAAAATAGTATTTGTTATATCTGTCACTGCTTGTTCGAATATCTTTTCTGCATTTAGATATGTTTGACTTTTCTTTTTGGCTTTATGTGATTCAGTACATAAATTGCTGACCTCCCATATTTATATGTTGACCAACAAAATGAGATTGTAAGTTTATAATTTTGTATCACATATGAGGAGATTTCATTGACAAGGAGCCAGTGTTCAGTACAACATCCATCCATAAATATTAATTCTGTCCAAAGGCAGGTCCTTCACTGCAATGTTAGCATTTTCATGCTATGCTTGCAGCTTTACTAGGGAATTGTAGGTGTGGTTGCTTCCCGTTGCTTTCCACACTGATGAAGGATGATGATAATGAAAAGGATGATGATGATGATGATGATGGCCATATGATTTTGGGGACCATTTGGGCCAAGAAGTTTTCCTGACATTTGTCTTACAGGTGAGGAGAAACCCCGATAAAAAACCTCACCCAGAAAAACTGCCCCAACCGAGGATCGAACCTGGGCCCGCTGCGTGACAAGGCAGCATGCTACCTCGAGACCACAGCGGTGGACCTGTACAACATATAACATCTAAATCTTGTAATTCTCACTCAGTAATATTTCCAATTCATGCTTCTTAGTTCTAAGACATTGAAATTTTGATCCATTAAAGTGAAATTATTTTTACAGTGTTACCGGTACCAGAAGTTTTTCCAGTTATTAAAAGAAAATGAGTTGCATTTACTTATCCTATTTAGTTTTGTGTTTTTTGTCTTCTTGTATTGTTTTGGCATAAAAAATCTTGCAGATGGGCAGCAGGAGGAGAGTACTTGAGAATAAAGTTCTTAGGAAAATTTTTTGTGCAGTGGCAGAGCATGGAATTTCGACAAGTGTTAGCCCCCATTTTATGGGTATAATATTGTATTATATTATTTGTAATAAGTATATGAACTTCTAAAAAGAATGATGTGCAATGTTAGGAGTAGCAAATATGATAAACTATTATAGGTGTAGGGTTAAGAAATGGAAGAAGGTAATTGGACATGTTAATAGTTAATTAAATATATACATGCATGATTTTAAAACACAGATATTCATCTCCATGACCAGCTACTTTCTAGAGCTTGTAAATCAGCTCTATCTCAGCAACCTTGGAGAGATACTAAGGACGAGATCTCTTGTTTCATTTTATTGAATAAAGTAGTGGATATAGAACATATTAAGTAATTTTTAACATCATGTGATGTGACAATGAACACAGTAGAAATTTCCAAATTGTTTCTTAATTTCTCATCTATGGTGCAATAATTCAATATAATTAGGCCCTAGCTTTTTTGTTAGATTCAGAGTTTTCTAAATGGCAGCTCTTGTTCTGCTAAGAAACACACAGTGTCTATTAGGCAGCTAACAATGTACTTGTTTTCTTTAACATTTACTTTATGCTTGTCCGTATTAATTTAGCCTGGCTTAGGGACCCTTCAATTCTAGTGTTTCCAAAATCATGTAGTGCTATTTCGCAGTTAACATGGGTTTCAACTAGTTCATGACTTTTTCAGTGCATGAAAACTATTTACATCAGAAACCCCCTTTGTTATCCAAACATTTTTCTCCATTGAAAATAGAAGGCAGAGCTAACAGTGATCACGACTCCCAGCAGCCATATGTCATGTTCATTCTAACCTTCATGTTCTTTATTAAACGATGAACTTTTGTTTTTGACTTATGATATTTAAATGAGTTAGTTTATAACTTTTTTCTCTTCTACAAAGCTTCGGCAAGGAAAGTGATGACTTAGCAAGTCTTTCAGTAACTCAAGCACCTTTCTTTTCTCCTCTCCCATGATAGCTATTTAATTTCATTGTTTTTACAATATTGTATTAATATGCTCAGAAGCACTATGTTTTCATAGGGACTTATTCTGAGAAACTGAAACCTTGGTGTTAGCCGTTTCTATAGAGTGCTAACAGGGCCAGGCTCCAGAGTTAGCATTGGGCTCAGCTTGAAATGCAGCAGGATGTACTAGCGATGAGCTTGAATGTGCCTGCGCAACTTACTCTCATAGTCATCTTCCATGTTTAGCCTTGGGAAATCAGCTAACAGTGTGGGCATTTAAAACGTTGAAGCATATGGTACTGTATTGGAATGCTACAGTATATACACAATGCATACAATATAATATATTATTAAGTTACTATTGTTTGCAAACTTTTTAACTACTAATCAATGCATTGTTGTAATCTCATTCTGGTATTATGTTTTCGTTTTAATTAAATATCAAATTAGTTTAATTCTAAACTTTGAAAGTTTTAGCTGGGCTAACAGTGCTAACATTGATGCTCCGCCACTGTTTTTTGTGCCAAAAAGAGATGAACAGACAGGCAAATGGAGAAAACCATATAATAATAGTGAGCTACATGATAAGTATAGGAATCCAGATATAATAAGAACAGTTTCTTGTAGACTGCAATGGACAAGACATGTGGCACGTATGGGGGTGAAAGATGTGCATGGAAGCTTCTTGTAGGAAAACCTGAGGGAAAACGCCCAGTTGGTACACAAAGAATGAGGTGGGAGAATAATATTATCCATTATCTGAGGGAAGTATATTATACAGGGGACGATTAGAAAACAATTAGCTCAGAATTGGGTTGTATGGAGAGCTTGTGTCCGAGAGGCCATGAACCTACGCGTTCGATAGAGCCTGTGAGTTAGTTATGACTTAAATTTTTTTTAATTCTATTTATTTGTCCGATTCTCTTGTCTACAATCGATAAAATAGCGACTGTGGCGTATTTTTATAACACGCGTACTACGTGTTAAAATAAATAAAAAAACTTGCTTCTAAATCTCTATGCACAGGATTGTTTCATTCTGCAGTTCCATGATAGTTTGCATACACATTTCTCGGATTTCTCGTTCTTATGTCGGATACCTTATGAAAATGTTATGAAACGGTTCATCGGTTCTCTATGGTACATGAGAACATAGAGAACAGAGAACGAACGAATCGTAAAATTATTACGAAAATACCCGATTGTTTCATCGACCAATTTGTGTTTTGTTCATTCGTAACAGCTGAGAATAGTGTTGATAGGAATAGTGTTAATTTAGGATGTAGATTTTATTAATATTAAACTAATTTAACAAGCAGAAAAATAATTCACACATTAAGGGGAGAATATCAAGATAATTATTACGTAGTGGCAGAGCGGAAGCTATAGTGCTAGTTGTGGGAACGTATGATAAAACTATCAGACGTTGCGGTGCAAGGTGGAGCTAATACAATAAATTTGTGGATCTATTGACGTATTTTCATCAACTAATTTATTAAACATACTGTGATTTATATACACAATATAAAGTAAAATATAATAATTTGGAAGTCTTCGAAAGGAAGTGTTCTTCGTCAACATTAAATTAGGTAATTGTTGCTGTAATTAATAATAAGAAATAGATTCACCCGAGTGGGCATTGTTGCTGAGATAATTTTATGAGATAATTTTAATATTGAGCTACTTAAATTATCTCTTTTCAAGTATCTATATTCAGAGTAAAGGAGGTTACAGTATACATATTATAATGGTTTGTGAACCAGGTTGGTATAGGCCTAATCATTTTGTGATATTTTTGTTTTATTTCAGTGATAGCGTGTCTTTCATTTGTTTGAAGGATTGGTAAATGATTCGGCAATGACTATTCTTTCAAAGAAGAAAGTAAATCAAGGAAAAACTGAAGAATCCTCAGATTCCTCGACACATCATGGAGGATCACATTCCCGAAATTTAGCCATAGGATCGATGCCAAATCATTCTCAGGTGAGGTCTCAAAAGTAACATACATTTTCACGTGATATGTATTTTTTTAATCTCTACTTTTGTGACATTCAAATCTTGGCTTAAAGAATTGTTTTGCAGTAGTTGGCTGCTAATCCTAGGCATGTAACAATGTATTTAAACTCATAAAATTCCTTTATTGTTAATATATGGGACGTTTTAATAGTTAACTGTGCAGGTTTCTGCAATCTATCATCCCTGCATGTAAGCCTGCATTTTAAACAAGTCAGCCAGCGTGGTTACATGGTAGATTGTTTTAAAAAAATAAAACCTAACCACAAAAGTATTTAGTATTGTATGAAAAGGCAGTAATCCTGTACTCCTAACCTATAATTTCAATTATACTTTCATAATGTTAATGGAAGCTAACTAAAAATCAATATGGCTGAGGTCCCCTATTTGTCTCACATGGTTTTCCATACATTCTTATGCCACTGTTGCACTGAACACTTCTTGACCATTTATATTAACGTTTTGAGCTCAACTGCACTTCTACTAGCGCTTGATTTTTCAGTTAGATTGTTGTAAACTATAGCTCTTCTTCTGTATTTACTAACATAATTTAATATTTTCAATTTTTTCAAACAATTTTTATAACATTATTAGACAATTTTCAGGTATTTATTTAAATATGCAGAATAACTGCACTTAAACTAGCGTCAAATATTTTCTAAGTCCTATAGAACAAGAGTGCACATGCGCCAGAGTTTATAGAGCCAGCGATAACCCACAATCGAACCACATTGATTATCATCCTCGATTACTATCCGTCGCTATGAAATTTAAATGATCAATATTTGCAATAAATCCCTAAATCTAAGTTAAAAAAAATAGTAATAATATTAAAATTACCAAACGTTTATTAAAAATGAGTGTACACTTACTTATCACTCCCTAACGCTGATCCAACCAGCGATAACCCAATACAGTGATAGAAAAAATCATGGACTAAGTAATATACTCTGTGGTGAAAATAGCAGTTAGCATCACAATATTGTCTAACAGTGTCATAATATTGTGATTTGCATATTTAAATAAATACTTCAAAATTGTCTAATAATGTTATAAAAATTGTTTAAAAAAGTTTAAAATATTAAAAAAGTTAGTAAATACAGAAAAAGAGCTATAGTTTACAACAATGTAACTGAAAAATCAAGCACTAGTAGAAGTGGAGTTGAGCCAAATATGCAAATCACAATATTATGACACTGTTAGACAATATTGTGATGCTAACTGCTATTTTCTCCACAGAGTATATTACTTAGTCTATGATTTTTCTATCGCTGGTTGGATCAGCGTTAGGGAGTGATAAGTAAGTGACCACTCATTTTTAATAAACGTTTGGTAATTTTCTTCTTCTTCTTCCTTTAAGTATTAGGCCAAGGTCTGTTATGATCCTATATAAAATTTTCCCTCCAGCATTTCATAGGACGGCCCAGAGATCTTTCTTTGTCCTCTTGGTAATTTTAAGGGTGTTGTATACTAAACGTCGCAAAAAATTTTAATTTTAATTTCTTATGCCTCTGATGCACTAAACACTTTTAAAACATTTAGCAACACTTTTAAACACGATTTAAACATCTTCCAATGTTGCAATGATCTTTTTTTATATTTATATATTTACATAAAACATGATCGTCCTACATTCTTCCTTACTACTTTCTGGTATTTTCCCTCCTCTTCCTATGTTTTTCCAACGTTGCCACCATCAACAACCGAAAATACTCCAGATGTTGCCAACATCACTTCTATGTTCCCTGGATTGACCTACGTTAGAGTAATTGATTTGTGTTACAGTAATTGATTTAGGTTTGGTTAGCTTTTAGGTTCCTTGCTTTTTAAATGTGATTCCACGTTCCCTGGATTTCACCTACGTTAGAGTAATTGATTTGTGTTACAGTAATTGATTTAGGTTGGTTAGCTTTTATGTTCCTTGCTTTTTAAATGTGATTTGATACGTAAAATAAATTACCTCTTCATATCTGTTATTCTATGAAAAATTCAAAATATCGGACGGTTACCACGTAAAATCATATTTCATGTTAATTATACATTTTTAGACAAGTTCTGGAAATTTTGTGTCAATGTTGGTCATACTGATTTTACATACATACATACATATACTGCCAACTGCTGGAGGTTGCATTATCTTTCTGGGATTACATGGAGCACTAGCGCATGCGCACTGCGATTCTATAGAACTTAGAAGAATTTTCTTGCGACGCTAAGTGTAGCATATCCAATTTTAATATTATTAATATATTTTTTTAACGTAGATATGTGGATTTATTGCAAATAAATTTCATAGCGACCAATAGTAACCGAGGATGATAATCGATATGTGGTTCGATTGTGGGTTATCGCTGGTTCTATAAACTGTGGCGCATGTGCACTGTTGTTCTATAGGATTTTGAAAATATTTCACGCTAGTTTAAGTGCAGATTTCCACATTTCGTATTATTTTAAACATTTTGTAACCATTTCATAAACTGTTATTACAATTTTTAAATATTTATAAATTGCACGAATATTGTGAATCGACTTCAACAGATGCGCAAATGCTTAATGTAACATCTGCTAGAAGGCTCTCAAATTGATGTTACCAACATTTGCAAATAATTCCAAACCATATTTTGAGAGATTAACTTCATTTTTGTTAGGTTCCGTTGGGACAAGTTAGTGTACATAAAATTAGTTTATAGTTTATTAAATAATATGCATGTAATTTGTTTTGTTAGGTTAGGAAATGGGAAGTTAATGTCCATTTTTTAGCATTTGAAAATTTATTCCAAAAGTTGGTAATGCCAACTTCAGAGTCATCTTCCAGAAGCTACATTAACCATTAGAGCGGCTCACGCATGCACACTGTGATTCTGTAGAACTTAGAAGAATTCATGTGAGACAAACAGTACACTTTTTCCATCAATACTTCTAAAATTCATTGTGGAAAAACAGCACTTAAACTAGCGTGAAATATTTTCAGAGTCCTATAGAACAACAGTACGCATGCGCCAGAGTTTATAGAGCCTGCGATAACCCACAATCGAACCACGTATCAATTATCATCCTCGATTACAATCCATCGCTATGAAATTTAAATGGCCAATATTGCAATAAATCCACAAATCTATGTTTAAAAAAATCAATAATATTAAAATTACCAAATGTTATTAAAAATGGGTGTACACTTACTTATCACTCCCTAATGCTGATCCAACCAGCGATAACCCAACACAGCGATAGAAAAATCATAGACCTAAGTACTATACTCTTTGGAGAACATAGGCAGTTAACATGCACAATATTGTCTTACAGTGTCCATAATATTGTGATTTGCATATTTAAAAAAAAAATATAATACTATCAAAACTGTCTTAATAATGTTTGAAAAATTATAAGAATATTAAATAATGTTAGTAAATACAGAATAAGACCTATAGTTTACAACAGTATAACTGAAAAATCAAGTGCTAGTAGAAGTGCAGTTGAGCCATTCATTGTAAATCACAATTGAGGTTATATAGTATAGTTGGGAAAACTGCACATAAACTTGTGTGAAATATTTTAAAAGTTCTATAAAATAACAGTGTGCTTGTGTAGAATTTAAAGAGCCAGCAATAACCCACAATTGAACCACATATCGATTATCATCCTCGATTACTATCCATCGCTATGAAATTTAAATGACCAGTCTTTGCAATAAAGCCCCAAATCTACGTTAAAAAAATATATCAATAATATTAAAATTACCACACATACACTTGCTTATCACTCCCTAACGGCGATCCAACCAGCGATAACCTAAAAGAGCAATAGAAAAATCATAGACTAAGTAATATATTCTCTGGAGAAAATAGCAGCATCACAATATTGTTTAACAGTGTCATAATATTGTGATTTGCATATGAAGAAGAGCTATAATTTACAATAATAACCTAAAAAATTAAGCATAATTAGAAGTGCAGTTAGCCGTATATTTTTAAAAAAAATATTAAAATAGGTACCTGATATTTCGGTTGTCCTTAATTACAACGGATTTCTGTTTAAAAAGCTTTGTCAATTAGTTAAAACCATATAGGCATTTCAGAACATGTTCTATCCTAAAGACTAACTATAGTCTCTCTGGTTTAACTTTACAAGAAGTTTGTAGAATGAGACAACTGTACTCGCCTCTCTCACTCGCACCAGTGTTGTCGTTGTTTCTTCACCAGATGTTAATAGGGGAAGAGGAAAATTGACAACAGGGTGGGTTCTTTCTTTCTTTCTTTTGTATCTGTACTAATGCGGTCAACGATCTACCCTTGTATCTCCATCTCTCTCTCTGCCAAGTTAAGCCAGTTATACAATAACAGGTAACAATTAATGATAAGACAGCTGTATTAATTTGACTGTTACCTTTGATTAGTTTAGGTCCATATTTAAGCTACCAAAATTAGAAGATATTAGTAATTAAGTACGGGAATACCGAAAAGGCCTGTGCAGGGTCAACTAATCAAATTACAACAAAAATGGCTCAACATTCCAATAACTTTCTTGGAAAATTTTAGAATTTGCCAATCACTCAATGAATTTTTCTGAAGTTCTACAGAATTGCAGTGAGCAAGCGTGAATGCTTAAATGTAACTTCTACCAGATGGCATGATATATCTGTGTAAACAGTATGACCAATCTTTGCAATAAATTCCAAAGCATGCTTATAAAAATGGATGTATACCAACTTTCCCTTCCTAACCTAACAAAATAAATTATGGAGAAACAGTACCTTACCTCACCCAATATATATAGAAGAACAGTGCACATGCACCAGGGTTTATAGAGCCAGCGATAACCCCATCGAACCACATATCATCCTTGCCCAGTGAGTTATTGCTGCTCACCACATATCGTTTATCATCCTTGCCAAGTGGATTATCGCTGTTTGAAGCTGTACTAAAATTTATATAGCTTTTGCTAGATGGCAGCACATCACTGTGAAAATTGAATGACCAATCTTTGCAATAAATCCCCAGATCTATTTTAAAGAAATGTATTAATAATATTCAAATTCCCAAACATTTATTAAAAATGGATGTAAACTAACTTCCCTCTTTTTAACATAACAAGATAATTTACCTGCATATTCAATTGAGTTGGTGTTTACTTGATGAAAATCCACATTTATTAATTAAATAAAAATAAAACTTAGTTTTATTTGATTTTCATATTTATTAAGATATAATTCAGTGACAGCTGTTTCGGTACACTGTACCTTCTTCAGACATGTTAACAAATTATGAATTGTGTTATTATAGTACATATCAACTGATCTAAGCAACAATACAACAATAATTTATTTATTTATTTATTTTTTTTACCTGCATATTATTTACTGAAGTGGGTTACTCCATCAATTGTATGCCGTCAAAATAAATACCCAAGCATTTATTAGAAATGGATGTACATTAAAAACTAGAAGTTGATCCATATATTTCAATAGTATAAAAATAGTAATAGTGTAATTGAGTCCTTGATCATTGCAACTAGTGGGTTAGTAGGTTATCGCTGGGTGCAACATTGGAAGAAGAGAGAAAATGATAGACTAAGTAATATACTCTGTGAAGAAAATAGCAGTCAGCATCACAATGTTGTCTAACAGTGTCAAAATATTAGTGTTTTGCATATTTAAATAAATACTTAAAAATTGTCAAATAATGTTATAAAAATTTTTTTAAAAAGTTTAAAATATTAAAAATGTTAGTAAATACAGAAGAAGAGGCTACAGTTAACAACAGTAAACTGAAAAATCAAGGGTGAGGTAAACTATATTTGAAGAGAAAAATTTTCGCCTACACCAAGACTCGAACCCGGGACCCTTGGCTTTCTGAGCCAAGTGCTCCACCAACTGAGCTACTGAGGCGAGTTGCGATCTAGATGCAAAATTTTCTCTTATATACATTGTAATCCCTCCCTCGTGCCAAATGCTTGAAACCTTTGCTTCTATAATTTTGCAAATGGCACCTAGGTAGCTCAGTTTGTAGAGCACTTGGCCTGGAAAGCCAAGGGTTCGAGTCTCGGTCTAGGCGAAAATTTTCTCTTCAAATATAATTTATCCTTCAGTGAGAAGTGTTAAATCAATAATAAAAACATCAGTGAGGTAAACTACTGTTCATCCTATATATATATACCTATATATATATATATATATATATAATAATAATAATTTTGGTTCAATTATAGAGAAAGATGGAACATTAAGTAAAGAAATAGCAAAAAAGATTAGTAATGGAAGAAACACCATAGGAATGTTACACTCAATACTATGGAGTAAAAACATCATTAACAGAAGAAAACAATTAATTTATAGATCCATACTAGAAACTATAATGTTATATGGATCCGAAGTTTGGACAATGACACAACAACATGTCAACAGTATAACTGCAGTTGAAATGGATTTTTGGAGAAGAGCTGTCAGAAAATCTTGACTGGAAAGAATTAGAAATGCAGAGATTAGAAAATGGATGAATGCAGAAAGAAATATAATATATGAGATTGAACACAGAAGGATAAAATGGTGTGGACACATAAGAAGAATACAGGATGGAAGACTACCAAAGGCTGTCTATGCATGGAAAATTGAAAGAAGGAGCGGAAAAGGAAGACCAAGAACAAGCTTGAAGAATAACATTCAGAATTCAATGAGGAAATTTGGTGTAATGGATGAAGACACAGTGTACAGAGAACGGTGGAGAACTTTAATTAAGGGAAATTTGTGAATGTTTTTACAAATTGATAGTCTATAAGTCCATAGTCATTCATGTTTTTTTTTAAATTCATTTTAATAACTAAGATTGATCAGAGAAAACCCTTAATGATGAGGAAAATTCTCAGAATGAACAATGAATGAACTATAAACTAATCTGGGGTATATTAACTTCTCTCATTGAATCCTAACAAATTGCAGTGATTTTCGTAAAATATGTTCTTGAAATTAATTGCGAATGTTGATCACACCAATTTCACAGATATGCCCTGCCATCTGGTGGATGTTACATTAAACATGCATGTATGCACTGAGATTCTAGAGAGATAAATATCACAGTTTGCATATGTAGATAAATACCTAATTGTAAAATACATTTTAAGAATCATTGCTAAACATTAAAAACTCTACGAAATGTTATTAATAATGGTAAAAGTATGTAGTGCAACAGTATCTTAAGAATGGTGTATGAAAAATCATAAAACATCAAATCCTAAAGTTGAGCCAACATACTCCATGCTTTTCCATACAACATTCTTATGGCATTATGTACTTTTTCCATTTTTATTAATGTTTCATAGTATTTTAAACTTCTTTTAATGTTCCTTAAAGCATATTTAACATTTATTATATATATATATATATATGCAAATGCAAATGTGTAATTTCCTCTCAATGATTTTTCTGTTCTAAAGAATCAGTGTGCATGCACGAATGCCAGATGGTAGACATATATATGAAATCAGTATGACCAACATTCACAATTAGTATCAAAACATATTTTAAGAAATGGATGTTCACTCACTTCAGGTTGGTCATGCCAATCTCACAGATTTGTACCATCATCTGGCGACAATTCCAAAAATGTTTGTGCATGCACACTAATATTCTGTAGAACTTAGTTGAAAACTTCAGAATTTGATGGCTCAACTTTCTAACATGTGACATGACTTTTCCTTCTTCTTCTTCTTCCAACCAAGTCTTAGACCTATAGGCCTGCTGATCTATTATTGTTGAATTATGATCATACTCCTACCTAGGATAAATCTAGTTGGGTTAGTATTTTGTTTTGCTTCTTTTTTTAAGTTTAAGACTTCATTCTAGTTAGAGTGAGTATTTGTGTTTTGGTTAGCTTTTAAGTTCAAGATTTCAATTTGGAGCTATAATGGTGCACAGATGTTTGAAGTGTTTCTCCTGTGGTTGGCAATATGCATTCAAATATGGTTGGTATCTAATGTCGAGCACTTGATAATGAAATCATTTGCTCTCTTGCACTCCAAAATATAGCTGAAAGGCTGGTCTCTTCTACAAAAGCTGGACAACAGAGGAGATGGTTTCTTTCCATATCTTCATTTAAATTGCAAAAAGAGCATTTAGGTGAATCTGTTATGCCAAGTCTGTGTAGGTGTTTATTCAGGCAGTCATGTCCTATTAGCAGTCTGAATATTGCTACTGCAGATTTTCTTTGTAATGTAGTAATGTCATAAGCTTGTAGATTTTCCCACTCCTTTCCAGATTTTTGGTTGTGTATTCTTCTCTAAGTTTATTGATATATTTATTTGAGATCATTCTTTTGATAGAGTGAAAGGAAACTGGGGTAGAAGTTCGGTTCGAAACAATTTTGCTACCCTTCTTGGCCAGAAAAATTGGCTATTTCATTGCCTGTCACTCCACAATGGGCTGGAATCCATTGAAGTACAACTTTTTTATATAGATGGGATAACTTTTATTATTTTGTGACATTCTATAATTTTGATGCTTTTGGGTGTTGTGTCTCATGTTATAGCAAGAATGGCTGCTTTGGAGTCACATAGAATTACAACTTTTGTAAATTTTTGGATGTGATATTAAAGATTTTGTAAACTTAAGAAAATTGCTAGAATTTCGCCATCTTATGTTTGTTGAATTAGAGTTTAGTTTACGATAAAAGGAAAAAAAGTGGATATACTGCACCAGCACCAGTGCCATCATCATTTGTTAGGCTGGAGCCATCTGTAAAATTGTGTATCCATTCAGGAGCAGGGTATCTTAAATTTATTATTTCCAGTGACATTTGTTTTAAGATATTCAGATTTCTTGAGGTCTTCTGATAAAATATAATTCAAATATCCTGTATAATGTTGGCTGCATCCCATGATTCTATACTGTAACCACTAAGCATATATTGGCGCATGTGCATGATGATTGGTTGAGACTTAGAAAAGTTTTTGTCACATGTTGGAAAGTATTCCGAATTTGCCTTTCATTTACACATTGGAATTTTTCTAAGTTCTATAGAATCACAATGGGCATGCACGAACAATTACTGTAACTTTCACCAGCTAGCAGGACATATCTGTGAAATTGGTATGACCAACCTTTGCAATAAATTCCCAAACATGTTAATAAAAAGTGGATGTACACCAACTTCCCTCTTTCTAACCTAACAAAAATAAATTACTTGCATATTATTTAATAAGCTAATCTGGTGTACCCTAATTTATCACATCGGAACCTAACAAAATTAAATTAATTTCTTAAAATATGGTTTGGAATTAATTGCCAAGTTGGTCACACTGATTTCACAGATTTTCCTGCCTCTGGTCAAATTTACGTTAAGCATTCTGGCATGCACACTGCGATTCTGTAGAGTTAAATACCACAATTTGTATACATAGATAAATATTTAATAATTGTAAAATATTATTTTTTAATTTAAGAAAGAAAAATTAATGTTTGAACCGGGTTTTGAACTCTGGACCTCTAGTTCTATGTACTAGTGTAAGTTGAAAGAAATGTTAATGTTTATATTGCCGTTTGAATGGTGTAATTGGACAGCACAATAGTACGTAGAACTGGAGGTCCAGGTTTCAAATCCTAGTTCAAACATTAATTTTTCTTTTTAAATTAGATTCTATCCAGAATTGGAATTTGTTAATCCAAATAAAAACATTGAAAATATGAGGCTTTACCGCTAAAAAGTGATGTATTAATTCTCAATAAAAATATTTCTGAATAGAAGCTGTCAGTTGGTGTGATGGTAGCGACAGCTATTAGCCTTCGGACGAACGGGAATTGTATAAATTGAAAGAAATGTTAATGTTTGTATCATTGTTTGAATGGTGTAATTGAACAGCACACTGGTACATAGAACTAGATGTCCAGGGTTCAAATCCCAGTTAAACATTAATTTTTCTTTCTTAAATTAGATTCTATCCATAATTGGAAAGTGTTAATTCAAATAAAAACATTGAAAAAATTGTAAAATATATTTTAACAATCATTGCAAAATATTTAAAATACTATGAAATGTTATTAAAAATGGTAAAAGTATGCAGTGTAACTGTGTCTTAAGAATGCTGTATGGAAAATCATAGAACATCATATTCTAAAGTTTGAGTCGAACTAAGAAAAATTCATTTAGTGAATGAGTGAGTTATTAGAAAGTTTTTCCCAAAAAAATTTTGATAGATTGCGAGAAAAAATTTCTCTCACTATACAAAGTAGTCCACTGCTGTGGTCTTGAGGTAGTGTGCTGCCTTGTCACGCAGCGGGCCCGGGTTCGATCCCCGGGCGGGGCAGTTTTTCTGGGTGACAAATGTCAGGAAAACTTTAAGGTCCAAACGGTCCCCGAAATCATATGGCCAACATCATCATCATCATCCTTCATTGGTGTGAAAAGGAACAGAAAGCTAACCACACCTACAATTCTCTTGTAAAACTTCAAGCATAGCATGAAAATGCTATGATTGCAGTGAAGGACCTGCCTTCAGGCAAAATTACTATGGATGGATGGATGGATACAAAGTAAATATAATCCTTGTTGTAAACAAAAATTGGTATTTATGCTGAGAGTGTTGTTGGGCCACTCACTTTGTCTGACGGTTAATGTTAGTAACCAATCAGTAACTATTGATTTGAAAGCTGCAAGACCAAGAAAATTAACTTGGAAATAGTTTTCATTGGGCCACTCAAAAATTGTTTTTAGGTTATACAGAATAGTAGTGTGCATGCACAAGGCTTAGAAAGTTCCAATAGATGGCAAAATATTAATATAGGTTATGTTAAGGAACGAATATGACCAACCTATGCAAATAATTTCCCAAACATGTTTATAAGAAACTGATATACTCTTACTTGCCCATTTTAACCAAATTAAATAAACTACATACATATTATTCGGTATACTAATTGGCTATTCTATTCTATTCTATACTCATTTTATTTTGTTAGATGAGCAAAATGAGAAAGTTAGTTTACAAAATGGGCAAATTAGTATACGCCAGATTAGTTTATAGTTTATAGGATAATCTGGGACACCATAAGGAAAAGTTAGCTGTTCTGTTTGAACAGCGACTAATGTAGGTGGATTCCTGACATAGAATCCCCAACTAATCTGTTGTATATTACCTTATCCCTTCCTAACCTAAGAAAATAAGAATGTAGTAGTGCAATTTCAGTTTTAGTATATTGCATTGTGAAAAAAAAAAACACGAGAGCCCTACATATTGTGTAGTGGACCACTAGTTATTGAACAAATTGATAATTATTGTTTGTTGCCAACATGTCTAATTATGTTTATGCTATAGCAAAATGTTTATCGGATTATCAGGTGTTTCATCCAGTGATAACCCATGAAAGTTTACTGAAGTTTCCAATAGAGGCAATTTATGCACATACTTTTATGAATTGACCAATTTAATGAGGATATTTTGGGGATTTTCAGGGAAAAGGTACAATATCAAAACTTTACAAAAAAAACTCCAAAAAATGCAGAGAAAATTATCGTTGTTGAATGTAGTTACCGACCTGAAGTATGTGTGTATATATATATATATACATATACATACATATACACATACATACATACATAGTTCTTGATGAGATAAAAGTGCGAGAAATAAGGAAGATATTAATTACAAATTCACATAAATCTAACCTAAAAATCATGAAAAAACATGATGGCTTCTTTGAAAGTTACCTCAGAATAATGGGAAACAGAACTGCCAACCCGATGGATCCGTCATAACCAGTAACATTGGCTCACTCAGTATTGTTACCTTCTATTCCACCAAGCTATGGCATTGCACCAGCCTGCGACATCCTCAGGAACAGTATATATCCAAACTATCTGAAGAAAAAAAAAAAAGAAACTTAACCCTTCTCGGATGAGGATTTTTTTTACCAAGGATGAAAGGTAAATTTTGAAAATAATGAATTACATTTTCCGATTGAGGGTATTTCCACTTTTCAGCGGTTGCCCTTTTACCAGCCGGCTGCTGGCCCTTCACATCCACATGTGTCAATCACAGAGGTAGATGATCAACAGCCAGTGTAGGGGTGACATGTGGTTAGCATGTCGAGTCCCCCAGCCGTTATAGCTGGTTCCTCAACCTGGAGCCGCTACTTATTGTAGCTACCCAATTGCCTC
The DNA here is from genome assembly GCA_030220185.1 of Diploptera punctata. NCBI lineage: Eukaryota > Metazoa > Arthropoda > Insecta > Blattodea > Blaberidae > Diploptera > Diploptera punctata. The sequence continues at coordinate 1,826,904 of JASPKZ010010253.1, forward strand.
ACGATGCTGGGTGGGCACCGGTCCCATACTGGCCGAAATACCATGAGAAAATTTCTTCCCCCATGGAGACTCGAACCAGTGCAAGTCCCGTAGCTCTGCGCCAAGGCTTCCTACCTTAACCGCTCGGCTACGGCGCGGGACTATGAATTACATACAAATGTTAATAAATTGTACCTAAATTGTGCATTTACGTATAAAAACAACATATACCTTGTTTTTTTGTTGATATCCATCACTGATGTGCTTCAAAATGACATTTTATTATTTTACATACATAATGTCACTGCAAAAATGGCATAAGGCTCACAGGCCTGTTTAAGTTACACTTTTTGACCATTCTATATTAGTGAGTTATTGTATGAAAAGTTTGTTCACAAAATACTCATAATAATAGCAATATAAATAAATAATACCAGTAATAATAATAATAATAATAATAATAATAATAATGTAAATAGTGCACCTACGTAAGAAAGAGTTTTTCATGACTGTTATAGGTCTATTCATGGTTTCTTATTTTTCTGTGAATGATGTAAAGGAAGGTTGGAGAGTCTGTTTTGTTCCTAAAAATTCTCCTCTGTATGATACATTTTGAAACACACATCTGGATGTAGAACAAGTTTCACAGAAATAAATTTTCTTCTTCTCACTTTTTGTTCTGCATACAACACAGGGATTTGCTCAAGAACCTTTTTTTGTTCTTCCCAAGAAATGCGGTAAACCAGTGTTTACGGGTACTCATGCATTCAGAAACCAGAGGTGTGACAAGTGCTTTTATGTATTTTTTGTCTGGTAGAGGGTTCTTATTGTATCTTCTTGGGTTCATTAGACGCCTCCAAGAGTAAACAAAAAAAAAAAAAAATCCTGTACCATTTATGAGTGTGTCCACAAAACTGGTACTGTGCAATATAATTATCTGTCCTATCAACTCCGCCCGTGTGCTTGGTGCAGTCCAGAACTAAATTAGGTTTGAATGTTGGAGGTTGATTAGGATACTGTGAAGGTACTGCTGTCATTTAATTTTTGTCCCCTTTATGATAAGTACTTAGAAGAGTTACAGTTCTTTTATCTCTCCATCCGAGAGTCAGATTTTCTTCTTTTCTAAAACTAATTACATCCCCCTTTTTGATCTTTTATTATTTTTATTTGGCTTTAGGGAATATGGTATGTTTTTTCTATTGCTCAGCACTGTACCTGTTGTAATATTTATCTTCCATAATTCATCTCCTAATTCAGGTGAAGTATGGTACCTCTCTGTATAAATACGGAAACCTTGAGGTGGATCTATAGGATCTTTTAGGAATGGGGTCAAGCCCTTGACAACTTGGGTAGTTTTGAGATCAGGAGTTTTTCACATATAGAGCTGGAAATTATAAGTTACCCATTTGAACTTCTGAGAGGGAAAACACTTTCATTCCAAATTTTGCTGGTTTATTTGGATTGTAGACTTTGATTTTCACTCTCTCCTTGAAGCTGATTGTGCTTTCATCGACAGATATGAAAGTCCCGGTGAGTAGAAGAGAGATACATGTGACATTATTTTTTTCATCACACCCTGTATCAATTCCTCTTTAGCTAACATTTTGTTACCTTCAGCACGGGTAAAATGTAGATTCTAAAACAAAAGGAGAAATTTGTCTCTTGGTAAAACATTGCCAAAAAAGGGATATTTGTCTACCCAGCTTCTGGAAAAGTAGTCGATGTCAGGGATGACATGAAGCCCCATGTTGATAACCATCAAGAAAAACACTTTTATATCGGAAACTTTCAGGGGAGACCATGATACAATTCTAGCTCTTTTAGTCAGGGTTGTTGATTTTTGTTTGTTTCCACTTGAATGTTAGTTTCCTTCATTATTATGTCAAAATTTTCATTGCCAAGAAAAGGTTAAAATATTCCACTGCATCAATATCCTCATCGAAATGAGATAGTAATACTGTTCCTGCTAAATTTTATATGTTGGTGTGTTAGAAGTTGGTCTACCCAGCTAGGTGCACTATTATCAGTGGTGTCACTTATGTCACTCTCGCATTCACTTTCATTACTTGATGGTATTTTGTAAGAATCACATTCACTGTCACTAAATGACAATTATGAAAATTCACTACCACTTTCATTCACTGCTTGTTCTATTCCCTCACTTGTATTCAGCTTTCTTTTTGCCATTTTACAAAAAAAAACAGGATAAATATGTTACGAATGAACCACCGTAATATGTAATGAAGCACTACCCAGAACTCCACTGATTACCTCATAAGAAAATATTCCTAACTGAATTAAAAAGGGAATTTTCCCCTCACAATGGTATAAAGAACAGTCTCCTGCCATCTCTTGAAAAATATATGGAACTATGTGGACCAGAACTGCTGGAAAAGTAGGATGTATTTTTCCTACCCATATATGTGTTTCTGCCCATGAGGGAATGGTCAGGCCGCCCATATATGGGTTTTTGCTCGTGAAGGGTTAATGTAATTTTCGTAATGTAAACTAATTGTAGCCAACCTATCCAAATTGCATTCCGACATACCAAAATTTTCCAAAACATAAGGAATTCTTTCCTTTACACACTTCAAGAAGGCAAGAAAACCAATCTCTTATGGAGTTGTTTGACAGTTCCTCCTCATTCAGAAACCTACAGTCATGTTTTTTCAACTTGTACAAAAAATAATTTTGAAATGCATAAACAAGCAAGAGGATTCGTCAAACAGGCAGTTTCATGCAGGAAAAGAAAGTGTTAATGAATCCAGATTATTCATATCTTCCATGTACTTCATGCCCACCATCCTTCTTCCTGCATTTAAAATACCAAAATGTCTTGCTCTAGTAGTATGAAAAAGTTCCAAAATAATCCCACAAAGGGGACACTCCATAAATTTGTGTAGAAGTCCCCAATTTTTACACCATTCTATTACAGATTCTTTGTCAACACACACTGTGAGAAGGAGGTCTACCATGTTAAAATTCTCCATCTTAAGTACGTAATTAATACTGTGTCCCCTATATGGAAAAATGGATGTATCATGAATCATTACTAATATTACGTACCATTATGTAAAAAAAGTATTGATCTTCCGGTACTTTATAGTACCATTAAATGTTAGAGTGAAAAAACCTATTGGCACCATAAACATACTTACATTATCTAATCGATAGCATTCAAAATAGTACAACCAGTTGTCTGTTCTACATGCTGTAGGCTGCATTTCCTTCAGATTACCCGATATTTTAATGAAAAAAAAAATTCATCATCATCATAATACATTCACGAATTTATGCCATTTGTTGACCTGTTTCGGCCTCAAGAGAAACACCATCCAGAAGTCTTTTGAGTGGACGTCCTGGTCTTCTTCCTGCAGGTTGATATCTTAACATTTGTTTGGGTATCCTGTGATCTTCCATTCGATGAACATGTTGCATCCATTATATTTGAAAAGAAAAATATACGCCTAGACTAGGATTTGAACCCAGGACCTTTGACTCTCCATGTCAGTGCTCTATCCATGTGAGCTACCTAGAGCATTGACATAGAGAGTCAAAGGTCCTGGGTTCAAACCCTAGTCTAGGCATATATTTTTCTTTTCAAATATAATTTGTCCATCATTAAGATATTTAAAAATGAATAATATAAACATTGAAATGTTGCATCCATCTTGACTTATAATTAGAAATTTTGTTTTCTAAAGGTTCCATGTGTAATTCTTCTAAGATGTCTTCATTTTTTCGTGATCTAGTAGTATGTATCCTACAGTCCTCCAAAGGTATCTCATTTCAGCAGATCTAAGTCTCTGTATATCCTTCTGTTTCAATGTCCGTACTTTGCTACCATACAAAAGAGTTGGAAGAGCCAGTGTTTTATACACTTTTAGTCTTGAATGTTTTTGGACTAACTGAGGATTGAAGATAGAATTTATTAACCCTAAAATTCTTAAAAATTTAGATATTTTTGCATTTACAATCCTATTCTTCATATGAGATATTGCATCCTAGATATGTAAAATTATTCACCTGCTCCAAAATTTTATTGTTGAGTACAATTTTACTTCTGACAGGAACTACACTTTGAAATGCCATAATTTTCGTTTTCTCTGTAGATATCTTCAATGGAAATTTCTTGCACATATTATTATGGATAAACCAATTTGATGTGCATATTTTGTTAAAAGATATGAGGGTTGGAGCTTTACTAATGGCAACTATTTATTTACAACTGATACAAAAGAGATACATGTTACAGTATAATATAATTTAAAATGGACAACTGTAAACAAAAGGTTGTTGGGGTAAGGAGTTTTAGTCTTGCAGTGGAGACAGTATAATACTTAATATATGTAGAAACAACACTATGAAGTTTCTTTTAATTATATTTGAGTTGGAAATTTTGACTCACGTCATATTTCTTGTTTTTAATTGCAAAGTTCTGTTTTTCAAAATGTTTTTGATCATCATCATCATCATTGGCACAACAACATCATTCCTGAGTCCTGGCCTCCTCAAGGAGCCTCCTCCAATTAGCTCTGTCCTGTGCCTCCCTCCACCAATTTCTCAATCCCAACTCTCTGGCATCTCCATTCACCTCACCCTTCCATCGCAGTTTCGGTCTTCCTCTTTTTCTTCTACCTTCCGGTTGAGTGGACCATATCCTTTTACATATTTCTGACTCTTCCTTCTTCTTATGTGCCTTGCCCATCGTAGTCTGATTAATTTAATGAATTTACTAATTTCCACCTCTTTGAATAATGCATACAACTCCTGATTATAGCATTTTCGTCAGACACCGTTCTCACATATAGAGCCATACCCCCTCCTTAATATTTTTATTTCAAAAAATTGCAGAGCGCATTCATTGTTTCTTCCCATTATCCATGTTTCACATCCATATGTCAAAATGGGTATTATTATAATCTTGTATAGTAATATCTTTACAGATCTTGACATGACTTGACTTTTCATGTGTTTTAAAAGCCCATAATAACAGCTTGTTGGCTATATTTATTTGATTCTTTATTTCTTGTTTTGTATCATTATCCATTTTGACTATTACCCCTAAATATTTGAATTGATCTACTGTTTTAAATGTGTATCTTCCTATCTGAACGTTTTTGTAGCATAGTTTCTTTCTGAAGTCATATATTTTGACTTTTTTTCATTAATTTCCAGACTCATCTTTTTTGCATTAGATTCAAGGGCGATGAAAGCTTCTGTTAGTGCTTGAAAGGACCTTCCAATTATGTCCACATCATCCGCATAACCTATGACTGTATGGGTTTGGTGAAAGTTGTTCATTATATATTAAAAGAAACCTCATAGTGTTTTTTCCTACATATATTAAATAAAGTTGACTATTCAAGTCGTAAGGAAAACAAATAAGATACGAACTGTATGAACAACTGTTAACAAGTTAGCAGTATAAAAATTCAAGAATTTACTTACTTACTCACTGGCACTATCGAACCCATAGGTTCATGGCCGCGCGGACATAAGCTCTCCATACATCCCTATCCTGAGCCAATGCTTTCCAATCATTCCCTGTATAATCTACTTCCCTCAAATCATAGTTAATGTTGTTCTCCCACCTCATTCTTGGTCTACCTACTGGGCGTTTTCCTTCTGGCTTTCCTACAAGAAGTTTCCATGCACGTCTTTCATTCCCCATATGCGCAACATGTCCTGTCCATCGCAGTCTATGAGACTTAACTGTTCTTATTATATCTGGCTTCCTATAAAGACCATGTAGTTCATTGTTATGTAGTCTTCTCCATTCACCTGTCTGTTCATCTCTCTTTGGTCCAAAAATTTTCCTAAGAACTTTATTCTCAAATACTCGTAATCTCCTTTCCTCCCTTAAAGTAAGAGTCCATGTTTCGCACCCATATAATATAACTGGTAGAATAATAGTTTTATATATTTTCAGCTTAACGTTTTTTGAAAGGAGTTGGGACATCAAAAGTCTCTGCAATGCATAATAGCACGCATTTCCAGAATTGAGCCTATGTTTAATTTCTTTGTGCATCTCATTCCTATTTGTGATTATTGTTCCTATGTATTTGAATTCGGCCACTTCCTCAAAATTTCCCTCATTTGTCATTAGCTGTCAATTTCCATTATATACTGAATTTCTACGTGTGACCATATATTTAGTTTTACTGATATTTCCTTCCAGTCCTAATTTCTTAGTGTTACTCAATAGTGTGTGCATGTTGGCCTTGAGTATCTCCTCGCTATCGGCCAGTAGTACTACATCATCAGCATAAATTAACAGCTTATTAATACCATTCAGTTGTAAGCCTTCCTCATTCTCTAAAGATTTAATGGCATGCTCTAGTACAAAATTAAATAGTAGAGGAGATAGTGCATCTCCTTGCTTCAACCCATTCTGGATTTCAAAAGTGTCTGAAAACTGTTTGCCTACACGCACCCTACTCTTTGAGCCATTTAGACACATTCGTATAAGTCTAACTAACTTTTAGGAATTCCAAACTCCAGCAGGATACTATATAACTTCTCCCTCTTAATTGAATCATATGCTTTTTTGAAGTCTACATATAGTTGATGTACAGTACCATTATATTCCCATTTCTTTTCTAAAATCTGTCTTATACTAAAATCTGATCTGTTGTAGACCTGTTTCTTCTAAATGCACATTGATGATCTCCTATCAATATAGGGAGTAAGTCTGCTTACTAATATATTTGTTAGAATTTTGTACGAAGTTGAAAGTAATGAGATGCCCCTATAGTTGTTGCAATCAGTTTTATCTCCTTTCTTATAAATTGGTACGATAATTGATTCCTTCCATTCATCTGGAAGAGCTTCTTTTTCCCAAGAATTTAATGAATAATTTTTGGGAACTAAGATTGGACATTAAAAGAAATTTAAAATTAAAAGAAATTAGAAATAAAATAGCTGCTGATGTAAAATTCATCAATAGATGTTTGGAATTGGAAATTATACCAAAATTTGTTAGAAAAATGAACAAAAACAATAATAACCATCAAAACATTTTGGTAAGGAAAACTTTGCATTTAAAAGCAAGAAATATGAGGTCAGTCAAAATTTCCAAATCAAATATTAACATTATATGATATAAAATAGATAACAGTAAACAATTGGACGAGATAATACAGAATATCAAAGAATGCAAGGAGTTCGTTGATAAAGCCAAAACTCTTACTAGAGTTATATCTTGGGATGACAAGAATATAAAATATGTAGTTTACATCATGAAGATTCTGTCATTCTCATTCCTATTAAAATTATCACATACACAATTACAGCAGCAATTACCTAATGTAATATTGATGAAGCACACGTCCTTTCAAAGAGTTTAATGGATATTTGTCTCACAATTTTTTGATTTTTTTCCTTAATTAAGTGACCATATTATACAATCATAGAGTAATATATACAAATTACCATTTTATGTTTTTAATCTGTGGAATTTTAAACAAAGGCTGAGAAGACAAGGAAACTTGAACTGTATATACTGCAGCCACTGATTCTCTCCGGCCTTGACATTTTCACAACAATGTTGCCGATATGGATATTCAGTGGGAGTGGCCGCTTTATGTATGCAGTTAGCAGACATACAGCTGACAAAATCTCAGCAATTTCAAACCTTACTAGTGCACTATAACTGTATCAAGAACAGTGATTGGTTGTGGCAGTAATCTACTCCCACTACAACCATATCCTTATTGGCAGTAGGGGCAAATTCTCCCTTTACCCCCTCATATAATCTAAACTTCAGAGCCGGAGATGTGATGGCTCGGGTATAGTAACACAAATTTTCTTGTCATTATTAAATTTCTTAATTTGTATGGTTTATTTTCTGTTAACAATGATCTTAGATATTTGAATACATTTCACATTTTTATTACAAATTATTACTTCTAGTTCTTCTGCCACATTCTGCTGTGTTCTGGATTTCTTGTCAGAAGAATAAAAATTATGATAATTGTTTGGAACAATGAAGCCATGATTTTCAAACTTTATTTTAAAAAAGACGTGGATATTAGTTTAATTAGATATTTTGTTAAGAAGTAATATTATGAGGCTTTATTTAAACATTCAATAAAGAAGAATAGAATATGAATAAATGTTGTATCCACGGTTGACACCCAAATGAGCAAGTGCTCATTCTTGGGTGCAGTTCATTTACAGAAATAATACATATAGAATATATACATTACAAATGTTTAGTTAAAGGGAAAGGGAAAAAAAAATTTATATGTAGGAGGCAGTTTCAAGACAAAATAAATTTCAGCACATAAAAAATTAAAAAATCATACAAGGGGAAATGAAATAAACAAAACAATATAGAATAGATTAATACCGGACTGAAGAAGGTATTTAAAGACATTAGTCCACCGCTGTAGTCTCGAGGTAGTGTGCTGCCTTGTCATGCAGTGGGCCCGAGTTCGATCCCCGTTCAGGACAGTTTTTCTGGGTGAGGTTTTTATCGGGTGTTTTTCCTCACCTGCAAGACAAATGTCAGGAAAACTTTAAGGCCCGAACAGTCCCCGAAATCATATGGCCATCATCCTTATCATTATCATCTTCATCCTTCACTGGTGTGGAAAACAACAGGAAGCTACCACACCTACAATTCCCTAGTAAAGCTACAAGCATAGCATGAAATTAAATACATTAAGTAATACTATAAAGCAAAATTAATTTAGAAGAAGAAACTTAAAAAAAAAACAATATATATACATACACACATATAATGAATAAGATTTTAAACTTATATTTTGTAATCTTCTCCAGTTACGAGAAACTTTTCCTCATTGTCAACTGGCATCTGACCGTTGATTTGACAATTGATATTTCTTTTTCGTCTTCTCCCTTTGTTGATGGACTGATAAACAATCAAATCAAATCTTTTTTTCAGGGAATTTCAAAATTCATTACTTTATGTTTGTAATATTGCAAAGAATTTAGACTTGATATTCAAAAAGTGAAAGATTTTTTTTTGTAAACATGCAATTTTGATGAAAATACAATATCACCTAGCCTAACTTCATTTCACCTAATCGAATCATGCATAACTTACACTTTACCTTTGTAATATGGAGAATGGATACAGATGAACATCTCCTGATATAGGAAAGATGGTAGATGCTTTCAAAATAACATGATTGACTAAAAGTGCAGTCATTTCATCTTCTTTCATCTGAAATGATTCAACTAAACTAAGATTGCAACCACTGCGTAACGTTCTTCACCAACTTTGGTATCCAAATAAATAATTATTATTGAATGACATGATCCCCCATCACAAAAAATCACCATTACATGTTATCATAACCAATCAAAACACTATTGACATGTTCATGGGAGAATTCAGATCACTTGACACGAAAAGTCTAACTTCACTTTCAGTAGAATTACTTTAAAAAATCAGGAATTTGGAAAACAACAGTTTGCAAAAAACGATCTAATGGACATTCTATTCTATAGTGTTCTTTCTGAGGGCAGGTCTTTCACTGCAATCATAGCATTTTCATGCTATGCTTTGCAGCTTTACTAAGGAATTATAGATGTGGTAGCTTCCCGTTGCTTTCTACACTAGTGAATGATGATGATGAGGGCCAGATGATTTTTGGGGACCATTGGGCCCTAAGCTTCCTGACATTTGTCGTACAGGCGAGGAAAAACCTTACCCAGGAGCCTGTCCTGACCGGGAATTGAACCCGGGCCTGCTGCGTGACAAGGTAGCATGCTACCTTGAGATCACAGTGGTGGACTAATGGATATAATTGATGGAAATATGCAAATTCTAGAAATCCATAGCTTTCTTTTTGTAATTAAGTAATAAATTATTGAATTTCAGAGTACAGAAACTCTGGGACATTCACCAACATGCTGGTCAAGAGGGGAGAAAAGGACTTCTCATTGCTCTACATCACATTTTGATGATTATGAAACTCACGAAAGTGGCCCCAGTCAAAGCAAGCGACGTCATCGAGCCAGCCCTCACAGGTAAGTTTGTACCATAATTATCCAGAATCTTGTTTATTATAGCATGTTCAGAAAAGCAACATAATTAGAGAAGGTAGTAAAAATAACACATTTCATATAAATTTCTTTATTTTTATCTGCCATTCTCTCTCTTCTTAATTCAATTTGTTTTTCCAAAATGTAACTTTAGTAGGACTGAAAAACATATATTCAATTGCTTTAACTATTTCTGTTTTCCTTTATGTGATGTAAGGTAGAACTAGTTCCTATTATCATATAGTCTTTGCTATTTAATTCAACATAAGCTGTAAAGTAACACAAAAAATCACATGTCTAATATGAATGCCATTGTCATATAGTGAATAGTCAATTTGATTATTCATTCATTTGTGTTTATCTAACATTGGTTGGCACCTGTTCAATTTTTTTCCCTCCCAATATAAATGCAGGCCAGCAACTAGATTGGAGAGTAGTTAGTTGAGAGCCACTAAATATAAATATCAATGCTGCCGATGTACAAATCACCACTTCCTGTTTATATTCTCAATAAGTTTATATATCTCTGAGTGTGCAGCTGTTAATAATTAAAGTGGTCAGATTCTTGAACAGTGAATATATTCTAATAAGGGAACTGTCTACCTATAGTATGCCAAAACCTACCTTGAAATTTCTCCTAGAGAAGCGTTGTGAAGTACCAAGGCCGTGTCCAAAAAATTATCTGCCTTTTAAAGTGCAAGGCACAAAAATCAAAGCCAGAATCCAGCAATGACACCCCACTGTATAGAACAGATTGTACATCCCTGCATGAGTTAAGCACAGAGTGGAGTGAGGCAGGATGTGGCACAGACGGCAGATAGTGAGGTTTTTCTAGTCTGCCAATAAAGGAGTTGTATTACTTCCCTATAGGTTAAATGAGAGATTTCGCATCTTGCAGTTAAAAATGGCAGGTAATTTTTTTGGACATGGCCTTTGTGCATCACAATGCTTCTCTAGAAGAAATTTCAAGTTAGGTTTCAGCATGCAATGATTGACAGTTCCCTTGTAAGTTACACTTTGGATCATGGTATTGTTACAAAATGAAGTGCTTACAGAGTTGAAGTAGTTTCTGAAGTATGGTTTTTAAGAAGGAATCATCCATTGACTAATACTAATAAAATTCATATCAAATTCTGTTGAGGTGAATAGTCATGAGATGAAAGTTGAAAATTAAAATGTATGTGTTGGCAGGTGCCATCGTCCTCAACTTTGTTAAAATGTTGTATATAAAATATTAACTGGAGGCCTTTCGGAAGTGTCCTCAACTTTGTTAAAATTATGCACATAAAATATTAACTGGAGTTTAATTGTATTTACAGTGGGAGGAAACACTATGAAGTATTTATATTAATAAATGAGTTGGAGAAAATGTTTTAACATCTCACCTCACAAAGTTGCGTGTCTTCACGATAACGGTTTCAAAAGTATAGTATTACTTCCATCTTCAGTCAAATTCCAACTTGGAATTTCCGAAAGACCTCCAGTTAATATTTATATACATCATTTTAACAAAGTTGAGGACAATGGCACCTGCCAATAGGTACATTTTAATTTTCAACTTTTATCTTATATCCATTGACTAACTCTCATGGAACAGTGGTAATGCACTTGATTTAAAAATCAGAGGTTCTGACAAGGGAACTGTCAACAATTGCGTGCCAAATCCTACTTTGAAATTTCTCCCAGAGAAGCATTGTGATATAACAAGGCCATGTCCAAAAAAAAATTGGCAATTTTTAACTGCAAGGCACTAAAATCCAGTGTCAAATCCCTCATTTAAACTACAGGGAAATAATACAACTCGTAACTTGGTGAAATGGATAATGCTGACAACATGCCCATTTGCCACGACCTGCCACACTCCATAATGCTTTACTCATGCAGGGAGTCCATCTGCTTTGCTCACTGGGGTGTAATTGTTGAATTCTAGCTTTGATTTGTTGCCTTGCAGTTAAAAATGATAGATAGGCACGACCTTGCTACATCACAACGCTTCTCTGGGAGAAATTTCAAGGTAGGTTTCGGCATGCAATGATTGAGAGATTCCTTGTGAGTTGGAGCGTTATTCAAGTTTTCATTTTTATTTTGTCTCTGTGACCAATTTTAATCAGAACTTACTGTCTTTGTCACCAATTTTATTATAAGACAAATTATCTCTGACCAATTTTATTCGTGTGACTAATTATTTATTAACCAATTTTAATTATAATGATCTGTCTCCATAACCAATTGAGGGGTGTGGGGGAAAAGCCAGGTTGATTGATTATAGTGTTTTTTAGAGTAATTAAAAAACTGTTCTAAAGATGAATTGTGCTTTGTGTAAAGTTCAAATTGTCACATAATGAGTATAGAGGTTTTTTTCCTTACCTTCTTCTTCTCTTCTTCCTTCCAAGTATTAGGCCAAGGCCTGTTATGATCCTATATAAAATTTTCCCTCCAGCATTACATAGGACGGCCCAAAGATCTTCGTCCTTTTGGTATATAATTATAAACAGCTTTGGGGATCCGATTTGAACTCCCATCTTTCAAGATGGTGTTTCCAATTTAGTTGGTACTGTTTAATATATTCCACGATTGGCGTAGTCTTCAATTCTTTTAAGATATCAGTGTACCTTTTCCAATCCCATTTTGTTCTTATAATTTGACTAAAAGTTAATTACAACAGTACAGCAAGACTTTTAATACAAATATATAAAGAAAAATTTTATAGATGGATGTAAACTTTCTGACCCTAGTATATGTTTCTATAGAAAACAATTTATATGGTATTACAAGGAAAACCAGCTAACTCCATTTTCCATGAACAATTATTCAATATAATATATGGGATAAGCTCTACTGGCTTTATAAAGTAATGTTTTAATTCCCAATAAAAAGTCTTCTTAAAATAGAAGCCGCCATTTGCATGATAGATCAATGTTTGTAGCATTTGGCGCTTGGGAATTAACTATGTATAAGAGAAAAATTTGCGTTTAGATTGGAAGCCTACATAGATCCATGGCTTAAAGTCCCTCCTGGAGGACTTGTTCCTTGGATTTTCCATCCTAATCATCCATTGACCATGGCCGGGTTAGAACCCATGTCCCTCGGGACTAGAGGCAAGGTACATAACCACTAGCCCACCACAGCCAACTTAATTTTCGTAATCACTTTATATAATAAAAGTTTTCTTTTATACTGATTTTGCAGAGGTTTTCAAACTTTAAAATTAAAATTTCTCAAAAGTAATATTTATGGAGTTTTTTTTTATTTTAAAATCATTAGTAAGTAACATTATGAGGTTTAATTTAATAATTGAGCTTGTATTTTTTTAACATTCTTACCTCATATGATTGTTTAGTTGGACATATGTTTCAAGGCTATTGCCCCATCTTCAGCATTGCACAAACTGTGTTTCTCAAAGTTTGTGCAACGCTGAAGATGGGGCAAGAGCCTTGAAACATATATCCAACTAACAATAATATGAGGTAAGAATGTTAAAAAAATACAAACTCAATTATTTATGGAGTTGTTTATTTTTGTGAGTCCATGAATTGACTTCCACTGCCTTCTGATGTATAGTTTTCATCCAAAGACACTTATGCTAAATGTTAAGACTTTATGATGAACATGCATCATTTCTGGGCAATGGAAACCTCAATTTCTACAAATTTTACAGAAGATTAAAAAAAAACTACAGAAAGTACACATGAATTGATGAAACAAAATTTTATTTAATGGTGACTCATTGTACAAAGTAGTTACAGATTTTTTTGCAGATTATTTGCCAATTTGTTTTATACTGGGTACAATTTAATTCACTTACATGTTTTTTAAAGGATCATGGATTTATGAGGTTTTTATTGCCAAGTGATGGTGTATGATATTGATATCCCAATAAGCAAGGGAGTAGCTTCACATAACATGGAGATGTCTTTTGCACCGATAGCAAATAAACTACTCTGGTGTAACACATGTAACTCATTTTACAGGACTACACGCAGCAAGTTAAGAGAGAGGAATGCCAGCATCATCTGCAACATTTAGTGGCAGCAGCAGTGGTGGGGGATCATCTCCTACAGCTGGTCCATCGGGGCTTGTTGATGAGATAGTCAGTACAAGCGGTTACAATAGCGGTTGATGAATATGGACCTTTTTGATGATTCCGGACACATCTCTGAGGCTGAATGGTTGGAGGTTTGTTGCTTTCATTTATTTATAAGTCGAGATATTAGTTCCTCAGTGCCATAGGTGCCTAACCCACAATTTAAAATGTATGCTTTTCCCTGTAATTGCACTAGAAATAATCATCCCTGTCAGAGCCACATCTGCATATAACATTTTTGTGTTAATTTTAACTCATCCATAATGTTATAGGCAGATGTGGCTCTGACAGAGATGATTATTTCTAGTGCAATTACAGGAAAAGCGTAATGTTTTAAATTGTGGGTTAGGCACCTATGACACTGAGGCACTCATATGATGCATGAAAAGTCTGCATTTACTCACTCCCTGCATTGCACTAAAGTTGTTGAATAAACTTGATCACCTCACATATTCCATACCATTGACTTTTTTATTTCCATCTTTTGATACCTGATGTTCTACATCTTCTATTCTCTCTCCCTTCCCCTTCTCCCTGTGATGAGACAGGCATAGAAGGGCAATGGTCACCACTGCCTTCTGGCCCCACATCTGCATGTGTCAAATATAGAGGTGAGCGATCGTCCAGCCAATACAGGGTTTTATGTTGTCAGCATGCTGGGTTCCACAGCCATTATAGGTGGTTTTCCAAACCTAGAAATGGTACTTATTGTAGCTGTAAAAATTTCACATGATGCTGTCTAGGCATCAGTCCCATACTGGCCAAAATTCCATGAGAAAATTTCTTCTCCCATTGAGACTCAAGTGAGTTTGTCCTGTAGGTCTGCACCAAGACATGATGCTGTAGACTGCTTGACTACAGTGCAGGACATATATATATATATATATATATACATAGTAATTCTGCCTGAGGGCAGGTCCTTCACTGCAAACATAGCATTTTCATGCTATGTTTGCAGTTTTACTAGGGAATTGTAGGTGTGGTAGCTTCCTGTTACTTTCCACACCGGTGAAGGATGTTGATGATGATAAGGATGATGATGGTGGTGATGGCCATATGATTTTGGGGACCGTTTGGGCCTTAAAGTTTTCCTGACATTTGTCTTACAGGTGAGGAAAAACCCTGATAAAAACCTCAACCAAAAAAACTGTCCTGACTGGGGATTGAACCCGGGCCTGCTGCATGACAAGGCAGCACACTACCTCGAGACCACAGCGGTGGACTATATATATGATATGAAAAGAAAAATAAATGCTTGTGTCGGGATTTGAACCCAAGTTTCTAAACACTACGTTTAGTGCTCTAACCATCTGAGCTACTCAGGAATCCAAGCACAAACATTTATTTTTTATATATATATATAGTATTCTCAACTTACACGAGAGGCAGCAGGATATCATTTCAATTGCCATCTAGTGGTTAACTATAACAAGTTAGAATTTTTTATTTTTTAAAGAGAATATTTACATTATAGCAGTAATGCTTGTATATTTAGATGTTATAACTATATTTTTGACATTTAGCAATGAAGGAAAATAAATGCCTGAATATATATAGTATAACAAAATAGGGATATTGTCAGCAAAATGCAGCCCATTGCATGCTAGAATGAATCACATTATAAACTCAAATGTTATCGATTAAATAACATACATTCATTTGTGGTGTCAATATATTTCTTTTTAGTGTACCATCCAACAGTATATTTTCTTACCACGTAGTACCAGTAGATCAATATTTTTTCATAATATGCAATGTCATTGAGATGAAAAGATGTAATTGGATTGTGTGATAATGTGTCCACCTTTGCATGATTTTCTTGAAAGTTGCTTGCTGTACAAGAGTAATGAGGTATATGGAAATTTGCATTCATCTTGACTGAATGGTTTTCTTATTTTTGAGAAGTGTGTAGAGGTAAGTACATGAAGTTGTGACATGTTACCTTTCCTTGTGTTCTGGTACAACACACAAAAAAAAAAAAAAAAGAAAAATGCACAACTTACCATAGTATTTAGTTATCAACCTGAGGTGTGTGTGTGTATATATATCCATCCATTCATAGTAATTCTGTCCGAGGGCAGGTCTTTCACTATAGTGATAGCATTTTCATGCTATGCTTTGCAGCTTTACTAAGGAATTATAGGTGTGGTAGCTTCCCATTGCTTTCAACACCATGAAGGATGATGATGATAATGATGGCCAGATGATTTTCGGGGACTGTTGGGCCCTAAGCTTCCTGACATTTTTCTTACAGGTGAGGAAAAACCCCGAAAAAACCTCACCCAGGAGCCTGTCCCGACCGGGGATTGAACCCAGGCCCGCTGCATGACAAGGCAGCACGCTACCTCGAGACCACAGTGGTGGACTTATATATATAGTTGTTGGGGAGAAAAAAGTATGAGAAATATGGGGAAAATCAATTTGAATTTCAAATAGATCTTAACCTAAAAAAAAATTCCTTACATTTCAGTATATTTGGGCAATTAGATTGTGATTTGGATAGGTTTGCTACATTTGAAGTTGCAGAATTTTTTATGTTATTTTTAAATTTTGTTGTTCAATTGAGCGACACATTGTGATCGGTCAATATTACAAATATATTAGATTGGTAATTCTGTTTTCCCATGATTATGGTCTAACTTTTGGCAGCCATATTTTTTTCCATGATTTTTGTGTTAGATTTATGTAAATTTACATTTAATTTCTTTCCTATTTCTCATACTTTTTCTCACCAAGAACTGTGTGTGTGTTTGTTTGTATCTCAGGTCAGTACTTAAATTCTACAACATAATTTTTGCATTTTTAAAGTATTTTATGGGAGTTATGATATTGCACTTTTTTGCTGACAATCCCACAAAATAGTTTTTAAATTAATTTTCTAGCACCAAATTTAACTTGGGCTGTTTCTTGACCTGACATGAGTAGAGGATATTTTTTTTATAATTTGTGTTTTACAGAGAGACAGATGGTTTGAGAAAAATATTAGGCGGAAAGGCTTCATAATAAAACAGATGGAAGAGGATGGTGCATGTCTGTTTCGTGCAGTGGCTGACCAGGTGTATGGAGATCAGGATATGCATGCCATTGTAAGGAGTCATTGCATGGATTATATTGTAAGTATGATTAAATAAAATGTATTTACCTTTTCATGTTACTTTTGCAAGTTAGTAGAGGAGTTGTGATGATGAACAATTTCCAATTGCTAGATTGTGCACTTAATCCCTCCATAGTACATGTTGAAAAGGAATGCGGTTCTGTTCATACCGATTCATCCACTAGAGGAGGACCTTAATCCTGGCAGCTCCCTTGGTGCTTCTTGACAGGAATAGGCTACATGGCAGCACTGGAATTCAACTTCTCCCTTGTCTTCATCATCGTCCCTTATCCATCCATAGTAATTCTGCCCGAGGGCAGGTCTTTCACTGCTATCGTACATTTCATGCTATGTTTTGCAGCTTTACTAGGGAGTTATAGGTGTGGTAGCTTCCCGTTGCTTTCCACACTGGAGAAGGATGGTGATGATGGCCGGATGATTTTTAGGGACTGTTGGGCCCAAAGCTCCCTGACATTTGTCTTACAGGTGAGGAAAAATCCCAGAAAAAACCTAACCCAGGAGACTGTCCCGACTGAGAATCGAACCCAGGCCCACTGCATGACAAGGCAGCATGCTATCTCGAGACCATAGATGGTGGACTACCATCCCTTATGATGTTTTTTAATTATTAATTTAATATATCTCAATGAAGGACAAATTATATTTAGAGGATAAAAGTATACACTCAGACTGGGGTTTGAACCAGGACCTTTGGCTTTCTATGCCAATGCTCTAAAAGGTAAAGTGATTCCACTACAGGGCTCAGGAGGCCCTTGGGTTAGTAGGAGTTTAAGGCTCCCACTTTTTCTGAACAATCGGCACTTATAGCAAGATGCTTTGGTGCAGTGCTGCGGGACTTCTGCTGGTTTAAGTCTCCATGGGGGAAACATTTTTCTCATGGAACTTCAGCCAGTATGGGACCAATGCCCATCCAACATCTCCAGGTTGAGAAAACCAGCTATAATGGCTGGGGACCCGACAGGCTAATCACTTGTCACCCTTATACTGTTGGATGATGATCTACCTATGTGATTAACACATGAATGTGAGGCCAGCAGCTGGCTGGTAGGCCAGTTGTGCCATGGAGTTAAATATCTAGAGCTCGGCTTCCTTTGTGAGGGAAGTCAAGGCCTGATTCCTGTGTTAAGGTGGCTACACATGTAACTTCAAACTTGACAAGTATGCATGATCAGTCTTTTTGCAAAAGTATGGAAATTTCCCCTGCGACACCACACAGTACAAGTATGCTTGAACAAGCGCCAGTTTGCTTTCGGATGATGATGTGCTCAATTTGGCTGCTTTTTGCTTTGTTCACAAGAGAAAAATGCAAAACAATAAATGTGATATGGGGACTGGTTAATGAAAAGATAAGTTATTTTCATATTAATGTACTGAGTGAATTGAAAATATATCAGCATGATTAGCAACTATCTCAAAATGAATGATGAAACTTATCTGAACTGCTATTAATTTAGAATTAAGAGTATGTTGATAAATTAGTAAAAGCAATAAGTGCTTTGCATAATTATTTAATATCAACTGTGCATGAAGATTACATTCCATCTGATTCTCTAAGCTCTGAGAAGATGGAAAATGGGACAGACCAATCTGGTTTAATGTGAGAAAATTCCAATATGTCCCCTTTACAACAGTCTCATATTGCTGGAATTATACCATTTGATGCTAAACAATGCATGGACTTACTTTACTTCCCCAAAGAAAGACAAGTGCCATGGCAACAAAGCTTTCATGAATGAATGAGACATTTTTTATATCTTGCCTCTTAGTTTGTTTTCTTAAACACAGGAACTGCAGTTTCCAAGAGGAACATCCCTCCCATTTTGAACTGACATTATGAGTAGTCATAATTTTGGTTGAAAATGGGAGGGATGTTCCTCTTGTCATAATGTCGGTTGAAAACAGGAGGAATGTTCCTCTTGTCATAATGTCGGTTGAAAATGGGAGGGAGGTTTCCTCTTGAAAATTGCAGTTTCTGCATTTAACCTTTTGTATGCCATGCCCAGCATGTGCCGGTGAAAGTGTGTGTACAGTGGTACGCAATCATCTACATCACATTCATATTGCTTAGTATAAATGTATGAGTAATTTGTGTCTTACATGTTCATTTTGTCTCAGAGGTGGCTCTGGTATTGAGCTGATATTAATCCAGAGGTCTGCTATGCCGTTGTATGGTCAAGAAGTATGTATGTGATCCAGGGCTTATAATCCTCTACCAACAGGTCATGTCCCTGTAAGGCTCAGGAGATATAGGTCACATAAATATAACCCACAAGGGAGAGATTAAACTTACAAGGGAATTGTCAACCATTGCATGCCATAACCTATCTTGAAATTTCTTCCAGAGAAGCATTGTGATATAAAAAGATAAAAAAATACCTGCCGCTTTTAACTGCAAGGAACTAAAATCCAGTGCCAAATTTCTCGTTTAAACTACAGGGAAGTAGTACAACTAATATTTTATTTTAGGAAATAACATTTTGAGGTTATTTTAATTAAATAATTTTTAGTCTGTTCATCTTAACTCAATATCAATGTTGATTTGTTCGTGAACAAAGAGTGTGGGCAAGATGCTAATGATGATTATGGTATAATCGAAACATATTCAAGAACAAATCAACATTAATATTGAGGTAAGATGAACAGACTAAAAATAATTTAATTAAGTTGTAGAACTACTGACTTTGTAGATTGGATAACCCTTATTGCCTGCTGTCCATGCTGCATCCCACCTCACTCTACTCTGCTCTTAGTCAAGCAGGAATGTCCATCTCCTCTATACAGTGGGTTGTCATTGCTGGATTCTGGCTACTATTTTTGTGCCTTGCAGTTAAAAACAGCAGATAATTTTTTGGACATGGCCTTGGCACATTACAATGTTTGTCTGGGAAAAATTTCAAGGTAGCCTTTGGCATGCAATGGTTGACAGTTCCCTTGTAAGGGAAAGAAAGGAAGGACCAATGTTTTGTTAATTAGATTATTGTACAGCAAACTCCTGATTATCTGTGTTAATTGGGACCGAGATATGCATGGAAAATAAAAAAAACACAGATAATCCAATTAAGTTATTCGGTGCCGTGGAAGTTGATCAGAAATGTATTTACCCACTCTAACATTACTTAAATGCAACAAATATTCATAAAATGTCATATTAAATGTATTTAGGTGTGAGTCGTAATTGTCATTATTTTATTTTACTTGTAAGTATAAAAAAGTAGGACAATTTCCTGTCATGACCATGCTGGTTACGACAGTTATTCAAAATGGCCACCATATCCAGCGACAACTACACTAGTAACCACCGATATCCACACTTATAACCAGCGATGACAAATAATCAGCGATTCCCACACTTGTAACCACCGATGACCACACTACTAACCAGCAATAAACCCACTTACACTGCATATCCGTGTTTTTAATCAGTGATGACAAATAATCAATGATTCCCACACTAGTAACCACCGATGACCACACTTCTAACCAGCGATAAACCCATTGTCACAGCACATCTGTGGTTTCAAACTTTCAGTGACTCATGCAATGGAAATTTCTGAAAATGTATTGTATTCTCAGAATGTTGGTTGGTACCATTAAATGCGTCAGGGGAGGGGGTTGTGAATGAAGGTTACTCTATTGTGCTAGTTTCTAAGCGCAGTTCACAGTAGCACGTTTAAAAATAAATAATTTTTCATAACAATACAAAATACAGTAAAAAGAGTCATGCCCAGATAATCTGCAAACCGGATAATATTTGCACGGATAATCAGGAGTTTGCTGTATATAATTAATATAAGTAAATGCTTCATTAGATATTTTTGAAAATACAATTTTTACTTTGTTTTAGGCAGCAAATGCTGATTATTTTTCTCAGTATGTGACTGAAGATTTTACAACATACGTTAATCGGAAGAGGCATGAGTATGTCCATGGTAATCATATTGAAATGCAAGCAATGAGTGAGATGTATAATCGTACAGTGGAAGTTTTCTGCTATGGAACTGGTTAGTACATTTTGTTTATAATTAGTAATAAAACACCTCATCTGGGTATGTTCCCATTCACAGTAGATTACTATTGCTTGAGTTGCCATGTCCCTGGTGGTGATGAGATGAAATTCTGTGTAGCCTCATAGATTATGTCCCTAAACCCTGGGGGATTTTAGTGGAGATGGGTACTTACCTACTTTTTAAAAAAACAGCAATAAACATACTGTTTTTATTATTGATTTCGTACATCTCAATGATGGATAAATCATATTTGAAGAGAAAAATTATACGCTCAGACCGGGACTTGAACCCGGGACCCTTGGTTCTCTAGACCAAGTGCTCTACCAACTGAGCTTAGGAAGTAATATTTTGAGGTTCTATTAATTATTTAATAATAATATGGCAGGTGCCATCATCCTCAACTGCGGTACCAAAGGTACATATTTTAAGTTTTTATCTTATGGCTATTCACCTCAATGGAATTTGATATGAATTTTATTAGTATTGATTTTTTGATATTATTTTTCAGAACCAATAAATATTTTCCTTGGTAAAAATAATAATGGGAATGAACCAATCAGACTTTCCTATCAGCGTGGAAGTCACTACAATAGCATAGTAGATCCATACAAAGCCACGATTGGTGTTGGTTTGGGATTGCCAAGTTACACGCCTGGTCTTGCTGACAAAAACTTGATGAAAGAAGCTGTCAATCAAAGTGAACGTTTTCATGTTGAGCAGGTATGATGTTTTCTTGTAATATCTTAGTTTATAGATGTTACCAAATACAAGCATATTGTTTTTTCTTTTTTTCATATTGAATTTGGAGCATTCTAAGAATTGTCATTAGACTGAAAATATAGATTTATCCTTACATACGAATTTCTATAGAATGTGAAAGACCATGATGTAAAATGTACACACATACACATGGTAAGAAGGACTTTAAAAAATTGAAAATAGGCCTAAACTAATTTATTATAAAGTTACAATAGGATGTAACATTATGAGATTTTTTTAAATAAAGAAGGTGAGTTGTTTTAATCTTACCTCATAGTAGATGAGTTCTTTTAAGACATGTTTCAAAACAAATCTTCTGTTATTAAGTTATGTAGGTAGGAAATAACACTATGAGGTTTGTTTTAATTTAGTTGAGTTGTTTTTGACTCACCTCATACTTCTTAACTCCCTCGTGATCGCCTGAACAGCCTTGCGAATGTCACAATTGGAGTGACGAAATCCGGATCGCGAGGGCGTTAAGAAGTCTGCGGTGAGTCAAGAAACGACTCAACTAAATCTTCTGTTACTTTATTTTAGTAATTCTCACCATGAGGTATATTCATTTAGGTAAAATTTCAAAGCACATGGGTAATTTTTATTGGGAAAATTTGAAACATTTTTTTTTCGATAAGCTTAATAACATCATTAAACAAAACATTACTAAACAGAAAAAGAAAATTTGAAAAATAAAAGCAAGTGGAGATGAGATAAAACTTGGAAACAATCACAAATCATGAAAAAATAAAAATTGTGAAAATGAAAATGTGATCACAAGCAATGTTGTCAATTTATCATCAAAAACTTTTGAAGAAGAAAAATGGAATTTTGAAAGTGGTTTGAAAACATTTATAAACTTTTGTAACAAGATAGAAGGCTACATAGCAGACACAGAAATTTTAATTGAAAACATGGACATGGAAGATAAAATGACAATTAAGAAAAAAATGAGAAAAATTAAGGAAATTAAAGAAACACCGAAGAACACAAAGGGGCTCGAGAAATATGGAAATTATTAAACATGCCAATAGCAGAAATGTAATTGCCAAAGCAGATAAAGGGAATCAATTGGTTATTTTAGATGATGAAGAGTACAAGAATAGAATGAATAAGCTTTTGAACTCAGAAGAATATACAGAAATTCATTCAGATCCTCTTACAAAAATTATTAATGAAGTTGACAACACTCTCTCAAGAATATTAATCACATTTTAACAAAGAAAGATCAATTTCATCTGAAGGTTTCAAATCCAAAAATTCCCAACATCTACGGACTTCCTAAAATTCACAAAGAAGGGATGAAAATGAGACTGATAATTAACATAGGGTCTCCTACATATCATTTATTAAAATGGTTATGTAATGAATATGAAAAAATGAATGGATTTGAGAACTTTTCAATAGATAATTGATGTGAATTGACAGAGAAACTGGAAAAAATACAATTAGAATCATTGGATAGATTAGTTTCATTTGATGTTGTTTTGTTGTTTGCAAGCATTCAAAAAGACAAAACTATGGAAATTTAAAAAAATTGGCTTGACAGTAATAAGATTGAAAAAAGAAAAGATATTTGAATGAAAAACCTTAACTAAATCATGTATTGATAATGTTTTTCACATGCAATGGAGATTATACAAACAAAATTCAGGACTTTCGATGGGAAACCCTTTGTTTCCATTTTTAGAAATTAAACCATGGTCTGCAATAAAACTACAAATATGAGGTGAGTCACAAATAATCTAACTCATAATAATTACCATTACTTACTTGATGAACAACTTCGTGAGTGTCGTCACTGTCTTTGAACAACTTCGCAAGTGTCGTCACTGACTTTAAATGTGGAATACTCAATATTTTCCAGCTGAGTATCCCAATCATACATGAGTGCATCTTTAAATATGTGCCTAAGGTTATTACTGGAGTGAGGAATTATATGAAGAAAATTATAACAATGTTTTTTTCCATGGTGTGACAGGCCTCAAAGGCCCTTGGCCTAACATCCGGCTGCTGGCCTCTCATCCACATGTGTTAATTGTAGAGGTAGACAATCGTCCAGCCAGTGTAGGGGTGACATATGGTCA
This sequence comes from Diploptera punctata, assembly GCA_030220185.1. Taxonomy (NCBI): domain Eukaryota; kingdom Metazoa; phylum Arthropoda; class Insecta; order Blattodea; family Blaberidae; genus Diploptera; species Diploptera punctata. The sequence continues at coordinate 1,850,946 of JASPKZ010010253.1, forward strand.
GCATGCCAAGAAACCCTGCTGTTGTAGCTGGTTTTCTTAACCTGGAGCTGCTACTTATTGTAGGTACCCAAATGCCTCACAATGCTGGGTGGACACCAGTCCCATACTGGCCAAAATTCCATGAGAAAATTTCTTCCCCTATGGGGACTCATGCCAGCCCAAGTTCCAGGCTCTGAGCCAAGGTATCTTGCCTTTACCACTTAGCTATGGCTTGGGACAATTATAACAATATATGAAATAATAACGAGGAAATTGGAAAATTATTTCACAAATATTTTATAATGCAGCTTGACATATTCACAATATGATGGTTTGGAGGTTTCGAATGAAACTGGCTTCTTCTCTGCAATGGAACCATTGGTTCTTGGAGAATTGTGCAGAACTTAGTTTTAGTATGCTTACTTCACAGATACCTAAGACAGACTTTAGTATCTTTAAGGCAGGTCCATGGAATGAGTGTCTCCACTTTTGAATCCCTAGTTCGTGTCTTGGTCATTCAATGTGGGGTTTGTGATAGACAAATTGAAGCCAGGATACATTTTTCTCTGCGTTTCTCCAATTTTCCTCTGTCAAAAACTAAATTCCACCACTTCTCCATATTCATGTCATCCATTTTGTTTCATTTCATTTTATCTGTTACTCTGTTTTTGTGACAGGCCTGGTCAGCCGGCATCCTCATTCTATATGATCTTAATTTAATCCTTCGACCAGGCATTATGCCGGACTTGAGTAGAGGGTTTACTTTACATTGGTATGGGAAGGGCTACTCACCAATAAGCACTGGTCAGCTTGGTGAGTTTTTCTTTTTTGACCGAATTGGTATTACTTCTTCTTCCCATACCAATTCCCTCTTTCAACTTTTCTATCCAGTCTCCCTTGACTGACCTCTTGTTTCTTTCGACCCTGATGGTATTAGAGTATTCGAGGCCTAGGGGTTCATTTCTCCTTCCTTCCTATACCTACTTTCTCTCTATGGGTGACGTAACCACCACATGTGGTGCCTACTACTAAACGGTTACAACTAGTTTATTGTACTCCAAGATTCACCTAAATGCCCTTTTTGCAATTTAAATGAAGATATGGAAAGAAACCATCTCCTCCGTTGTCCAGCTTTTGTAGAAGAGACCAGCCTTTCTGCTAAATATTGGAGTGCAAGAGAGCGAATGATTTCATTATCAAGTGCTTGACATTAGATACCAACCAACCAACATTAAAAGTAAAGTGATCCCACAACAGGCCTGGAGGCCCTTGGGTAGTAGGAGGTTAAGGCTCCCACTTTTTCTAGACACTCGGCACTTTATGTCAGCCGGGTTGTCAGCCCTGCGTGACGGCCGCCTTTACCCCAGAACAAGCGTCTGGTACTCATTTCCGTTAGAGGCTGAGTCGACCCCAGGGCCATAGTGCCGCCAGAGGGTTTTGGTCAGTTTAAAAATCCTGACCCCAACGGGACTTGAACCCTCGACCCTCCGGCTTGTAGCTCAGTGCCTTAACCACTATGCTACGGCGTGCCCCACACCAACCAACATTGGTATGGCTAAATTTAAAAGTTAACCCATTCACCTCAGAAGACTAGGTACACTCGCTGGCTGTTATATGGCCTTCAACTCAGAAGATGAGGTACACTCGCTGGCTGTTAAATGACCTTCAACTCAGAGGGTGAGGTACACTCACTTAACTCTGCCTGTTATATATTTTGCAATATTTTTTACATCCCTTGGAAAGTAATCTTTTGAACATTTATGAATGTAGAGGAATGTGTTTTGGCCTTCACCCTTACTGTGATCTCTAGTACCATTATCTTTTGTTTTGAATATCTGAAATAAGATAATATAATTTACATTTTCTGGGGAAATACATTGAACATTTAAACCTGAAGTGAATATTTTAAACTATAAAAACAGGGAGCATGAAAATAATGATAACATTTAGGAATAATTAAATGAATCGTGATTTTTTCTTACCTCATACATCTATGTTTCTTTAAACGCAGCACTGCAGTATCGGCGACCCTTTGTCGTCATCGTCAGCTGTTTTCACGATTCATTTAATTATTATTAATTGAACCTCATAATGTTAAAAATTCCCAAATTTAATATATAAATATAACATTTAGGATTGATAGTGAGCATCTATTATTAAATAATTCACTCACTGTAATGAATTTTTTATGGTTTGATGATATTATATTTTATTTATTTGTGTGGCTGTACAGGCGATGTTGGAAGACAAACTGCGTGCCACAGACTGGGAGGCCACCAATGAAGCTATTGAAGAACAAATTGCACGAGAAAGTTATTTGCAGTGGCTGAAAGACAATGAACAAAGGAATAAGAATAAGGTAATAAATTTCAGATTTAAATTAAAATTCTTTTTATTTCACCTCACATCCTGTCTTCTAGATGAACTAATTTCAAAACGTAGGTGATTTTATCTTCAGTAACATCATGACCGATGTTATGTCATTCAGGAGAACTGCTTATTACATCTGTTGGGTGGACCGATGAACCTCCAAATAAAATTTTTGGGAATTTCAAAATTCATAAGTTTTTCTTTCTTGTTTTTTTTATGTGGATTTTTTCCCAAATCGTGAGCTCATTTGGTTTTTCTATCTGATTAATTAAATTGGCCTTTATTTATATCATAAAGTAATTACAGGATATAACACTTGAGTTTTTCAAGTTAATAACTAATAAAAAGAAGTCGTATCTCATCTCATACCTCGTATTCTTCAAGAACAGAACTGCACTTTCAGGAGGCATCCCTTCCATCTTCAGCCAACTTTATGACTGTTGAATTCTGGTCTACATCTTCATCTTCAAGGTTGCCATCTGGTGTTGATTTGATGAACTTTGAGATCAAATCTTTTTCACCAGAATTTCAAAATTCATGGATCTAAATTCGTTTTTCTGAATGTATGTTTTTCCTAAACTGTCAAATCCAAGGATTTTTCCAAATGTTTTAAAAATTTAGTTTCTTTTTCAATATTATTACTTTATAGCAAACTATGAGCTGCAATTGCTGATTTTTCAATTTCACCATTTTTAATATATCTGAAGTGTTCTTTTGTGCATGTGTCTAAACTACTTTTTTTTTTTTTTCCTCCTTATACTATTGCAGTCTTTAAAACTAATTTCAGAAATTTCAGAAATTTTACTATCTGGGGTATTAAATTTCATATTAGTTATTGGTAGATTACACAGGCTAAATTTATTTATAGAAGATTAAATTGGAATGATCACATAGATAGAATGGATAACAGTGGATTAGTGAAGAAAGTACGTGACCGGACACCTCAGCAGAAAAAGCCATTAGGAAGACCACAACTACGATGGAAGGATGTCACCATACCCCGGACCTGTAGTGAATGAACACGCAACAAGCTGCCAGCTTTCATGCCTAGAGGAAGAAGAAGAAGAAATTTTATTTATCGGTGCTAATATGATATTGAATTTCTTGAAATTTTTTTGAAATTTTATTTTGTATTTCAGGAAGGTAAGTAATTTTCTTGAATTGTTTTTCTTTCTTAAAATCAGATTGTAGGGTGGTGTATTCATTTAATCTTTTTTATCTGAATTTCTTTAATTTATTTATTATTTACTTTCCAAAGCCATTTAAACTAGCTATGTTTAAAATGTGATTGTATTCTTTCTTAAAATCCTCTTCATTTATATGAAATGTTTATTGGTCTGTATAATAAACTGTTGAAAATTGCATGTTTATGTGCAAGATGATTGAAACCTGAAGATTTTATGTAATTATCTGTATGAGTATCTTTCCTGTATATATTGAATTCAATTTTTTTGTTGCTGTTCATTCCTGATTATGTACAGATCCAAAAACGGGATTTGGTTATTCTTTTCTAATTCAATAGTAAATTTTACAGAATCATCTTCAAGATTAGGTAATTTCAATGTATCTACAATATATGAAGGGTCCAGGGGAAAAAACAATGAATGTCACATTAAACTCTAACTGAGATAAATGAATTTTAAGTTTTGAAACGCTATATCATTTCCCTGTACACATTATTTTCAAAGCCTTATAAAACGTAACCCATAGCTTCTTTAAACAGTTTTCACCTTTTAAATGTTTCATACACTAAGAATATGAAACCTCAGTTTTTGTGGATTTTGTGACTTTCATCGTTTTTCCCCTGGACCCTTCATATATAGAATTTATAACAGAGAAAATATCATCTACGTATCTATACCATCACATAAAATTCTAAGGGTAAGCATTGGTGATCTGACACTCGAGATAACCCATAAATAAATTGGCCAAAAATGGTGAAAGTGGGTTACACATAGCCAAATCTGAGATTTATTTTTAAAATTTCCCATTGAAGGTGAAAAAAAATTATTGTTGACACAAAGTTTTGTAATATTTAAGTATTCTTCTATTAACTCTCTTTTTAATTTCAAGGAAATTAACCATTTCTTAAAAACATATTTAACATCTTTTCAATTGTGATGCTAGGGAACAATGAAATGACATCGAATGAGACCAATCTGTCATTAGGTTCCAGTGGGATGTTATTCAGTTCTATTACTGATTTAATTGAATTTTCAATAATTTTTTGTTGAAACATGGTAATCCATTACTTTTTTGGTAAACCATTTTGCTAAATTATTACAAGGAGACACAATATTATTGATGATGAGTCTCATCTTATTTCCTTCGTTGTATATTTTATGGAAGTCCATACAATTTAGGATTTTGTGGTTTGAAACTTTTTTCTTGATAGTATGCCTAATGTGTTTTAATGTATTATTAAATGATTTTAATGGTATCTTTACCTTGTCGTGGTGGAGTGGCTTGCGTGCTTAAATGATCCTAAGAGCTATGCCGGTGGTAGCATTGCTGCCGATAGGGTTACCCATGCCGGACTGGTCGAAGGTGATAAGCCGGACAAAAAAAGTACCTTGGGCGAAAGAGTGACGATCTTCCACCGTAAAAATACAACTGTCAAGGAAAGCGGACATGGGTTCATCTGGGGAAAAATTTTCCGGAGATCAAATAGTCCCTCATTCGGTTCTCCGGGTGGGGACTACTTCAGGGAACCCATGCCAAAGGCTCAAGCACAGGGGCATGTTCCTAGACACATGGAATGTTAGGACTTTATACATAACACTAAAAAATTGGGACTGGATGTAAATATCAGTAAAACTAAATATATGGTCACACGTAGAAATTCAGTATATAATGGAAATGGACAGCTAATGACAAATGAGGGAAATTTCGAGGAAGTGGCTGAATTCAAATACCTAGGAACAATAATCGCAAATAGGAATGAGATGCACAAAGAAATTAAACATAGGCTCAATTCTGGAAATGCATGCTATTATGCATTGCAGAGACTTTTGATTGTCCCAACTCCTTTCAAAAAACGTTAAGCTGAAAATATATAAAAACTATTATTCTACCAGTTATATTATATGGGTGCAAAACATGGACTCTTACTTTAAGGGAGGAAAGGAGATTACGAGTATTTGAGAATAAAGTTCTTAGGAAAATTTTTGGACCAAGGAGAGATGAACAGACAGGTGAATGGAGAAGACTACATAACAATGAACTACATGGTCTTTATAGGAAGCCAGATATAATAAGAACAGTTAAGTCTCATAGACTGCGATGGGCAGGACATGTTGCGCGTATGGGGAATGAAAGATGTGCATGGAAACTTCTTGTAGGAAAGCCAGAAGGAAAAACGCCCAGTTGTAGAAGCCAAAGAATGAGGAGGGAGTGGCGAGCCAAGAACAACATTAACTATAATTTGAGGGATGTAGATTATACAGGGAATGATTGGAAAAGCATTGGCTCCAGGATAGGGATGTATGGAGAGCTTATGTCAGCCGCGGCCATGAACCCTACGGGGGTTTCAATTAGTGCCAGTGAGGTATGGAGTAGTAAGTATTGTTAATATTATTAGTTTTTAAACACCTTATATGATGGGACAAATTATATTTGAAAAGAAAAATATACGCCTAGGTGGCTCAGATGGAAGAGCATTGACATAGAAAGTCAAAGGTACTGGGTTCAAACCCCAGTCTAGGCGTATATTTTTCTTTTCAAATATAAGGAAGTATTGATTTAGGGAGAGGAGGATATTAGACCTAAATTTCTGTCATATGGAGTGAGACTACGATCGCCAAATTTGAATTCTAGTTATTTACCTTTATTTCAATTAGAGGGTCCGAAAAAATATCTAATTGAATCAAAAGCACAAACCTAATTAATCAAAAGAAAAACAAACAAAAGCAAGAATTCACGAGGTGGGGAGAAAAAAGTCCACATTCAGAAAAAAAAACAGAAAGAAAAAAACTTATGAACTTCGAAATTCCTGCTGGATTCTGGCTTGATCCAGAGGTTAGTGGTACCGCCAACAGAGGGAAGAAGAAGTGGTCTCGTACGATTGACATATCAGTTTCCAATGATGGTACTGAAGATGAAGCCACTTTAAGCTTTGAAATCGCAATCTACTTAGAAGATTGGTTATGAGGAGAGGTATATAACATTTTATTTTACTACCAACAAAATGTAAAACTTCTTATTTAAGAAGACTTTAATGAGAGATTTAACATTACTGTAGTGAAACCAGTATACTTTCTTTCAATGTTATTATTATCAATGTAACATTGTCTCATTGATGATGATTTGATGAGGAAAAAGTATTATTAATATAAAAAAAAAGTTGAGAATTTTTACATTATGAAGTTTTCTTAATACGAATCAAATGAATCATGAATTCTTCTTACACCATAAATCTATGTTTTAGACACTAGCACAAAAAAAGGGCACTTTAGAAAACATAAAAAATGGTGAAATTGGAATCAAAATCAGGCAAATAGCAGCATATAGGTTAGTTAGAGAGATCAATAGAATTGAAACAGAGCGCAAAGGCTTTTGAAAAATCTATCTAAAACCTTTGGAATTAAAAGTTTGGGAAAAAGATATACATTCAAGGAGAAAACCCCATACTAGGACCACAAACTTTGAGATTCCAGACGAACCAAATTTGATTACGAAGTTCTTCAAAAGTACACCAGATGGCAGTTTAGAACATTACCGGCATAATGAAAAATTGACAGTCGTGAAAACAGCTGAAAATGTGAAAGATATGTTTCCCGATACTGCAGTTCTGTGTTAAAAAACATAGATGTATGAGGTAAGAAGAATTCACGATTCATTTCATTCTTATTAAGAAAAAATGTATACCCATTTTTTCTTATCAAATATGGTTGGTTGGTTGGTTGGTATCTAATGTCGAGCACTTGATAATGAAATCATTCGCTCTTCTTATCAAATATAATTTGCCCTTTAGTTAAAAGTGTTACATTTATAATAAAAATATCAAAAGAAAATTCTACTATCTTAATAAAGTAATGTTAAAATTTCCAAGAAAAGTCTTCTTAAATAAGCTACCATTTGGTTTGTAGCCTTTCGTGCTCTCATGAATTGAATTGTAAAAGAGAAAATTTTGCATTAGGATTGGAGGTAAGTGGTAGAGCATTAGCATATAAAGGTGAAGTCCTGGGATCAAACCCCAGTGTAAGCATATATTTCTTTTATCAAATATTTATTTATCCTTCAGTGAGAAATGTTAAATTTATTAGAAAACCATAACTAAATTAGCTTGATTAAGCTTTCTTGTCTTAAGTGGGGATGTTTGGGTATAGACAGAGAGACTGTGAAATGGTGAACTTGATGAAGTGGATCCTGATAATGAAATGATGATTGAGGAAAATCCTCAGTCTTATTGGATAAGATGGGGATTTGAATTTGGGACCTCCTGGATAGAAGTTGCTGCTGGTATCACGTGAGGCAGCTCACATGTCTGATTTGTTTATTCAATTTTGATTCTTTTATAAATTTTCTTTTTTTTTAGCAACGATCCACAACTGCAACTTCAAGTACAGCAACAGTGACCTCTGAGAATAATCGTTCATCCCCTCGAACAAGGTGTGGAGGACTGAATTCTCCATCACAACCAGAAGCTCTTCGCACCTCTCCCAAAGTTGTGGATACTAAACATTTCTCTGATGAAGCTACTGCGTGCTCATCGTCTGCTGGCTGCAGCTGGAAAGAGATGCCAAACACAGCGCAAGGATTTCCTATCTTTGAAACAGCTTCTTTTCTGAATCATCTGCCACCAGAGCTGTTTGGTAGTTACGATTTTGAACTATTTATTTTTTAAATTCTAAAAGCACATTATCCCTTTCAAGCTTAATTTTAGTTGATGAAATTAAAATGAGTTATACATCATCTCACCTCATTCCGTGTTCTTCTCAGCACAGGACTGTGGTTTCTATCTTCAGCCTTCAGCCATCTTTTTGACTGTTAAATTCTTGTCTTCACCATTGTCTCCTAAACTGTCATCTAGTTTTGGTTTTTAGTTGATGAAAGCAAAAATTCAACAGTCAAAAAGAGGCAGTTTTTGGCTATACTCTGCCACCATGCCATCTGTGAATATTCAATCGGAGACAAGTGACTGCTAGCATCATGTTGATCAATGTGATAACACGTGTTCCCGCTAGAGCCAATTGCCAACATGTTTACTCACTTATAAAGGAAATCTATCCCAGGAGTCCACCTGTATCAATGGGCAAGTTAGGGTAAGAAAATGGGCAAGTTGGTATAGCATTCACTTGTTTGTTAGCGGGTTTTTGTGATAAGTTGGCTACACTGTCTGAACAATGACTAACACATATTTTACATTGCAAATATGGTGACTTTAGGTTACTTTGAGCTCAACTTGTCACTTCATTTTAAGGCATTTCTCACTTTTTTTTGGGAAAATCAACATATATATTATGATGATCTTGAAGATTTTCAGGCTGTAGGCCATGGTCATGAGGCTTGTAGTTCCCTGACATTTCACCAGAGACTGCGTCTGGCATCCTCAAGGGTTGTCTTGAGACTGGCAATTCTGTCCACTGTCTGTCCTATTTGTATGTTCACCGCGATGTGGTCGTAAGTTATATCTGCCTTCTGATTGGTCCGCGTTACGGATGCAGTCTCTGGCAAAACATCAGGGAACTACAAGCCTCACGACCACGGCCTACAGCCCGAAAATCTTCACGATCATCATAGCAACTCTGGCCGTGAAAGACTGCGTGAATACATTAGTCACCTCTACAGGGAGGAAATATACAGATGCAGTCTCTGGCGAAACGTCGGGGAACTACAAGCCTCGCGACCATGGTCTACAGGCCAAAAATCTTCAAGATCATCATAGCAACTCCGGCCATGAAAGTCTATGTGAATACATTAGTCACCTCTACAGGGAGGAAATATACAGATGCAGTCTCTGGCGAAACGTCGGGGAACTACAAGCCTCACGACCACGGCCTACAGCCCGAAAATCTTCACGATCATCATAGCAACTCCGGCTGTGAAAGTCTATGTGAATACATTAGTCACCTCTACGGGGAGGAAATATACAGATGCAGTCTCTGGCGAAACATGAGGGAACTACAAGCCTCACGACCACGGCCTACAGCCCGAAAATCTTCATGATCATCATAGCAACTCTGGCCGTGAAAGTCTACGTGAATACATTAGTCACCTCTACAGGGAGGAAATATACAGATGCAGTCTCTGGCGAAACGTCAGGAACTGCAAGCCTCACGACCACGGCCTACAGCCCGAAAATCTTCACGATCATCATAGCAACTCCGGCCGTGAAAGTCTACGTGAATACATTAGTCACCTCTATGGGGAGGAAATATACAGATGCAGTCTCTGGCGAAACGGCAGGAACTGCAAGCCTCACGACCACGGCCTACAGCCCGAAAATCTTCAAGATCATCATAGCAACTCCGGCCGTGAAAGTCTACGTGAATACATTAGTCACCTCTATGGGGAGGAAATATACAGATGCAGTCTCTGGCGAAACGTCAGGAACTGCAAGCCTCACGACCACGGCCTACAGCCCGAAAATCTTCAAGATCATCATAGCAACTCCGGCCGTGAAAGTCTACGTGAATACATTAGTCACCTCTATGGGGAGGAAATATACAGATGCAGTCTCTGGCGAAACGTCAGGGAACTACAAGCCTCACGACCACGGCCTACAGCCCAAAAATCTTCATGATCATCATAGGAACTCCGGCCATGAAAGTCTACATGAAAACATATATATTGCTCTCAGTTAATTATTCACATACTCCAACAAGAAACTGTGCTTTTTTTTTTCGTTTTTTTATTTGAATTTATGTAGGTGGCTTAGAATACCTGAATGTTGTGTACAACATTTTTACTTGTGATTTTGTATTTTATTTTACATGTCTGTTTCTAATTGTATGGTTAACAGACAAATAAACTACCTTAGATCTGCAGGGTATGGAAATTGATGTGTGTTGTTTGATGTGGTTCAGGTCTTAATGAGTGGGAAGATGGAATCCTGGCACAAGTGTTGGCTCGATCACAGCAGGAGTATATCGACAGATTGAAGAAGACTCGTGACAGCAATGAGAGCAGTGAATCAGTGAGTTCAAACAATGATTGTAATAAAGATGTTACCGAAGGCCCCTCCACATCCAGGTAACACATTTCTTATCAACTTAGTCAGCGCAGACATTTCTTGTTAATTTTTTTTTAATGTTTCAGATATAAAACTTGTTAACATGAGATGTATTTGTTATTTAAATTACCTGTATTCAAAACGAAAGTATATTTCATAGGCACATAACAGTTACTCCATGGGATAACAATTACACAAGGAAGACAACTTAAATTTTTCTAAATTTCTAATTATTTTTGCCCATTCATATTAAGGTTAAAATAATAGATATGTACTTGAGATCTTAGTTGTCCTCAACAAAGAAAAATTTCACTTAAAACTTTGAAGCCCTGTTAACTTTGTTAATGCTGATGATGGAACATGTTCCTAAAGGCCTTCAAAGTTTTAACATAAATTTTAATTTGTTGAGGTTGACCGAGATATGTGGTACATATTTTATTATTTTAAGTTTATATATAACAACTCAGTGGTTCATAATGCCCCGTAAATGTATTAAATTTATATTAAATTCTGATTTTATAGGGTTTTTGTTTTTTGCTGTTGGTACAAAATATTGGCAAGAATACCTGATTGTACATATCACTTTCACGATATGCACTCCCCTTTTGTTTTTCTTTCCTCGTGCAAAACTCTTTTATGTTTTATATACATTCTTTGTATTGAAACAGTTTGTAATATATATAGATTTTCTGATAGCCAAATACTTCATATATTTAATTAAATATATCTTTGAACTGACGATTTTATTATTAATTTAACACTTCTCATAGAAGGATAAATTATATTTGAAGAGAAAAATTTCAGTTGGTAGAGCACTTGGCCCGGAAAGCCAAGGGTCCCGGGTTCGAATCCCGGTCTAGGCGAAAATTTTTCTCTTCAAATATATCTTTGAACTGTTTAAATTTCATCCCACTCCATCTAACCATTGTATACCTATTGGTAGAATGAAGAATCTCCAAATCACTTTCTCCAGAAATTAAAAAATTCATCAATTTCTCCCCCATGCTTTTTTCTATGTAGATTTTTTTTTTCTGTACTGTGAAATCTTCAGGTTTTTCTATTAATTTAGCCTTTCTTACAAATTGATGTACTGACCATGCATGGACGGCTACTGCAGATTTTTCTACTTCCCCATTTTTTATATTCCTGAGATGTTCTTTCACTCTAGTTTTTAAATGTTTCTTTATTTTTCCTATGTAGACTTTATCACATTTATCCTATACTTCTACAACAGATTTTCTGAAGTGGCGTATATATTTAAGATAAATCAAAATAATACTTACTAATCGCCTAAAGAGGAACCTGAAGCACAGAAAGTACAGTATGTAGCATTGGTAACACGCTATTACCAAATTGTACTCTCCAATTAGAATTGACGTAAAAAGTTTGTATATTACTGTAGTTTTGTAAGTTCTAATTTTGTTGAGTTGTTTCTTGACTAATCTCATACTTCTTAACTCCCTCGCAGATCCAAATTTCGTCACTGTATTTGTGACATTCTCATACAGTGACGAAGTCTGGATCTGCGAGAGAGTTAAGAAGTATGAGGTGAGTCAAGAAACAACTCAATAAAATTAAAATAAACCTCATAGTGTTATTTCCTACCTACATAAATTTGTAATTATATTATTTTTAGTCTGAACATCTTACCTCAATATTAATGTTGATTTGTTCTTGAACGTGTTTCAAAACAATTCTGTTTTATCGTCAGCTTTTCCAGACTCACATTCATCCTATGCTTCTCTAGTCTGGAAAAGCTGACGATAAAACAGAATTGTTTTGAAACATGTTCAAGAACAATTCAACATTAATATTGAGGTAAGATGTTCAGACTAAAAATAATATAATTAAAGTAACCTCTAAATATAACTTCCTAAAATTAAATATAACTTTGTAAGTTCTATTGACTGTTTTTATGAGTCTTGTGAGCAAGAGAATAGATACACACAATATTTGAACCAACAGTAAAAAAATGAAAGACCTAATTCATTTTTTAGGAAGACGTAACCACTTGAGAATACTAAGTGATAAATTATTTCCTTAACGTATGATGGGAAAAGGTAACTGACAACTGTGTATAGACAAAAAAGACTGGGTTAATGTTTGATTTTAATCTTCCCTTGATTGTTTAAATGCTGAAATACTGAAGAGATTTAATTTTTTTTTAAGTCAAATATATATTAATGTTTAAATGAAAGAGCTGGCACAGTGATTTATTAATTTTACAAATAACATTATTTATAAAAATAATGGAAAACATCTTAATGGTCTTCAGTGTAATGTCCTTGTGTTTACAGAATTTGAACTGTGAATATTTATAAAAAGTGTAGTGTTTTAATTCTCCTTATTATTTATTTCTTTATTTGGAGCATGCCATAGAATAGTTTGTTAAGGCATCATGGTAAAAGCCAGAAGGTCGAGGGTTTGAGTCCCGGTGGGTTCAGGATTTTTAAACTGATCCAAATTTTCTGGCAGCACCGTGGCCATGGGTTGGACTCAGCCTTGAAAATAAGCACTAAATACTTGAATTGAGGGTAAAGGCGGTCTTCACACATATTTATTTATTTATTTTTAATGGATGCAATCTTAGTTTTACATGAGTATAAAATAAATGAAACATTTTATGCATTATATTTGAAGAGAAATATATATGCTTAGACTGGGGTTTGAACCCAGGACCTTTGACTTCCTATGCCAATATCTGGGTTCAAACCCCAGTCTGAGCGTATATTTTTCTCTTCAAATATAATTTGTCCTTCAGTATGAAGTATTAAATTAATAACAACATTTTATGTATTGTTCAAATATTTGCGGTTACAGGGAATAACTTGTTAAATATAAATAATTTTTCAGGGAAGCGCATTTTATGAGATGCAAATAAACCCGCACTGTTATAAGTCGGAAAGAATTAGATTCCTGGATTACCAACTTCTTCCTATTGTAACAGAAGGCTTGAGAGATGATCACAATAGACTTAACTCATGTTTAACTTATTTTCTGTGACCACAGACATTTCTATTAATACTGATTACATTTAACACTTATATTCATGACACAGTAAACAAGAATTAGATTTTTTAAATCATATTTTTAAAATCATATCTAAAATTGAATGATTTTTTAAAATTGAAATGTGATTTTTTTAAAATAATTTTAAAACATATTTATACTATTGCAAACAAAATTTGAATTTCCAATTTCAAGAACAATAATTGTGAAATTAGTGCTGAAAAATGGTATAAAATTAAAAAAAAGAATTACTTGAAGTATTCATTTTGACAGAGTTTTGGATGTGAAACCTTCACCCTGCTATGCTAAAACCAATTGGATGGAATTTAAATCTGCCCTTTAAACATGAAAATCATAACTGATTAGCAGCAGCTGTGTAGCTCAAGTGGTTAGTCACTAGCCCTCCATCCCTGGATCTTGAGTTCACTCCATTTTGGGTTTGTAGTGTACAAATCTGAGTCAGGAAGGTTTTTATCGACATAGTCCCATTCTTCCCTTGTGAAAAACCTCATTCCCATTTCCCCATATTTGTATTATCCATTTCATTTGCCACTGTGATGTCTCAATAGGACTTCGTATACAGCATCCATGTACATCACAGGCTTTCGATAAGAGGGGCTTCCAACACTTCTCTTTGCTATATAGGTAGCCTGTGGCAGAAGCGATTAAACATGTCCCTCCATCTCAGAGTCCCAAGTTTTTGTCTCGGTTACTCCACATAGTGTGCATGTATCAGTTACTCATTGTGGGGTTTGTGGTGAACAAATCGTAGATAGGGCTGGTTTTTCTTGGTGTTTTTCTTGTTTTCCTTTGTAAAAAGCTTCATTTTGCTGTGTCAACTATTTTTCTACATTTAATTTCATCTACCCCTGTGTTGGTGCAATAGGAGTGGTCAGCCGAAATCCTTGTATATCACAGACCTTGAATACTGAGCACTTCATTTCATATCATCCCAACATCGTGCTGGACACGAGTAGAGGATTTTAGTTGTTCTCACGTTTTTGTTATATTGTAAATTATAATTTTGATTACCACGTAGAAATAAGTTTTGTTTGTATACTCAGGCTGTGAAATGTTAACCCTTTGTCTCACAATGTGAATTCAGGTCGGAAAATATTGTATGGATATTTTCTTTATTATTATAATATATTGAGATATTATGAATTAGATATGCACTATTCACCTCGTATTTGTAGCTTTTTTGAAGACTCTGAATTTTGATGCCTTAGGCATCATTTGTCAATTCTTTCAGTGACGTCTGAGTTAAGACAGAATTGATAATGATGTCTAAGGCATTGAGTCTTCAAAAAAGCTAAAAATATGAAGTGAGAAGTGCATATCTAGCTCATATTATCTAAAATAAACCCCTTAGTGCTACTTCCTTGAAATATCAAAACAATATATTGAACTTAAAAAAAACATAACTTATTTAATATTTATTTGTGAAACGCTTAATTTGTTTACATCTTCAGTGATGTCTGAAGTAGATGCATAAACCATCTTTTGTTAAAACTCACTGCTAGGAATGTTCATATTATTTGTTTTTAAACATCTTAATGATCCTTCCGGGAACGAAGATCACTGGGCCGTCCTATGAAACGCTGGAGGGAAAATTTTCTATAGGATCATAACAGGCCTTGGCCTAATACTTGGAAGGAAGAAGAAGAAACATCTTAATGATGGACAAATTATATTTGAAAAGAAAAATATACGCCTAGACTGGGGTTTGAACCCAGGACCTTTAACTCTCCATGTCAATGCTCTATCCAAGTGAGCTACCTTGGAGGCCTAGGTAGCTCACTTGGATAGAGCATTGACAGAGGGAGTCAAAGGTCCTGGGTTCAAACCCCAGTCTAGGTGCATATTTTTCTTTTCAAATATCACTACTAGGAGCTTGTTTTTCAGCTACAATGATGCCAGTAAATGAATAAGATTTTACACCTCACCTCATATTTTGTATCCTTTTCAGGATTAGTTTAAAATAACTTTTCGTAATTGTCAACTGGTATCAGACTATTGATTTGAATGTGGTAATCCCTTGTTCCTTCTCTGTCTGTTGGTTTTCCCAGGGAGGTTCATTGGTCCTCCAACAGAGGAGGAGGAGAAACAAGGGATTACTAAGAATTAAATTAAACCTCATAGTGTTTTTTCCCTATGAAAGTTAAATAAAAAAGGGATTACTAATTGTCAAATGCCAGTTGACAATGAGTTTCTTGAAACTAGTTTTGGAAACGATGTAAAATATGAGGTGAGGTTATAATCTAATTCTTTTACTGATTGCTGTAGAATGGAGGCTTTCATAGCCAGAAGTTATTATATTGAAAGATTCCAGGTCATAGAGCCGTTGCCCATAACTGGTGTTTCTTCCTCAGCTACAGAGGGCATCTTCAGTGGTGAGTTCTTCTAGGTGGTGTTCCCTGGTTGGAGGCTCAACTGTGCATGAGCAATAGACTGCCGGAACCTGATATTTATACTTGTGCTGGTTCTAGAACGGCTGGACTGTATAGAGATGCTTCAGAAATTTATAAACACAAGGACAATTTCAATCTAAAAGATGAAGGTATAATACTGACTAAATCCTGGTATCACAAATTAAATAACATGTATAATCCTACTTAATAAAGTAAGAGACAGAACTCAACCAATCAAATTATAGATTAATGATTATCCAATCAGCTTTGACTTTGTCCAGCCATTCGGGGACCAGCACAAGTATAAATATCAGATTCCAGCAGCCTACTGCTCATACGCAGCCAAGCCTCCGACCATGGAACACCACCTACAAGAACTGCCTGTAGTCAAGGGAGATACATCAGTTATGGTCCACGGCCCTATAGCCCAGAATCTTTCAGTACAATATCTCATAGTGTTAATTTCTATATATATATATATATCAACTAAGAATGATGATGGTGAAATTAAATGTTTCTTACTTCTCCTCATATAAATTTTCTAAGTTGATCGCGATTTCGAGACTATAACTGTCTCATCCTCAGAACTTTGTTGGCGACTGGTGTTATGTCGATTGAAGCTTCTTCCGATCGACATAACACCAGTCGCCAACAAAGTTCTGAGGATGAGACAGTTATAGTCTCGAAATCGCGATCAACTTAGAAAATTTATATGAGGAGAGGTAAGGAACGTTTTTTTCACCATAGATTAAACCTCATAGTGATTAATTCATATAAAAGTTAAATATAAGAATGATGATATTTGAAAGATTGATGCACACAATACCCTGTATCACAGTTTTGTGTGTTTCTGTTGTGCGACTAAACTGGGAATAAAAGGGTTATGAATGTACAATATGTATTAAAAATGTATTAAATACAGCAATAAACAATAATAATAATTGTACATATGACTGAGTGTCAAGGTGCGTTTTTGTACATAAAATCTCTTGAAATTCAACAATAGCACAATTTAAGAAAATGAAATATTTATGAGAATGACAAGGACATTGTATCTGGAGACCATTTTGTTTTCATAATTTTTTTTCTGTATATATAGAATGTTCTGAAAATGTAGGAGGTAGTAAGCAACAAAAGTAGTGCACTCATGTAAACAAAAGTCTTTTGTGTCAGAGACTATTGTGTTCTAAGCTTGGCATACCATCTACTTTGTGCATTTTGTGAAGAAATAGAATCTGGATATTCATTTGGTGACATTTAAAATTCGTGATATAAAGTGTCATTTTATTTTTGCAATGTGACGATTATATGTGAACCTTGCAGTGGACTGAAAGCAAGTTGTCAGCTGGTAAAATCTCATGTACATAATCTCTCGATTGAAGCATGCAAATTTTTTAACTTGAATTACTGTTAGAATGATCACCAACCTTTATCACATATTTTTAAGAGACTTTGAGTTAATTTTTCCTTGGGTGTGTTAATTAATTTATTTATTTGTTCATATTACGTTATTATGTAATGCTAGAAATTAACCGTACTCTAAATTATTGTAAAAAATTAATTGTATTGTAACTAAAACCCTCACATACCAGACGGTGAAATAGGGTTCATATTATATTTGAAGAGAAAAATTTTCGCCTAGACCGGGACTTGAACCCGGGACCCTTGGGAATTACAACGTATATAAGAGAAAAATTTGCGTCTAGATCGTAACTCGCCTCGGTAGCTCAGTTGGTAGAGCACTTGGTCCGGAAAGCCAAGGGTCCCGGGTTCGAGTCCCGGTCTAGGCGAAAATTTTTCTCTTCAAATATAATTTATCTTTCATTGAGAAATGTTAAATCAATAATAAAAACATCAGGGTTCATATTATTGGAGATTAAAAAAAAGAAATCTGTATCACAGTTGATGTACTTCTATTTCTGACATCTTTTTAAAAAATTTAAATTCATGAACATTAATTCTTGTTGTGAAATTGTGAGTTCAAACTTTGTAAAAGATTCTATGTTTTGATTCATGTTTAATACTAAATTTATCACTTCTCACTGAATGACAAATTAAATTTGAAGAGTAAAATATATTACTTTTTTTAGGAATCCACATTATAAGGTATACTTATTTAGATAGTTTTTTATAACTCGCCTCATGTTCTTTTTTTAAACTAGTTTTGGAACTTTACACTTCAGTTCCATCTTCAGTAATTTCATGACCATTGCTCTGTCGTCTTGAAGAGCCACATTTCGCTCCCAACGGTTACAATAAATTACTGAAGATAGAAATTAAGTGTAAAGTTCTGAAACCAGTTTAAAAAAAGAAGAATATGAGGTGAGTGAAAAAAATTACCTAAGTGAAATATATGCCTAAATAGAGATTCTGTACACAGTTCTTTAACGATTTAAGCTATTAGGCATCTCGATTTACACATAGGTTTTTCTCTTAAACTAATATGATTCACATGTGCCAGATAATAGTGAACTTTGTTCCACTAATGCCATTTAACATTCTCTAACAAGAAGATGCTCGGGAATCATATTGGTATAAGAGAAAAATCTATGTGTAAATCGAGATGCCTAATAGCTTAAATCATGTTGTTTTCAAATGGCACCGAAGCCATTAGTGTACTAAATCATTAGAGTACTAATGTAAAGAACCAGAGATATTCGGTTCAAATCTTGATTTAGACATACACTTTAAAAAGTTGAACATTAATGTGGCATTTAAAACTAATAAAACTTTACAAAATATAATAAAAAAAAATAAAATCAAAATAAAAAAAGAAAAATTATCAGGTGTATATAAATTGAAGTGTGGCACATCTGACAATGTCTATATAGGACAAACTGGTAGAAATTTTATCTCTCGGATAAAAGGACCCCATGAGAGCATATAACAGAAATTTAGAATTTTCAAAGTATGCTAACGGCCTATTCCAATTTAATCATTGTTTCGATCCAAATTTTGAAATTTTACATGTTTGTGATAAGGGTAAGAAGTTGGATCTTTTGGAGGCTGTAGAAATAAATAAATTGAAAAGTAGTAATAAACTTTTAAATTCTCAACTTGATTTGAATGAATCACCTTTGTTAAATTAAAAAATTTAAATAAATTATTTTGTATTGTTGCTTAGATCAGCTGATATGTACTATAATAACACAATTCATAATTTAACATGTCTGAAGAAGGTACAGTGTACCGAAACAACTGTCACTGAAT
Source organism: Diploptera punctata (assembly GCA_030220185.1). Taxonomy (NCBI): domain Eukaryota; kingdom Metazoa; phylum Arthropoda; class Insecta; order Blattodea; family Blaberidae; genus Diploptera; species Diploptera punctata. Next base: position 1,870,098 of record JASPKZ010010253.1, read on the forward strand.
TATATCTTAATAAATATGAAAATCAAATAAAACTAAGTTTTATTTTTATTTAATTAATATACATTTTTCTCTTCAAATTTAATTTGTAAAAGATGTTAGAAATATGTGGTGGTACAAGTAAATAATTTTCAACGTCTTCTATTACAAATGTAGTTGATCATTTTCACTGGAATTGAATTTGAGAAATCCATGTGCTTATTGAGGGGTTATGTACAACTTAAGACATAAAATCTGGCTACTCATTTGTGCCTGTCTAACTTTGACTACAGTCAGATTCAACCAGGAAGTTACTGTGTGTTTGGAATAGGGAACTGGGTTGCCATTTTAACAGCATTTTCTTGAGAGAAATCGTTAAATAAAACTGAAGTATGCAACACAGCAGGTACAGTGTTGTAAGTTGTAGCCGTCCAAGCCACCCCTCTTAAAGAAAAATATAGTTACCACTTGTCACTGAGCTTGTGCGGTCCTGTACTATCCTGTGTGAAAGTGTCAACTCTCATATTTACTATAAAACTAGTCTGCATGCCGTAAAAGAAAACTATGTTTTTTTAAATGTATAGTACATAGATTTGGAAAAAGTACTGCTAACTTTGCCCCTCCCTAGACAAACAAATACCGTTATTATGAATTTGGCAACAGCTACCCCCTGTAAGTAGGGGGACACTGGCCTATCCCATAAGATCTGTAGTAACTTCCTGGGTTGAATTTGAATGTAATGTATGATTCGTATGCAAGCATACAGTTGACTAAGAATTTGTAGTTGTGCTGAATATAAAAACGAAAAAATTGTATTAATTGTCAAAAGAAACTAAATGAGTTCTATTTCTTTAATAAGGTACCACATAGTGTTATTTCATACCAGTTAATTGTTTAATAAAAATTCTATTGGGAAATAACGCTATAAGACAAATTATCAATAGTTTATAATTGAATCAGAAACCTTCGCACCGATCTCATAAAAGTATATTTTCTCACCTCATGTGTTTTGAAAGCCATCTCTTTCATCCTCAGCTACACTCCTCAGTAAAGCATATTTTTATTAACCCTTAATTTGGCAAAATATAATTTCTATGGCACTTAATTCTAATGTTCCAGACTGTGATGAAAACTGAATAATGTAAAAACTCTTAAGTTATTATTGTACATTATTGTGTGATTATACACAAATTTAAGTAATTTATAATGATTTCTTTATCTGTTGTTTTTTAAACAATATTAAATAAATGAAATCATATCTTATAGGATATATATTGCCAATTTAAGGGTTAAAGTTTCCAATTCATTTATATAATATTGGATTGTGTTCATGAAATGAAAGTTTGAAGAAACATAGTTGAGAAGACCAAGCATTCAATCAGTAATGCTACAGAAGATATGGCTACATTACATTATGTTTAATGACACACAGATGTATGTTTACAAGTTTAATTTACTCTTAATGTTCATATTATTCATTTTTAGACATCTTAATGACGGACAAATTATATTTGAAAAGAAAAATATATGCCTAGGCTGGTGTTTGAAACCAGGATCTTTGACTCTCTATGTCAATGCTCTATCCAAGTGAGCTACCTAGGCCTCCAATCTAAATACATATTTTTCTCTTCTACATAGTTAATTCCCTATAATTTGTCCATCATTAAGATGTCTAAAAACGAATAATATGAACATTAAAAGAAGCACTACTGGCTTTATAAGTAATGTTTAAATTCCCAATAAAAAGTCTTCTTAACAAAGGAGCTGCCATTTGCAAAAATCGTAGCAACAGCTTGTAGCATTTGGTGTTGGGAATTAACTATGTAGAAGAGAAAAATACGTATTTAGATTGGAGGCCTAGGTAGCTCACTTGGACAGAGCATTGACATAGAGAGTCAAAAGGTCCTGGGTTCAAACCCCAGTCTAGGCGTATATTTTTCTTTTCAAATTTAATTTACTCTATTTAATTGTAATAGCTTTTTTAAATTTATTCTCGAGGTTTACATATGGCAGAAAACAAATGTCACAGTTAGAAGCAAAGGGGTGTGATTTTTTTGCAAAAAACGGGTTTGTTGCATAATTACACTCTTGGAGCATAATTTTATTTAGTGATGTATAATGGTTATCATTTTCAATTACCTGTGATATTCTTACACAATTTCAACTTTAAATGTGTTTTTTTTTAATACTGCGAAACTAGCACTAGTACCCCTTTACTTCTATCTCCCTCACATGTAATACTTGCTTTGAAGAAGCAGTCAATAAGTTCACAGCAGAAAATTTCTGCTTGTAAAATACAAATTGATAGTGATGGTAAGCAATAGACCTTGAATCAGAAGACACTAATTTTATGAACTAAGTTATGTAGGTAGGAAATAACACTATGAGGTTTATTTTAATTTTGTTGAGTTGTTTCTTGACTTAGGGTCGTATGCAAATACATTAGTCTGTGGACGATTTTATTATTAATTTAACACTTCTCATAGAAGGATAAATTATATTTGAAGAGAAAAATTTTCGCCTAGACCGGGACTCGAACCCGGGACCCTTGGCTTTCCGGGCCAAGTGCTCTACCAACTGAGCTAGGTAGGCGAAAATTTTTCTCTTCAAATATAATTTATCCTTCTATGAGAAGTGTTAAATTAATAATAAAATCGTCAATAGAAGCCCTACTGGCTATAAAGTAGTGTTAAATTCCCAATAAATGTCTTCTTAACTAAGAAGCCGCCATTTGCAAAGATAGAAGCTATGGTTTCAAGCATTTGGCGCGAGGGAATTATCAACGTACATAAGAGAAAAATTTGCGTCTAGATCGTGACTCGCCTCGGTAGCTCAGTTGGTAGAGCACTTGGCCCGGAAAGCCAAGGGTCCCGGGTTCGAGTCCCGGTCTAGGCGAAAATTTTTCTCTTCAAATATACATTAGTCTGTACTCAAATTACTTCCAATCACTGGTCAGCTGGCTCACCGTGAGCAATTGCTGAGATCGAATTAACGGTCGACTTACCGGTCATGCATGAAAGTTGACTTTTTCGTAATATTGGCAACGAATTAGCCAGAATTCTCAGCGATAAAACCACTTCCGTTATTTTCATCTGCTATAGAGGAATGCATTTACGCTTGCGTCCTGCAAATAATACCGTATACAACGATGTCTGCGTCGTGCAATATTACGCCGATTCTCCTGTTCTTCCAGTTGAATTCTTTGGTAGACTCTATCAAATTCCTCTTCTCCGCGTATACTGAAAACATGATCGAAGTCTTCAAGGTCCGGCATCTTGGATAAAGCTGCAAAGGTTTCAAACTACATTGGTTACCATCGGTTCCCTTTGGGATTTTCACGACAAGTTTATATCTTGAGCTATGATCTTAAGGTACCTCGTCAGGTAGCTTACAATTATTATTGCATGAATAGATTTCTGAGTAAGCAAAATGTATTTGGATAAAACTTTCTCAGCAGAGAACGCCTTTTACTGTCTAATGCGTTCAAACATTCGACCCTTAAGAAGTACGAGGTGAGTCAAGAAACAACTCAACAAAATTTTATGAACTGAGTTTATAGAAAACTTTTCTTTATTGTTTTGTTGGTTGTGACAGAACATTCTATATTACATGCAGTAGAAAACAAAATTGACAGTATTTTTATGATGGGTGTTATTGTATATGCCAGCATTTTAAAATTTATTTTAAGTTTTCTTAAAAATGGATTGCTGTTGTACTAAATGGCTTATTACATAGAAGAATATATAAGTTATTACTTGATGTATCTTTTACACATTCGTATGAAGTTTGGTTGTGTGATTTTATGAGAACATAATTTTTTTTTTTGTGTTTATGGCAAATTTCATTGCATAATATGTTTATTAACTTTTATTAAATTGAAAGACATTTTCACAATACTCAGTAACTGCTTTTCTTTATTTTTTTAGCTTTTGGTTTGTTTTTATATTTTTGGAAAAGAATAAATTGAATGGGAGAGTTTTAAAAAAATTAAGGTAGAATATTTTTTATCACTCACCTCGTATTGTTCTTATTTGATTATAAACTAGTTTCGGAACATAGTTTCTGTTCCGAAACTAGTTTATAATCAAATAAGAAGAACAATATGAGGTGAGTGATAAAAAATATTCTACCTTAATGAATATACCTCATAGTGAGAATTCCTAAAATAAGTAATTTAAAAAAATTGTTGTTCTTGGTTACCTGCTTGCCTCTGGTTTTGAGGTTTGCCCAGGGTATATCATTTTTAAGGGCATGAAGTCCTGAGCATGGCTTCTTTTAGAAGGAAAGTAAAACTGTTGATCCTGTGTCATAGATTTACAGCATGTCAAAGAATCTCAAGCCAGAAATAAGAGTCATCAGAGCAAATTTTTTGGCTGTGTTGGTCTTGGTGGACCAGTGATTATCATGCTCACTTCTGGTTCTGAGGTTCGTGGATTGAAACCCAGCCAGGATTGACAGATTGTTAATAGCATTGAAAACCTGAGCAGTATTTGCTTTGGAAGGGAAGTTATGGATCCCATGTGATTTATAGCATGTAAATAAACTTAATCCTGATATAAGAGGCCTCTCAGCAAAATTTGTTGACCCTTTCATGCCCTCATTTTAATTGTGACACTAATGACCTGAGCTCTTAAAAAATTATAATTAAGAAAATACTAAATTTTACATAATTTATTAATCAGCATGAGTTGATATTAAATAAATCTTTCATTTTATTATATTTGATTTTTTAGTTCCATTTTCTTCTGTAGCATTTGTGCCAGGTATTCTGTGTCTGGAAAAGATTTTGTTTGGAATGTATTAAAAAAACAAAATTAAGAGGAAAACCTCCTATTCTTTTTTTTTTCCCCCTCCAATTTTGCTTTAAAAATTGTGTTGATGTATATACATTCATCCATGTCATTACAAGATTATAGTATGTGATATAATTTTATATAAAAAAGTCTTGATGACATGGAAGAATTTAGAAATTTGCTGCCCTCAATTTTTTTAAGATAAAATGAGTTTTGTGAAAATGCCAGTCAATTTAAAATAATTTATATTTTTGATTTTTTTGTGTTATGAAGAGAATGTGTACAGTTCCTTAAAAATGTCTGTTGAGAACAAATATTTTTGCATTGGGCCTAATGACTGCAGTATTGTGTTAATATGTATTCTAAAGGTTTAATGAAACAGTGCAACTTGAACCCTGATGTTACCAGGAATTTCACTTCTCTGAAATATTAGCTAATACATCTGAGATTGCTATAATTAATTGTTGTTTTAATCTCTTCTAATAATGTATAATTTGTAGGAAATAAGTCTGGTAGGCAGTTACATCAAATGAGATGCACAAAAGAATTAAACATAGGATCAATTCTGGAAATGCGTGCTGTTATGCATTACAGGGACCCTTGTCATCCCAACTCTTTTCAGTAAACTTTAAACTGAAAATATATAACAGTTATTCTCCCAATTATATTGTTACTAGTTATAATAAAAGTTTAGGAATTATTAATCAAGTTATGAAACCATCCCTTGTACAAAAAAACACCAGATTACGTTTATATAACACTTTGGCTAGACCAGTGTTGACCTATGGTAGTGAAGCGTGGACACTAAAAAAACAACATGAAAGCAGAATAATGGCTTGTGAAATGAGATTCATGCGCAGAACAGCGGGTTACACCAGATGGGATCGGAAAAGGAACACCGATATCTTAAAAGAATAAGACTACGCCAATTTTGGAATATATTAAACAGTACCAACTAAATTGGAAACACCATCTTGAAAGAATGAGTTCAAATCGGATCCCCAAAGCTGTTTATAATTATATACCAAGATCACTGGGCCGTCCTATGAAATGCTGGAGGGAAAATTTTCTATAGGATCGTAACAGGCCTTGGCCTAATACTTGGAAGGAAGAAGAAGATATTATATGTATGCAAAACATGGACTCTTACTTGTCTTCCCACCTGACTCTTGGCCTCCTCCTGAATCTACTGCCTCCTGGGTTTGAGAGAAGAGCTCTTCTTACTGGTCTTAGTTCTTCTTTCTTATTAAGTATCCAACCCATTGTAATCAACAGATTTTATATAGGCAACAATATTTGGCTCCACAAACAGTTTATATAATTCACTATTGTATCAGACTCTCTATTCATTTTAATTTTGTTGAGTTGTTTCTTGACTCACCTCATACTTCTTAACTCCCTCGCAGATCCGGATTTCTTCACTGTATTTGTGACATCTCAATGCTGTATCATGTTCACAACTGACGTCCAATGGTCTCCTCTCCTGCAGACTACTGGTCTATAGATTTTTCTAATAATTTGTCTTTCAAATACTCTTAATGCAATTATTTCATATTATAAGATTAATATCCATGTTTCAACTGCATATGTTACAACTGATCTCACCAGTGTTTTGTAGAGTTTCCATTGTGTTTCTCTGGACATACGGGATTATTAAACAATTTTATGTTTGTATAACAAGGTTTGTTCCCAGTCATAAGCCTATTATTTATTTTATTTTGAGTGTTGCAATTTCTATTTAAATCTGCTTCAAAGTAAATATAACTATCAAAATATTTAATTGTATAATTATTAATTGTTATAGGTTTCAAAACATTTCTTATTTTTCACATATTTTGTTTTATTTTCATTAATTATTAACCCAACATTTGACCCCCTGTATGAATTATGTCCAACATTTCTTGCATTGGTGTTAGATTTTGGGTTTATAGAGCAATATAATCTGCATCAGTACAAGCCTGTTTCACTTTATATAGGTCCTTAATGTCTAATTTTCCAATTACATATTGAAGAAGCAAGTTAAATAATATTGCTGAAAGGGCATCACTTTGTCTTCTTCAAACAATTTCCTTCAATTAATTCATATCTGAACTTCCTTATCCATTTACAGTTTCATCATTTGGGTGAAATCAAGGCAGTTGCAAACAATTCAGTTAGTTGGTGTTAGTTTGAAATCCTTAGCTCCTTGGAGGAGTAGTGGAAAGAAACTAACTGAATTGTTTGCAATTAAATTAGAAGAGAAAAATGTTTTGCCTAGACCGAGACTTGAATCCGGGACATTTGGTTTTCCATACCAAATGCTCTACCAACTGAGCTATCGGGGTGAGTTCCAATCTAGATGCAAATTTTTCTCTTATATACGTTGTAATTCCCACACACCAAATGCTTTTGAAGCCTTGGCTTCTATCTGTGCAAATGGCTGCTTCTTAGTTAAGAAGACATTTATTTGGAATTTACGCACTACTATTAAAAGCCAGTAGGGCTTCTATTGATGTTTCCATTAATAATTTAGCACTTCTCACTGAATGATAAATTAAATTTCACCCAAATAATGGAACTGTAAATGAATGAGAAACTAATAGTACTTACGCATTTATTTTTTATAATGTAAAAACATATTAACAAGGAATATAATCAGTTGATTACTATACATATATGAATCCTTGGTCTTTTCTATGTAATTAATATTTTTGTTAGTGTGTTGTGCATATTTTTCCTTGAATACTGCTCATAGATTTCTCTTATATTCACAATATTTAATACCAGACTGGAGCCCTTTTACTTACTCACTTACTCACTGGCACTATCGAACCCATAGATTCATGGCCACGTGAACATAAGCTCTCCATACATCCCTTCCTGAACTAATGCTTTCCAATCATTCTCTATATAATCTAGTTCCCTCAAATCATGGTTAATGTTATTCGCCCACCTCATTCTTGGTCTACCAACTGGGCGTTTTCCCTCTGGCTTTCCTACAAGAAGCTTCCATGCAAGTCTTTCATTCCCCATATGTGCAACATGTCCTGCCCATCGCAGTCTATGAGACTTAACTCTTCTTATTATATCTGTAGTTCATTGTTAAGTAGTCTTCTCCATTTGCCTGTCTGTACATCCCTCTTTGGTCCAAAAATTTTCCTAAGTACTTTATTCTCAAATACTTATAACTGGAGCCCTTTTATTGTGAAAAAATGCAGTACTTATAAAAAATCTCAATTTCATAAAAACAAAAGGGACTGAGACCCTTCCTGCATTGAAGCAATTCATGTAATAAACAAAAATCACACAATAATTTGTACTAGTGTGTACCTGCAGTCAGAATTGTACCTGAAATTGTGTGTGCACATCCAGAGAACTTTTTATGTGGCTACATCTCTACTGATGCACTTAACATGTGATCGTAATCTGTTTTCTCTAAATATAAAATTAATACCTGTAAAGTACAGCCTTTGTCAACTTAGTTATCTTTTTTTTAATATAATAAATTTGGGAATTTTTAACATTATGTGGTTTTATTGATAAGAATCAAATGAATCGTGAATCCTTCTTACTTCTATGTTTTTTTAAACACAGCACCGCATGGTGACGATGGTCGCCGATACTGCGGTGCTGTGTTTAATAAAACATAGAAGTATGAGGTAAGAAGAATTCACAATTCATTTGATTCTTATTGGTTATCTTTTTTCTCTTTTTTAACTGTAGGCCTTTTCGAACACAGATTATTACTTAGACTTATAAAATTCTGCTGATGATGGAATGTGTTTGGAAAGACCTATAGATTGAACAAAGTTGAGGAAAAAAGTACCCTACAGGTATTAATTTTATATTTTGACTTATTTTATCATATATTTTAATAATATAGATTGATTTCTGTAGTTCAACAGAAGGAACAGGACATTTTAAGGGACTGTATTCATAAACATTCAAGTTCTTGTGTGTGTGTGTATATACGTAAGCAAATTACGAGTAGCAGATTTAATGATATAAATATGTATTGAGATGAACGGTAAGGATAACTTCACTAAACTGGATGGATTATTTAATAGCAGATACGTCAATACCAATTGTACATGTTCACTTTATTGGCAGACTTTTCTCACTTCCTGCGTCTGTTGTTTAACATTTAAACTTGCTCGCACTAATATGCAGACTTATCTGTTTTGAAATAAAATTTTATTTAATGTTGTTTGGTTGTTTTTTGACTCACCTCATACTTCTTAACTCCCAAGCAGACTCGACTTTCTTCACTTCATTTGTGACATTCTCAATGCTGTATTACGTTCACAACTGATGTCCAATAGCCACTTCTCCTGCAGACTGACCTCCATGCCATCTGATGTCGTGGAGGTCAGTCTGCAGGAGAAGTGGCCATTGGACATCAGTTGTGAATGTAATACAGCATTGAGAATGTCACAAATGAAGTGAAGGAACTCGAGTCTGCTTGGGAGTTAAGAAGTATGAGGTGAGTCAAGAAACAACCAAACAATATTAAAATAAACCTCATAGTGTTATTTCCTACCTACATAACTTAAAATTTTATTTCATACCAATTTGATATGTAGCTTCGTCTAATCACTGTCTTACTATGTAACATGCAAAATACCTTTTATAAAAATAACTTTTTTATTTAAAGAAAAGAGTGAAATAATATTGAAAGCTATAGTGCCTAAAAACATGGAACTTACACATTTATGAAGGAAAATTGAGCTGTTACTCTAGTACATATCCCTGACGATCAACATTATGTAGCATTTCCTAGCACAAGGAAAGAAACGTATGGTGATATCAGACTTATATTAAAATTCTTTATACCTCACCTCATATCCAGTCTTCTAATTACGCTGGTTCCAAAATGTAAGTGGTTTCATCTTTAGTAATACCTCGACTGATGTTATGTCGTTCAGAAGAACTCCCTAGATTGAGTAAAAAGCAGTATTCCTGAATGACATAACTTCGATTGAGATATAACTGAAGATGAAATCACCTAGGTCAGGCATGTCCAACCTTTTTTTGAAAAAGGGCCACTGTCATTAAGGTGAATTGGTTTGTGGGCCACATGATCAGATTTTTTACCATATTAAATAGGATCTAAGATCCATCCATGGTAATTCTGACCAAAGGCAGGTTTCTCACTGCAATCATAGCATTTTCATGCTATGCTTTGCAGCTTTACTAGGGAATTATAGGCGTGGTAGTTTCCCATTGCTTTCCACACCGGTGAAGGATGATGTTGGCTGGATGATTTTTGGGGACCATTGGGCCCTAAGCTTCCTGACATTTGTCTTACAAGTGAGGAAAAACCCCAAAAAAAACCTTGCCCAGGAGCCTGTCCTGACCGGGAATCGAACCCGGGCCTGCTGCATAACAAGGCAGCATGCTACCTCGATACCACAGTGGTGGACAATCTAAGATAAACCAATTAATTTGAATATAAAATAGCTAATATATTGATATGTTATTTTTTATTAAAATATTACTCATGTATTAGTTATTTTTAAAATTAAATTAAATTTTCTTTTTTAATGTATAATCTAATTCTAAAATCTAAATTGAACAATATAAATGAAGTATTATTAACCCTTGTAATTTAATATAAATTTTAGTTTGAAATTTAAATAAAATTGTTATATGTTGTTAAATATCAACACGGGCCTCATGGGATGGGATCGAGGGCCGCAAGCAGCCCACTAGCCGTGTGTTGGAAACACATGACCTAGGTTTTGAAACTGGTATAATTAGAAGACTGGATATGAGGTGAGGTATAAAGAATTTTAATTTAAGTCTTAAATTAAAACCCAGTGATTTTTCCTAAAATTTCAAAGTACAGTGGTATGTTGTGTAGTCTCAATTAAACAATTCTGTGGGGTGGAAAAATCAGGCAAATGGTAAGTGATTCGTAACAGTCATATCTGCCGTGAAGTAATCCATTCACTTTAGATCATGCCATATTGGGTAATTGGTAGTGGATTCTTAAGTTAGAGTAATATTTGCAACAGTCACTTCTGCCTACAAGAATGTTATACGTAAATAAATAAAATATTTTTTAAATGATAGAAAATACTGAATGCTATAAATGTGTCAGTGACTTACTATATGGTACAACAAGCTTATCTATATGGTACAATAAGCTTATCAGCTTCACATCTGCATGTGTCAGTCACAAAGGTGGATGATCAGAGGTGTCGTTTGATTCCTTAACCGTTATAGCTGGTGTTGTCAACCTGGAGATGTTATTTATTGTAGCTATGCAAATATCACATAATGCTCAATGTATACTGGTCCTATATACTTGGTGAAAATGCATGAGGAAATTTGTTCCCATCCAAATCAGCTTGCAGTTGCTGGGAGATGTACCCCCTTGATGGTTCCAGTGTTTAATAACTACAGCCAGTGTATGATTTATTTAAAATGAGACATTGGATTTATTGAACTGATTGTTGTACAGAATTTGAATCCATTTTAATGTTAATATTATTCGTTTTTAAACATCTTAATGATGGACAAATTATATTTGAAAAGAAAAATGTATGCCTAGACTGGGGTTTGAACCCAGGACCTTTGACTGTCTATGTCAATGCTCTTCCATCTGAGCTACCTAGGCCTCCAATCTAAATGTGTATTTTTCTCTTATACATAGTTAATTCCCTAACTCCAAATGCTACGAGCCGTTGCTATGATTTTTGCAAATGGCGGCTTCTTTATTAAGAAGACTTTTTTTTTTTTGGAATTTAAACATTACTTATAAAGCCAGGTGTTCAAACCGCAGTCTAGTATATTTTTCTTTTCAAATATAATTTGTCCATCATTAAGATGTTTAAAAACGAATAATGTTAACATTGAAAGAAGCACTAAGTAATGTTTAAATTCCCAAAAAAAAAAGTCTTCTTAATAAAGAAGCCGCCATTTGCAAAAATCATAGCAACGGCTCGTAGCATTTGGGGTTAGGGAATGAACTATGTATAAGAGAAAAATACACATTTAGATTGGAGGCCTAGGTAGCTCAGATGGAAGAGCATTGACATAGAGAGTCAAAGGTCCTGGGTTCAAACCGCAGCCTAGGCATATATTTTTCTTTTCAAATATAATTGAATCCATTTGTTTCATTGCATGCTGGTTCATTGAATATTTTATTACCAGAAACCTTAAAGTGGATTGTTACTTTTGAATCATATTAATCCATTTCCTTATGGTCCATCTAAATATTATTCTCCCTCTTATGCCTATACCAACATTTATTTTGATTCTTTGGTCATCCAGAAGTTTACATTTTAATTCTGCCCACTCTAAAAAAAAAAATCAAAATTTATCAAAATAAGAGAAAATAAATCAAAGCAAGAGCCTTGCTTATATTCTTTTCTCCAATGGTTTCCCAAATTAACATTTTAAAAGCATTTCTTTGTCGCCCATTTAAGTTTCATGAGCTCCCATGTCAGTTTGCTTGATTTAATAACTGATTGTTTTATTTATTTATCCATAAATTATGGAGCTTCTCGGTGTGAAGCTTTTTCCATTCTCATCCTTTATGGGGCTGAATATTCTTCCTAGGAACTTATTTTTGAATCCTCATAGCTTCTTTCTTTCTCTTGATAAGGTAAGAAACTACATTCCTCACCCATGGACATAAATTCAAATGGCATCTTATAAAAGGCAACTATCCAGTAAGTGGCAAGCTTGAAGCATGAAATGTGCAGAGGGTTGGCATTAAAAACACATATTTTATAAATGATGAGTAATACATAAAAGATGAGAAATTGCTGTAAATGTCTTATTCAAATGTAAGTACAAGTAAGCAGCTCAAGGTTACAGAAGTGGCTGTTGGAATCCGTGCAGAAAGTTATGTTTTATTATAAATACATCTCATTTTATTGTAAGTATTTAAAAGCAGAAGTTAAAATAAATTCTTTCTGTAGAGGTAAAACCAAATAAATTGTCCGCATCGCAGAGGTGCATTTTTGTTCAGACACACCTCTTCTCTCTTTCTTCCCCTCCTCACCCTGTTAGTGTCAATTGTATTCTCGCATTCAGAGTTGTAATTTTTGTGTCCCCACCCATGGTATCTCCTACCCTGTCTTCCACCTGTCAACTGACCTTATATGTCATTAAACAACACCCGTTTGAGCATATCACATACAAATTATTTGGCTCTACCTCTAACTGATAAGTCACTCTGCTATATTCATTTTATTTTTGTTTTGTCGATCTGTGATATGAATAGAGTTCCCATTGATATATTTTCTAGATGATTGAAGTTTTATGTTCTTTAATGTAGACAATCTCTGAATTGATGTTTTGTCTCATATCAGTGCCTCATACGTAACATTTACATTAATTTGTATAAATATAAAAGCTGTAACAGAGGAACATACATTCCTTACTTTATTACAAGTACTCATCTTAAAGGGAGTCAGTTGTGAAGAGAGGTAAATATCATAAATCTGATTCTGTTTATCTCAAATTATTAAAACTGTTTGTATTAATTAAGAGTGCATTCATCTTTACAAATATGCAAGGTAAGTGCCGCACACACTAGATTGCTATTTCAACTCCCTGGTAGCCAGGTATTTTTAGTGTTCCCTTACATTTATAAAATGTAAATGCCAGGCATGTCTTAGGTACTTTCAACATCACTGGCTACCAGCAGGTATGGCTGGTATTAAAAAAAGTTGTTGCCAAAGCAAGTAAGAGGGTAATCTATGATGAATATGAATCAATACTAATAAAATTCATTGTTAAAACCATTGAGGTGGAGAGTCATAAAATAAAATAAGTTAAAATATACCTTCTTAGGTAAGATCCATCATCCTCAACTTATAAAATATGTATTCTTTATGCCTGTAGGTCTTTCAGAACATCTGTTCCATCTTCAGCAGGTCCTTCTTTGCTACAATATCTAGTATGATGGTTGATTCTGCTGGTCCTAATGTGGTGTTGTCGTGTCATGACATAGGCATAAAGAATACATATTTTATAAGTTGAGGATGACGGATCGACAACACCACATTAGGACCAGCAGAATCAACCATCATACTAGATATTGTAGTGAAGAAGGACCTGCTGAAGATGGAAAGGATGTTCTGAAAGGCCTACAGGCATAAAGAATACATATTTTTTAAGTTGAGGACGACAGATCTTACCTATGAAGGTATATTTTAACTTATTTTATTTTATGAATGTGAATGTCTTCTACTTCTTATATAGCACCATTTCCCAACCTGTGGTTCGCGAACCCCCTTCGCAAAATATTTCAAAGGGTTTGCCAAAACTTTTTGTAATGTTGGGTTTTGAGCTTAGGTCTATTATTGTTTCCTTAATTTCTGCGGCATTGTCATAATAATAATAATAATTATTATTATTATTTTTAAATTAAATTAACCCTATTATGCCCCTTGTAACATATGTGTAAGATTGGGAATTTGTCACATTATTTCCACAATAAATTAATATTTACCTGAATGCTTGATTTATAGTTATGTAAAATTGTTAGGAATGCATTTCATTTTGCTATAACTAGGCCTACACGTTGTGTAACTTTTAAGTCGAAACTAGAGTAACATTATGTTTTAACAGTTAATGGTTAAGTTAATTTAAGGTTTATAAATTAAATTTGAGAATTTTTAACATTATGAGGTTCATTTAATTCTTAATTTAAGGTTATTAAACCTTTTGCTTGTAATTAAATTTTATTCATGTTTGCTCTATGTATATTTAGAAGTCAGTGGTTCACCCAACTCAGATCGTTGTGGAAGGGTTTCACGAGTCGAAAAAGTTTGGGAACTGCTGTTCTATAGGATACATCTATTTTGCATATGGGTCATCTGGCTTAGTCTTCTTCAGACATCTCTTTCCTCCCAGGATTCCAAGGCCAACATTTCTTTTGAAATCATTGTTTTAACCATTGTCGGCTTGCTGGGCCTCAAGTTCTTCTCAAGCCTTCACAACTACCTTGAAGGTAGCAGAAACATTGTACGTTACTCTAGGAACCAGTCTTAACTTGATCATTGCCAGTCTCTCATGACTTGGGACATGGGGTCACACTTCTGAGACACAAAAAATATGTATATCATTGGTTTTAATCTTAATCGGACAACTTTAATTTGAAAGTGTTAGCTTTTAGGTGCACTTACCTTTTTGTATGCCTTAAACCATTGAAACTGAAATAATTTTATATAATTAAAACTTGGCCTATATTGAGGTACTGTTTTCTGATCTTCCATAATAAATTAAAAAGTGAAATATTATCAAATAGTACCCTAGCAATTTTATTTTAGTTCTAATATTTTGATGTAGGATTCATTTGAAATATATGAAAAATGATACCAGTACTTTTTTCCATATAAACTCTACATGAAAATATAGTTTTTAAATAACCATTTTACTAAATTTGTTACATGGAGCTTTATCATGTAGTGAGAGTAAAGTGTTCTCAACATTTCTTTGCCCCATCTCAAGTAGTTCCTCGAAAATGTGTACAAATATGTTGAAAATATAATTTTTCAGGAATTTTTAAAAAATGTATTGGGTCTTAATATCTAAAAAGCACATACATATTTTTTGGAGCTAAATATATCCTTAATTAATGCAAAGAAATTTATTAGTGTCACGTAATTGGAATGAGAAATATATTTTGATTACAGGCTTTTTACTCTTTTTCACAACTGACTCTCCTTAAATAAATTTATATCTTCAGAGATTTATTTCTATCTGTTATTGTTCTACCAAGTTAATATTTTAAGTTTTACAGTGTACAGATATGTGAGGAGGATAAGCTATGTTTTCAGAAAGAAGTGATATCTGAAGGCTGAAATGTTCCTATATCTTTGAAAATAAGGAGACTTTATTTGCTAAATGAAAATGTAATTATTATATACATCAACGCATAAAAGAGTAGGAAAATATAATTTAGTTTTAGTTTTTACTTAAGAAAGCCATACGACAGTATTTTTAAGAACTTAAGATTTTACTGTATTAAATTATTATTGAGTCAGTTTACAATGTATATACATTTTCTGACAGCCAAATACTTTATAGGTTTTCTTTTAATAATTGTTAAAAAACATTCTGTTCTCTCCAACCATTGTCCTATCTGCTTTCCATTTGCTTCTTTGATTCCCTTTTCCCAACTTTTTAAATATTTTTTTCCGCCTTTCTAGAATGCACTCATAAGCCAACCGTGGTAGTTTCTCTCCACTCATTAGTCATTACATACCCACACCATATCAATTGGTTGGTTGTGATATCTACCAGAATATATTGACTTAGGCTTTCATGGCCGGAGTTATTATAATGATCTTGTAGAAGATTTCTGGGCTGTTGGCCATGGTCTTGAGGCTTGTGGCTCCCCGACGTTTCGCCAGAGACTACGTCCGGCATCCTCAAGGGTTGTCTTGAGACTGACAATTTTGTTGACTACCTGCACGGTCCGTGCAGAGAACACGTCATGGATAAATGTAAAAATAGGGCAGGTAGTCGACAAAATTGTCAGTCTCAAGACAACCCTTGAGGATGCCGGACGCAGTCTCTGGCAAAACGTCGGGGAGTCACAAGCCTCAAGGCCATGGCCAACAGCCCGGAAAACTTCTACAAGATCATCATAATCTACTAGAATGTTGTTTTTAATTATATGTAATTACATGTAATTAAAATTAATAACAATTTAAATACGTAATTTTCACATTTATGGGTATTTTTATATAGTAATTAGTTCTTTATTTGTTATATTACTTTAGGTTTGAAGTTGTTTTTCTTGTAGTAGTTAAAAAGAAGTCAAAACATATAATCTTTCGGTAGTATGCAACTTCTTATAGGTTCATACATTTATAGGAAAAGGTCCAAAATATTTAATTTGGCAAGATTACAGTTATCTCAAAATATTTTTTCTCATCTTGGACAGAATATATATTCTGACAAATGTCCAGGTGAGAAAATTTATTTTATGAGAGGCATGTATGGTTTGTTGTACAATGAGAGTTGAGAAATATTTATTTGCTGAATAGTAAGTGCAAGGAATTAATGGAGTTAAACTAATAAGTGGGAATTTTACTGATAAACAAAGTATCCAAAAAGTTTACAAAATTATATTAACAATTGGTTTAAGTCACCAGAGAGTGTTTTATTGGATTTAAACACGTATGCGATGGAAGAGGAAATCTAGTTTAGTGGGATTATAGTAACACACTGTATAATTTAGATGTCATTATATGAAAATGGTAATTTCTAACAAGAAAACTATCAATGTTCTCATATCAAAATCTACAATACCTTGACATTTTTATGACATCAGCTTCATAGTTATTTGCCCAAGAGTCAGAACAATAGCTGCAAGTTTTAACTGTAAGTGACCAAAATTGAGATGCCAATTTCTTGAAAAAAGCAGTGAAATGAACGCAGCAAATATGGCTCAGCATGAGAGATAACATTAGAAAGAGAGTGCGGTTTGTCCAGATGCTTCGGCTGATTTTTTGGTACATGGTCCATACTAGATGACTGCTTTATTAACAAAATTTGAATCTTGAGTTTCAATGTGATAACATGAATAGTTCCCTAATAAGATGTGTTCAGAGATTGTTAGCTGATGAAATGACATCACGTGCCCATCAGCCAATATGAGAAAAGACATTTTCGTCACCAGATAGGTTAAGTGACTAAAAAAGTTGAAGAAACCAAATTGATAATTTATGAAGTTTTAATGCGGAAAATTGGATTAAAAAATTAGAAATTTGGTTTTCAGAAAATAAAATAGAATATTGCAGAATTGAGATAAAATAAAGTAAAGGAACTGAATATATTTTCTCCAAATGTAAACAAAAATTAAAATAAAAAGTCAAACCAAATTATATTAACAATATTAACTCCCATAAATGTACATCCAAATCATGAAATAGAAACGACAAGAATATTTCTTTAAATAATTTCAGTTCTTGCACTTAACATTCTGAGAATAAATAATTTTGAAAATGCCCTACTGAATAATGTTAGTAAATTGACTCTTCCTTGCACTTATTTGTTGTTAAATTTGTAATAATCAAATCTAGTTTAATACCAAAATAAACATATTGTGGGTTCTTATGGAATCAAATTTTCATACCTAAAATGTATGTTTTTCCTCAGTGAGAGAAATATCATGAATTATTATTGCAGTTTTGTTTGTGTGATTGTATTGAATTTCATTTATAATTCTGTGAAATTACCATAAATTACAATATTTGTAGTAAGTTATTGAATTATTTATGTTTTTATTTAATAAATATTTATTAAATTATGTAAGATCTTAAAGGGCTGAGAAATTTAACAAATGCTGTACTCACAGTATAATATTGAAAGTACATAATGTGTGAAATGAGTTAATTTGCATTAAATAACATGTGCAGATATGCGACATGAGAAATGAATGAATTTCATGTGCACAAATTAAAAAATGTATGTACTCTTTGAACTGTAGGGAGAATTATTTGGAAAACATAGCTTTCCTGGCAAAAGATTGAACATTTGGAAAGGTGTCATTAAATTTGAACGAAAATTAGCATGGAGAAATCTGCCTCAAACTTCCATATGTAAAACAAAAGTGCTTTGTAAAAATGTGTTACTTTTATTTTTGTGTCCCCGATGTATATTATACACTGTCCAAAAATGAAACTTTGCTTCTATGAAGAAGCACTTTTAATGATTTTAACATGTACCAGATTTGTTTATTAGGTAATTCATATATGAAAGCTTGTAGTGTCAACAGGGGAACAAAGTTGCTGTTCAAATTAATTGTATTGTGAAGAGTATGTATACAATAAAATTTGAAACTTGTATTAGCCATTAGCATTGTTGTGATTTCTGTTTTCAAGATATCCAAATACCCAAGTGTGCCAACTGTACCATAGATATTTTTCTTTAGGTTATAGGTCTGAAATGGGGTCCACTTAACCTCGTGAGGGTAAACTGATGAGAAATAACTTAATATTCTCATATTGAAACCTACCTTCAAATGTTGATGAAATGGTCATCTTGTAAGAATCTATGTATATAAAAGATCATCTGTGAGTTCCAACTACACGGGGCATGGAAACTCCTGTAGGAAAACCAGAGAGAAAGCTCTCAGTAGGTAGGTCAAGAATGATGTGGGAAAATAACATTTCTGGCTGGATGATTGTTCCCACACTGGCAAAATCCCATTAAAAATTTCTTCCCCCATTGTAACTCAAACCAGTGCAAGTTCCATAGCTCTGCACCAAGGCATGATGCCTTTAATCCGTTGACTATGGCACGGGAATTTTTAGAGTCTATAATTACTCTCAAACTTTTCTGTGCATAAAAATGCTTGTTTTACTTATTGGTGTATATATTTTTTGTTTCTTGAACACAAAATTACAATTTTTAAATTAATTTTTCTCAGTATAGGCCTACAATTGCCAAGACTCAAGAAATCTGATATTTCATCAGAGAAACAAAAAAAATTTAAAAAGAATTACAATTGTTATTTTGTGATCAATAAATATATTTACTAGACAGGCAACAAAGAAGTTTGAATTGGAGAAACTTAAAACTGAAGAGGAAAGCAGATTCAAAGAAAATTTTCAAGAGATAGTATCTAACTTGGAAACCTCATCTGGCAATAACAACAATCATTGGAGTCATTTGAAAAGTTCTATACAGGCAGCTGCAGAGGAATCAATAGGTTACAAAGAAAGCAAGAATATTAAGAAACCTTGGGTCACAAAAAATGTTGGAGAAGATGGAAGAAAGAAGAAAATGTAAAAATAGCAATATAGAAGAAGCCACAAGGAACTAGGCAACAAGATTAGAAGAGAAATTAATAAGGCAAAGGAAGAATGGATGAAGCAGAAATATGAAGAACTAGACCTAAAGAATCTCTTGGACTGTGGAAAGAAGAGCAAGAAAACTATGTGGCTGATTGAGGACAAACATAATGAAGAAATAGCAGACAAGCAGGGAAGTTTGAATACGTGGGAGAAATGTGTAGAAAAGCTGTATGAGACAAGAAATTGTCCGGCTAATTTGGATACAGAAAATGAAGACTCAAATGAAAACGGATTTTCAATTCTGAAGGAAAAAGTTTAATTAGCAATTAAGGAAATGAATGGGGAAGCAAAAGGAATGGATGGAATCCCCATTGAATTCGTTAAATGCTTGGGTGAAGGAAAGAAAGAAATTCTGTTTTTATGCAACAAGATATATAAAGAACGTGAATGGCCCCAAAAATTGACTATGTGTTAATACCAATACAGAAGAAAAATAATGCGAAGAAATGTAAGGAGTTCAGGACTATAAGCTTGACATCACGCTCTGCAAAGATTCTCCTGCGAATACTGAATTGACGTTTGCGTTCTACGATAGAAAGCGAATTGGAAAAACAGTTTGGTTTCAGGAGGGGAAAGGGTACGAGAGATGTAATTGGATTAATACGAATAATAGGAGAAAGATTTATAGAAAGAGAGAAAGAAGTTTATGCAGTATTTGTTGACCTGAAAAAGGCATTTGACAGAGTGGATTAGAATAAACTCACGAGGACCTTGCAGAAAATTGGCGTGAACTGGAAGGAGAAAAGGCTCAAATTTGATGTTTATATGAAACAGTGAATACAAGTAAAGATAGGAGAAGAAATGTCAGACGAGAGAGAAATTGCAAGGGAGGTACGGAAATGATGTCCTCTATCACCTACACTTTTGAACATCTGCCTGGAAAACCTAATGAAGAAGTGCATAAGATTTACTGATGATATGACTTTGTTAGCAAAAGATGCAATGACACTGAGGAACATGCTGATGGAGCTAAATGACAGATGCAATGATTATGGGATGAAGATAGATATAAATACGACGAAGGCCATGATTATGGGAAGGAAACCAAGGAAGGAAGATAGACATGAGGATTAAAGGTGAGACCATTGAGCAAGTGGAGAGTTTCAAATATTTGGGTTGTACTGTCAGTAGTACTGCTGTCAAGAAGTAAACAGAGGATAGCAATGGCAGGAAGAGAAGCATTTTCTGCGGGCCTTTGGCGAAAGAATTACGGAAGAGGCTAGTGAAGTGCTTTGTGTGCAGTGTAACATTGTATGGTGCAGAGACTTGGACATTACGACAGAATGAGGAAAAGCGACTGGAAGCTTTTGAGCTGTGAATATGGAGAAGGATAGAGCGTATAGAATGGACAGACAAATAAAACATAAAGATGTGCTAGTCAGTGTGTGTGAATGAAGAACAATGCTCGAACTCATAAAGAAGAGGAAAAGAAATTGGATTGGTCACTGGCTAATAAGAAACTGCCTGCTGACGGATGCCCTAGAAGGAATGGTCAAAAGAAAGATGGTTATTAGTCATTCAAAATATCTCTGCAGGCGGAAGAATTACGAAGCTCTGTTTGTTGCTACACGTGACGTCATGTAAGGCAGTGTACACTCTCAGCGTCCCACGTCCGATTCCCCTCTGCTATCATAGATAGCAGTGTCACGTGTTCTATTCCTGCATAAACTCGACAGCAGTGCCCTCCGTCGACAACTGCGCTTACTCCTTAAACGGGTAATAGAAGCAGAAAAATATATCAGATGATAGACAATATTAAAATAAATAATAGTTTTAAAAAACTAAAAGAACACGCTTTATTAGAAAACTAAAAAATGAAAAATAATTTTAATTTCCAATACGCTTGGGATAAAATTAAAGTGATCAACAAAAAAATCATCTCCAACACATATAGAATAAAACTAGAGTTATCAACAAAAAGAAAATAATTTTACCATCAAAAGCGTGGGGTGCTCTATATCAATTAATATATTTGATAATAAACAGATATTGGTAAAAGTAAGCTCTCTAAGAAGAAAATGTAAAAATCATAAAAAGCACCCCACGCTTTTGATGGTAAAATTATTTTCTTTTTGTTGATAACTCTAATTTTATTCTATATGTGTTGGAGATGATTTTTTTGTTGACCACTTTAATTTTATCCCAAGCGTATTGGAAATTAAAATTATTTTTCATTTTTTAGTTTTCTAATAAAGCGTGTTCTTTTATTTTTTTTAAACTATTATTTATTTTTTATTTTTTAGTTTTAATATTTTACAGAATAAGATAAAAATGTAAAT
Source organism: Diploptera punctata (assembly GCA_030220185.1). Lineage (NCBI taxonomy): Eukaryota > Metazoa > Arthropoda > Insecta > Blattodea > Blaberidae > Diploptera > Diploptera punctata. The sequence goes on from JASPKZ010010253.1 coordinate 1,891,953, forward strand.
ATCTTTAAATTCGATACTATTGTAGTATGAGCTAAAAGTAATACTCTTCTATAAAAAAACCCTCCCAACCGGATTTGAACCAGCGACGTATGGATTACCGAAATTATATACCAGTAAGAGTTCACTGCTCTACCAACTGAGCTCTTACAACGATTAACTAAAAAGTCGACAAGTCCGCAACCTATTATACCAGTTTTCATTTTTTTGATTTTCAGATGATTCTGGCCAGGATTTTAGAAACAAAATATGAAATTATTGTATTGTCATGGGCCCTCTACACGTATACAAAGTTTCAAGTCGATCCAATGTTTCTAAATGGGTGAAAATCGCGTTGAAAGATTCCGTTACATTGATACAAAAACACGTTTTTTGATTTTCTGATGATTATGGCGAGGATTTTAGAAAACAAATATGAAATTATTGTATTGTCACGTATCCTCTACAAGTATACAAAGTTTCAAGTCGATCCAATGTTCCTAAGTCGGTGAAAATCGCGTTGAAAGATTCCGTTACATTGATACAAAAACACTTTTTTTGATTTTCTGATGATTATGGCCAGGATTTTTAGAAAATAAATATGAAAATACTGTATTGTCACGGGTCCTCTACAAGTATACAAAGTTTCAAGTCGATCCAATGATTTTAAGTGGGTGAAAATCGCGTTGAAAAATTCCGTTACATAGATAGATAGATACAGGTCAAGCTAATATAAAGCGTGTAATAAATGGATTGTATGCAGATACAAAAAGGAAAGCTTAGTTAAGGAAAGAGTGGATAATGCTGAGTTTGCTGTGAAATACCTGCTCTTGGGCACAGCACTGTGTATTTATGTATATTTAATTAACTCGATTTGTTTTATTACCGAGCGAATTTGTCTCGAACGCTAGCGTTTGAGATTCGTATTCGGGAGGTGCGGCGTTCAATTCCCGGTGCCGACAGTTCTGAATGAGGTTTTTCTGGTTTTACTCAGTTGCTTAAACAAATGCTAGATTGTAATTTCATATTCGCCATTTCATAATACAATTAAAATTAAATAAAAATAATAATAGTTTTAAAAAACTAAAACACATTACGTTTACATAACACTTTGGCTAGACCAGTGTTGACCTATGGTAGTGAAGCATGGACATTAAAAAGACAACATGAAAGCAGAATAACGGCTTGTGAAATGAGATTCATGCGCAGAACAGCGGGTTACACCAGATGGGATCGGAAAGGAACACCGATATCTTAAAAGAATTGAAGACTACGCCAATTTTGGAATATATTAAACAGTACCAACTAAATTGGAAACAACATCTTGAAAGAATGAGTTCAAATCGGATCCCCAAAGCTGTTTATAATTATATACCAAGAGGACGAAGATCACTGGGCCGTCCTATGAAACGCTGGAGGGAAAATTTTCTATAGGTTCGTAACAGGACTTGGCCTAATACTTGGAAGGAAGAAGAAAAAAAACTAAAACAAGACGCTTTATTAGAAAACCGAACTAAAAAAAGAAAAATAATTTTAATTTCCAACACGCTTGGGATAAAATTAAAGTGGTCAACAGAAAAAATAACAACTCCATCTAGAATAAAACTAGAGTTATCTAGAAAAAAAATAATTTTACCATCAAAAGCGTGGGTTGCTTTTTTTTTACTTTTACCAATATCTGTTTATTATCAAATATATTAATTGATATACAGCACCACACGCTTTTGATGGTAAAATTATATATTTTTTGTAGATAACACTAGTTTTATTCTAGATGTGTTGGAGATGATTTTTTTGTTGACTACTTTAATTTTATCCCAAGCGTGTTGGAAATTAAAATTATTTTTCTTTTTTTAGTTCTGGTTTCTAATAAAGCGTGTGTGTTGTTTTAGTTTTTTAAAACTATTATTTATTTTTCATTTTTTAGTTTGGTTTTCTAAAAATGTAAATATATTTAAATTCAATGCTATTGTAGTTTGAGCTAAAAGTGACATTCTTAAAAAAAAAAAAGTTCCTCAGGGTCGGATTTGAACCAGCGATCTATGTATTACTGAAATTATATACCTCTACAGTCAACCGCTCTACCAACTGAGCTCTTACAGCGATTGGCTAAAAAGTCGTTAAGTCCGCAACCTATTATACCAGTTTTTATTTTCTGATGATTCTGGCCAGGATCTTAGAAAAAAATTATGAAATTGTTGTATTGTCATTGGTCCTTCACAAGTATACAAAGTTTCAAGTCGATCTAATGTTTTTAAGTGGGTGAAAATCGTGTTCAAAGATTCCGTTACGTAGATAGATGGACAGATACAGGTCCACAGAGTTTCTCTATGTACAAGTCAAGCTAATATAAAGCGTGTAATAAATAGATGCCCTATATACATAGAACTACAACCGCTCTACCAACTGATCTCTTTCAATGATTGGCTAAAAAGTATTTACGTCCGCAACCTATTATACCGGTTTTTTTTTTATTTTCTGATGATTCTGGACAGGATTTAAGAAAAAAATACGAAATTATTGTATTGTCATTGGTCCTTTACAAGTATACAAAGTTTCAAGTTGATCCAATGTTTTAAGTGGGTGAAAATTGTGTTCAAAGATTCCGTTATGCAGATGGATGGACAGATACAGGTTAAGCTAATATAAAGCACGTAATAAATAGATGCTCTCTCTTTATTTATATATATATATATATAGTTTTTCTATTCTATAGTGTTCTGTCCTAGGGCAGGTCTTTCACTACAATCATAACATTTACATGCTATGCTTTGCAGCTATACTAGAAAACCATAGGTGTGGTAGCTTCCCGTTGCTTTCCACAACGGTGAAGGATGATGAAGATGGCCGGATGATTTTTCGGGGACCGTTGGGCCCTAAGCTTCCTGACATTTGTGTTGCAGGTGAGAAAAAAGCCTCACCCAGGAGCCTGTCCCTACCGGGCATCGAACCCGGGCCCGTTGCGTAACAAGGCAGCACGCTACCTCGTGACCACAGCGATGGAACGTTATATATATATAGGGTGCAAATGAATTATAGTCCCGCGCTATAGCCGAGTGGTTAAGGTAGGAAGCCTTGGATAGTATTTAATGCAGAGCAGAAACTGCGTACAGTGACACCTAAACATTTACGATGAAACTACAATGAGCAAACTACAATGGTAGCGCTGTTTCGTAGTAACAGAACATTGTTACGTGTTTCGCATGGCGACGTTTGAATTGCGTGGGTGAATCGTCCATGGCGAGTTAGATTCCTCGCACAGCTTGGGAATTGTCTGAAGTGTGTTGCCAGACGGTTCTACCGGTGTCTCCCTCCCCTATGGAGAAGGATCCATTTCTAGATGATTCTGGGCATCGAAATGCCTAGAAGCTGTTTCTAGAGATTTGGTTGTCTCCTATAAAAAGGATAGGAGGCGAGACCCCAGTCAGTATCGGAGGACGAGTCTTGTGGTGAACAGTGTGACGATAAATTGTGGCGAATTTATTTATCAGTGAGTGAAAAATTGTTCTAACTAAGATTACAATTAAAAGAAGATTCTTAGTGATTTTTATCTGTGAACAGTTGTTTGTTGATAATTGAAGAATTCAATAAAGTGTTTAATAAATTCATTGTACTCATTTACTCCTAAGTAACCTAAATGGAAAATCGAGGCCATCACGGCACAACATGTAACTAAATAAACAAATATGAGGCACACGGCGGACAGTGGGACAGAATTCGAAAAAGCTGACCAAAACCTCAAAGCGTTGTCTAACGGCTTTGAAATTTTCTACTGGGGGGTTTTCGGGGTCGCTGATAATGAATCCAATTGTAGTTTTGGCAAGAAGAAAATGACGGATCCAATATAGCGACCGAGTATTTTATAAAATTCTTATTTTTCGGTGAAATTTTGTATCCGGGGGGTTTACATTGCGGTAATTACGAATAAGATGTTCGTTTTTGAATAATCAAAATAATTTAATCGTAATTTCATCGGCAATGTACAAGAATCAGGAAGATTCCGAGGGGGAACGCAGTACACAAGAATTGAACATGTAAATTAGATAAGAAAATATATTTTTTTAATTTGTACACTACATTTACATTGGATTAATCTAGTCACATTCGCTATCATTAGATTTACTATTGGTATGTATAGTGGACACGTGGTGTCATCTTCAGTGTCCGTGTCATCGGGTACAGTTAAATGTAGAGCTTCAAATGACATTTTTTTTTCTTTCTTTGGTAGTTTTCGTACACTTGAAATATATGGATCGGAGCTAATTAACAGACGGAACGATACATCTTGCATTGTCAAAGAACGGCTGCTTTTGCACGAGAAATCCTGGCGATTTTTTTGTTTATATTTTTGTGGCATGTTTCCTGTGCTTCCTCAGACATCTGACCGATTGGCAGTAAAGCCGAAGAAATGATTTGCGGACCATGTATAAACAGTTTATGGATCGAAGGTGGCACGTAGATCCATGAGTACAATCCAACAAATAATTTCGCAGTTTCCCAAGCATATTCTCTAAATCATTGTTCTTTCTCTAACAGTGTTCGAAGACGACAGGTAAGACGATGCTTTGTAACGTTCTTCAATACCTGCGCAGCGTGAATCTTGCCGCTTGCACGGAGGCTTATCGCGCAGTTTTTCCGTTTTTCGGCGTTTTGATCTGCAACTACTATCCGAAAAACTTATAAAAGGTCGACCACCGAAGTGCTTTGAGAAGATCCGTCCTCAGATAATATGAATTGAATGTTTAACCATTGCACATTCTTCTCGAATAACCTTTCTTCCTTCCGGGAGGCCTTTTTCCACGTATGCAGTTTGAGGAATATATAAGAGAATTTTTTTTCACTTCTTCAGTCATAAAGATAGCATGGCCCAATTGGCACGAGGCGTGCGCTTCAAGAATGAGAGCTGCACGGCTTCAGATAAAACATCGCATCTCCGTTCGCGCAAAAATGCACAAGTTCGTCGACCACGCTATTTTTTTTTTCTTTTTGATATAAGTAATTCAATAAAAAATATTCCAAACAAGGAGCGAGGACGAGCGATTAAGTTATGTCTGCCTGAAAGTTTACTTTTCGTTTTGGTTTTCTCAAGAAGATACCCTCAATTCAAAACCGAGTACCTTTTTACATAATAACAATTTTGCAATTATGTAAATTGTATTCCATTCTACATACATTAACGAAGAGAATCAATTTTACACTTGTCCAATTGCACTATTTTTCACGATTATATTGAGGTTTTTCTGTAGCGTATTGTGCGCGTCAAGGTCGGTAGTTCGACGAGAACCGTGTAACGGTCAGATTCAAACTGATCCTGCAGGGACAAGAAATATACCTGCGCCTAAAGAACGGTTGTTTGGGGACCCTCGGTCGGTACTCCTACTTCACATTCCGCAACAAAAGAAACCTGAAAAGAAATCTTGGTTTTTGAGGTTTTGGCCAGCTTTTTGGGATTCTGTCCTACTGTGCGGCGTGTTCACTCGGGATTATGGGAATTTGGCCATTTTGTAAAATGAAATTTTAACTGCTATCCTTTCTTCCTATGTAGACGGTACTGTAAAAATGATATATTATCGAAAGTTAAAAATCATTACTTAGATTTTATTTTACCCAAATTCGTAAGTAAATCCAAACTTGTTTACGTTTTTAATGTAAATATATTTTCAAAGATAAACGTACTAGAAGTGATAAAATTCTAATATTTTATTAGGTTAGGAAGAGTGATGTTAGTGTACAGTCATTTCTAATAAATATTGAATGCAACATAATATATATATATATATATATATATATATATACATACATATTCATCCATAGTAATTCTGCACGAGGACAGGTTTTTCACTGCAACCATAGCATTTTCCCCCCATGCTATGATTTGCAGCTTTACTAGGGGATTATAGGTGTGGTAGCTTCCCGTTGCTTTCCACACCGATGAATGATGATAATGATAAGAATGATGATGGCCGGATGATTTTCGGGGATCGCTGGGCCCTAAGCTTCCTGACATTTGTCTTTCAGGTGAGGAAAAACTCCGAAAAAACCTCACCCAGGAGCCTATCCCGACCGGGGATCAAACCCGGGACCGCTGCGTGACAAGGCAGCACGCTACCTTGTGACCACAGCGGGGACATAGAGCTCATAATGCACGATTTTAAAATTTAATAAACGAAAATAAATTAACATATTTTATTTATTTACATTCTTTCCTTCTCTTAAAATAAAAAAAATCTATAAGTCTGATTGGCTGGGTACAAGTAATTCCAGATGGAGTTGTATGATTATAATTCATAATATTATCAGCAGACGGTGCTGAATTTCATATTACTACCACAAAAAAATCGAAAACATTTAGATGTCGTTTGGTGTATAATAGCGCCGCTTGTGGCATGTACGCGAAACTCATCCACTTTCTCCTCTGGATACTCTGTGGGTTTACCCGTTTCTCTATGTAGAGCACGTTCAAATCTTGAGTTGCAATGTTTATTCGCAACCAGGGATTATAATAATCCCTGATTCGCAACATAGCTCTGCAACATAGAGGAAAAATATTCTTATCAGAGTTAAATAGCACTGTTTTCCTTATCTATTGTTTGTATTGTTTTTTACATATGCTATATAAGCCATTGTAAACATAGGTCCAAAGTGCAAATTTGAATGTGATTTGATTTTTATTACTCGAAAATATATTGAAAGTTATGGAAACTTCTGCTTATACTCAATCGTGCACAAATTGTACGTCGAAAGAAAATAATGTTAATAAAATATCTGATAATCATAGAGCTTCAGTGATAAACAGTGATGAAAGTGAATGTGATGGTGAGTCATAAATTCATAATAGTATTTTTTTAGATTTCATAATTGATGTATATAAACTAGATTTATTAAATAGGATTATACATTTCACATCAATCAAGCAATGAAAGACCCTATGTAATTTTATAGGGCATTTGGTTTTACTTTACCGCTCAATGTCATGTATTGGTATATATTCAACTGACAATCCAGTTCTGGGCTATTATGGTTGCTGTAATGACTTGTAGAATGGAATGCATTTTGCACCAGCAACTGTGACAGAAATCACATGGTGTCAGTTGCCGTAGGGAACAACTTCTGAAAGAAAAAACCCCACTCCAAATAGTTGTGGGGAGAGAAGTACATGACCTTTATAGGTAAAGTGGGACCAAATACCCTGCAGCTCTACTATAGAATATGGCTCACTATGCTACCATGCAACGTTGTTATCCACTATTTATTTTTTCTGTTTATACTAACATTTCATACTGTTTTAATGTTTTGTAATGATTCTTAAAACATTTTTTTGGATGATGTTTCCATTAAGCGCAGTGAGAAATTTTTCTAAGTCTGAGGCTGACACCATGCACATGCATCCACAGAGTTTTATTTTCAAATTATTTCCCACCATTTACAACAAATTTTACATTTTTTCTAATGATTATTTGAACATATTTTTCTATGATATTTAACTATATACATAACATGAAGACGTGTCAGCCATATTGATTTTAAAGAATATTCTATACAATAATAGTGCAGCCAACATAAAAGCATGTTTTATTGTGAAGACCAGGGATTGGTGAAGTCTGGTTGGTTATACCGGTTGCATAGATAGTCCAGCCATCTGTTAAGCAATTTTATTAAACATCTATTCATGGTGAACCACAACTGCAGTTTCTCCGTAAAATTTTATGTAGCTTGGATTTTCAAATCATGGTTGTGTATTGGTTTTTATATTTGTTCTGCTGAATAGATAAGATGAAAATCAAAGGCACAATAACTATTTTATGGTAAATATAGAATATCCAGTAGTTGTAGAAAACTCTTTTGATCTGGCTTCACGTTGGACACAAGTAGAGGTTTTTCTAGGCTCAACTGCATTTCTACTAGCCCTTGATTTTTCAGTTATATTATTGTAAACTATAGCTCTTTGGTATTTACTAACATTATTTAATATTTTTGGAAAAAGTCGGTTGTATGTCTCAGACAAATTTTTCTAAGTTCCACAGAATCGCAGTGCGCATGCGCGAGTTGCAGGAATTGCCGTAATGGTTAATATAGCCTCCACTAGATGGCTCTGCAGTCGGCGTTACCAACATTGGGAATAAATTTCCAAATGCAAAAAAAAAAAAATGGACGTTAACTAACTTGCCATTTTCTAACTAAAGAAAACAATTTACATGCATATTATTTATTCTTAAATGCTTAAAAAAATGGACGTAAACCAACATCCCATTTCCTAACGTAACAAAGCAATTTACATGCATACTATTTAATGAACTATAAACTAATTTTACGTGCACTAACACTAAATATGGTTTGAAATTATTTTCAAATGGTGCCAACATTGGAACAACATGGGAAAGTAGCAATTTATCCACGATCATGTTTTACGTAAATATATAAATATAAAATATTGTAAAGAAAGTTTGAAGATCATTGGAAAATGTTTAAAACAGTACAAAACGTGTTTACAAATGTTTAGTGCATCAGTGGCATAAGAGTGTAAGTGTAGAATTGTGAGAGACATAAAACCTACCACATCCATATTTTTAACTTTTTCAAACGATTTTTATAACATTATTAGACAATTTGGAAGTATTTATTTAAATATGCAAATCACAATATTATGACACTGTTGGACAATATTATGATGCTAACTGCTATTTTCGCCACAGAGTATATTATTTAGTCTATGATTTTTCTATCGCTGTTTTGGGTTATCGCTGGTTGGATCAGTGTTAGGGAGTGATAAGTAAGTGTACACCCATTTTTAATGTAACATTTGGTATTTTTAATATTATCAATATTTTAACATAGATTTGGGGATCTATTGCAAATATTGGTCATTTAAATTTCATAGCCATGGATAGTAATTGATACGTGGTTCGATTGTGGGATATCGCTGGCTCTATAAGTTCTGGCGCTTGTGCACTGTTGTTCTATAGAACTTAAGAAAATATTTCACGCTAGTTTAAGTCCAGTTTTTCCATTTTACTATTTGAATTCTAGTGGAGTTCATGGAAAAGTATTTTTTTTTGTTATTATTATTTTAGCACTAATGAGCTGATATGCATGTTAAAACCAGTCACAAGTTACAAACTATTTCAATGCTTATCAGTTATCTTCAATTACATCATATGTTGCCAACATGTTTTTTTTTTCTTTTATTGTGACATCTACAAGAACTGATACAGTATATTACCATGTACAGTCAACATGATTAAGTCATGTGATTTTTGTAGCATGTAATTTTTTTAGTAATTCACATTTAGACTGCAGGATAACTGCACTTAAACTAGCGTGAAACATTTTCAAACTCCTATACAACATTGCGCATGCGCTAGAGTTTATAGAGCCAGCGATAACCCACAATCGAACCACATATCGATTATCAGCCACGATTACTATCCATCGCTATTAAATTTAAATGACTAATATTTGTAATAAATCCCCAAATCTATGTTAAAGAAAATATTCATATTATTAAAATTACCAAACGTTTATTAAAAATGGGTGTACACTTACTTATCACTCCCTTATGCTGATCCAACCAGTGATAACCCAAAATAGCAATAGAAAAATCATAGACTAAGTAATATACTCTGTGGAGAAAATAGCAGTTAGCATCACAATATTGTCTAACAGTGTCATAATATTGTGATTTGCATATTTAAATAAATACTTAAAAATTGTCTAATAATGTTTTAAAAATTGTTTGAAAACGTTTAAAATATTAAATAATGTTAGTAAATACAGAAGAAGAGCTATAGTTTACAACAATATAACTGAAAAATCAAGCGCTAGTAGAAGGGAATATTTGAGAGAGAAGGTGGGGATTCTCCACTTTAATTTACCTATATTTTCAGTCCTATAGAACAACAGTGCTCATGCGCCAGAATTTATAGAGCCAGCGATAACCCACCATTGAACCACATATCAGTTATTATCGTTCTTTCGATTATTATCATTTTTTTGTTTTTTGTATTTAGACACATTTATAATGTAATGAACCTAAAAGATAACTAACTCACACTTAACCTAATTCAATTACTCTAACCTAGAGTGGATCCCATGAAACACCCTTTTTTTTTTTCACTCCTTAATAATTGCAACCATCGATAACCCACTGGTTCCAACTATATAACTTACTCTCTGGAGAAAATAACAAGTCACCATCACAATATGTGTATTTGAATAAATACTTGAACATTCTAAAATAAAGTTATAAAAATTGTTTGAAAAAATTCAAAATATTTTAAAATGTTAGTAAATATATAAGAAGACTTATAATTCACACCAATAAACTCAAAAATCAAGGGTAAATTATTCTAAAGAAGAGCCGAGAAGGTTATGGATCTTGAAATATAAAAAAATAGGAACGTCAGGAAATCGAGATAGAAAGGAAAGGATTTCAGGCTAGAAAAGATACTATTATTAGGAATGAAGATGTGGATATAATTTCAGATTCCAGGAGTAAATTAAGTATATGGAAAAATTACTTTAATCAGTTATTAAATGTACATGCAGAACAGGATATTGAGTAGATTGATTTGCTGACAGTAGGAATATTAGTCACAGAATCAAGTGCATTAGAGGTCGAAATGGTAATAGAAAAATTAAAGTTGTATAAAGCATCAGATTCAGATAGGATCCCAGCAGAACTGATAGAATCAGGAAGAGAAAAATTGATGGAAATGATACATCAGTTGCTTGTATAATTTGGGAAATAAACTCTTCCAAATGAACAAAAGGAATCAATTATTGTACAAATCTAAAAGAAATGAGATGAAACTGATTGTAACATCTCATTATTTTCAACTTCATATAAAATTCTAACAAATATATTGGTATCCAGACTTACTCCATATATTATTATTATTAATAATAATAATAGTTTTATTTTAACTGGCAGAGTTAAGGCCTTAAAGCCTTGTCTGCCACTCAACCAGTTTTTAAAAAATACAACAAAAAAAATAGTCCTACATCTAAATTACAATACGTGTACATAAATGATTAAATGTAATAAATACAATACAATTAATATTTGTAATGTATTTTGATTTACTCTAGATTTAACGGATTAAATATATAATATGTACAAGATATATAAACTCGATATGCTGACCACATGTCACCCTTACACTGGCTGATAATCATCTACTTCTGTGATTGACACATGTGGATGTGAGGCCAGCAGCCGGATGGTAGGCTAAGGGCCTTGTAGGCCTGTCGCGCCGGGAGTTTACAAGATATATAAAAAAAAGAGAAAAATTATGAATGATATAGTATAAATTTAAATAGATAGAGAAAATCTAATTATTAGACAACAGATAACTGTATAAGCATGACTTAAAAGTGCCAAGTGCACGGCAACCCCTGATATCTTTTGGAAGGAAATTCCAGGAGCAGGCAGAGGCTGCTGCGAAGGAAGTAGAATAAGAGGAATTGTTAGCAGACTTTTATCTTGTGACCTAGTGTCAATATTGTGGTAAAATAAAACCACTTTCACAGATCTCTACTAATAGGGGCTTCATCTCGTCCTTCAAACTTGCATTATTTCTTTACAGCAAATATCACTACTACTACTAACTAACTAACTAACCAACTCACTGACACTATCTAACTTGCAGTTTTATGGTCTGCAGGCCAGAGCTTATGTAAATTATAATTGGGGTGATTGGAAAACTTTAACACCAGGTCATACTTCTATTACTACTAATACTACTGCAACTACTACTAATAGTACTACTTTTTCTACTACTACTACTACTACTATTACTATTACTTCTACTACTACAACTTCTAGTAATACTACCACTTCTACTACTGCTACTACTATTTCTACTTCTACTATTATTACTAAAACTCCTGGCGTGACAGGCCTAGATGGCCCTTAGCCTACCAGCTGGCTGCTGGCCTAATATCCACATGTGTCAATCACAGTGGTAGATGATCATCAGCCAGTGTTGGGGTGACATGTGGTCAGCATGTCGAGTCCCCCAGCCATTATTGCTGGTTTTCTCAACCTGGAGCCGCTATTTATTGTAGCTACCCAAATGCCTCACGATGCTGGGTGGGCACCGGTCCCATACTGGCCGAAATACAATGAGAAAATTTCTTCCCCCACGGAGACTCGAACCAACGCAAGTCCCATAGCTCTGCGCCAAGGCTTCCTGCCTTAACCACTCGGCTACAGTGTAGGACTACTATTATTACTATTACTACTATTTCTACTACTACTACACTACTACACTACTACTACTACTTCCTCTCTTACTATTACTTACTACGTTTACTGCTACTACTTCTATTATTACTACTGCTTCTTTTATTACTATTAATACTGGTACTGCTTATAATATTACTCCTGCCTCTACTTCTACTACTACTTCTACTTCTACTATTTCAAGTACTACTACTGCTACTACTATTTCTACTACTACTACTATTACGGCTTCTTCTATTACTATTACTTAACTTTACTGCTACTACCTTTCTATAACTATGGCTCACTTCTCCTACTACTGCTTTTCTTTTATTCACTACTATTACCGGGACTACGCTTTTATACTATTACTACTACTTTCTACTACTTCTTGTTCTACTACTACTTCTGCTTCTTCTATTTCTAGTACTACTACTACTACTTCTACTACTATTTGTACTTCTACTACTATTACTACTACAACTACTAGTACTACTTCCTCTATTACAACTATACAACTATTACTACTACTACTACTACTACTATTACTTCTTCCACTACTACTAGTAGTACTTCTATGACTACTACTATTATGACTACTACCAATACTACTTCTACTACTACTATTACTATTACTTCTACTACTACAACTACTACTACTTCCTCTATTACTATTACTGCTGCTACTTCTATTACTACTACTACTTATACTACTACTTTTTCTGTTTATCCACCAATGTTTTCTAGCCAAATTTTTTAAAAGTATTTGGTGGGGGGAGGGAATGTATGATGTTTGATTTAGCATACTTGTGTCAAGTGGAAGGTGACATTGGAAGATAATTAGCAAATTTGTTTGTTTGCAGATCTTGAGGTGACGATTATGAATCATAATGTAGAAGACTCAACTCCTTTATGTAGTTACGATATAAGTGGTGCAAACATTAGTGAGGAGAAGATGAGACGCAAACTTAGATTCTTTTTCATGAATCCTATTGAAAAATGGCAAGCAAAACGAAGATTTCCTTATAAATTTATTGTACAGCTCATTAAGATAGTACTTGTTACCATTCAGGTAAGTGCAACATGATTTCACTTGCAAAATCTTGTTCTTTTTCAACAACAAACCATATATATGCTAATGACCAAGCAACAATCTTCTTCTACTTGTCCCTAGGTCTTTAGTCCAAGTCCATGAGAGCATATTGCTTCAAAGAACTGATGACTTTAGATGGTTGTGTGCATATGTCCTTTTGAATGCGGTCTGTGCTTGATAAAATATGAGCTAGTGAGGCCAGTTCTGCATTGTACTTTGTACATATTGGAAATATGTGCTATTTCCATATTTTGTGTGTACAGTTTTTAATCCTGCTTTTAGGGTTGAATGTTTGAACACATTAGACACTAAAAGGCGTTCTCTGCTGATAAAGTTTTATTCAAACACATTTTTCTTACTCAGAAATCTATTCATGCGGTAATAATTGTAAGCTACCTGACAAGGTACCTTAAGATCGTAGTTCAAGATATAAACTTATGTGAAAATCCCGAAGGGAACCGATGGTAACCGATGTAGTTTGAAACTTATCCAAGATGTCGGACCTTGAAGACTTCGATCATGTTTTCGGTATACGCGGAGAAGAGGAATTTGATAGAGTCTACCAAAGAATTCAACTGGAAGAACAGGAGAATCGGCATAATATTGCGCATCGCAGACGTGTTTGTATACGGTATTATTTGCGGGATGCAAGCATAAATGCATTCCTCTATAGCAGACGAAAATAACGGAAGTGGTTTTATTGCTGAGAATTCTGGGTAATTCGTTGCCAATATTACGAAAACGTCAACATTCATGCATGACCGGTTAAGGCGGCCGTTAATTCGATCTCAGCTCACCAGTGATTGGAAGTAATTTGAGTAGAGACTAATGTATTTGCATATGACCCTTAGTGTTACATTGAGAGTTAAATGTTGCTCCATGTGTGTGTTCTATATATCATTCATGTTGTTGTGGTTCCTAGTGTTCAATTGCTTCTATTTAAAATATAGAGTGTACATTAGGGTTATAACTTTTGGACTTTTGTGAAATAAAATATTTCCTGTGAAATAGATGGGTGTATTTTTGCTTAAAACTATCTAAAAAGGCCTTCATTTCACTGTGCTTCAAGAAAAGGTCACCCCCAAATCAATATTAAATATTGATATATAAATATATTTGGGGGTGACCTTTTCTTGAAGATCAGTGAAATGAAGGCCTTTTTCAATGGTTTTAAATAAATGTTCATCAATTTATTGTACAGGAAGATTCATAGGCACTTATCTCACATAGAATAGCCTAAATTTTTAATTGCTAAAATCTGTTATCTCTAAATATGATATGGAAATCTGAAACTCAAAACCAAAATCAGCAGGAATGTGTGGTAAAAATGTAGAAAGAGTCAAAATAGTCATAAATTGGGATATAACAGAACAAGTATCCTACATCATTATGTAGGAAGTCTAATATCAAATAACGGAAAAATACATTTACAGTGAATTCTGTTTATTGAATTTTGGTCACATTTAACAGTTCAACTGGAAAAATGGCGAGAGTGGATTTGGCGTACGACATATTTTAAAATGTAATATTAATTTGTTGCAGTTATGTTTATTCGCTCACAGTCGATACAACCATGTGAATTATACTTGGGATAACCGTGTGGCATTCTCACATTTATTTCTGAGAGGATGGGATGCTACAAGAGAAGTTGATGTTTATCCACCAGGCATCGGTCCGCTTGCTCTTTACAAGATTAATGAATTCTACGATACTCTTGATTTTGCTGTTATTGGTGTAAGTGTCTAAAAAATCAATCTGCATATTTTTGTGTTTTGGTTAATTTTATGTACACCCTTAGACAAAAAATGAGTCATCTGCAGATTCTATCAATCAATCAATCAAGGAACTTTGTGAGTGCTCGCAGAAGCCGTATTCACATCAACACATGTTCAGTAATTTGTACTGGGTTGTTTGCTAGTTAACGCAGTGCAAACTCAAGTAACATGAAAGAGAGAGCATGGCTTAGTGGTTGAGAAGTTTAACAGACATCATCTGCATTCGTAACCTCACGGGTTCGATTTCCATTCTACTTTTTTTTTAACTGAATGTTAGAAGAGCATTTCACCTGTAATATAGTTCATATTTAATTTCATATTTCAGTTTTATGGCTTTAATGCACACACAAAACACACAAAAACATAAATTAAAACCTCCTTCAATAATAAATGAAATGTGTTTAGCGAAATTTGATTTGTCTTCTCCTTTAACAATAAAATCAAAATTTGTTAAACACATTTCAGTAAGCGGCCACAGTTTCAACAATCGATAATACAATGTCAATTATACACAGAGAAAACAACAGACACAAAATTGACATTTTTGAAGAAATCTAAATTATCAAGGAGGCCAAGAATACAAACATTCTCAACGAAAATATGCCTAATGAGCAAAACACTATACTAGATATATACAGATAATTCAATACTACTACAATTCCAGAAGATGAAGCATGCTTCAAAATGCCTAGTGTGAAATCAATGAAAATTTTAAATGGTTGAGGAAGACGGTAGTATACAAGGTAAAAAAAATTATAATTTAACATTGTTATAACCTCAACGGTATAAAAACAATTATGAACTTAAAAAGTATAGATTAATTCAAATGTCAAAATAAAATGTTATATTTAATTCATAAAACATTTTGATACAAATATCATGGAGGAAAAAAAAAAAAACTACATAATTGAAGATGTGAACCTCCAACCTTCAATAACAGAAACAGCAACTGCATGCTTTACTGCTGACCTATCAGGACACACAGGAGAGTCTTCAGTTCATGCCACATAACACAGTTGCTCTGGCACTGCACAATATTGTGACTAGTTTCCTATTTTGAACTCAGCGCTGTGCCGAGTGTGACTTAGAAGAAATGTGCATTCAAGAGATGACTCATTTTTTTTGTCTAAGGGTGTACAGAAAATGTACATTATAATGGTTTTGCATCAGTATTTTATTTTATTTGTGTGTGTGTGTTGCTATAACCTGTATTAAATGCTACAAAATTCTAAATGTACCAATCAGAATGCTAAATTTTCTGACATCAAGGAGCTAAAAAAAAATCACCATTTCTGTTTATCAAAGAATACATATATACATATATATATATATCTTCTTCATTTTTCCATTATAAGTTTAAACATAATTAAATTAATGTTTTTATTACCTCACCTCATATCCTTTTTCTTCTATACTGCAGTTTCGGATCTTATCTCCATCGTCAGTAGCCTCTGGTCGACCGGTGTTATGTCGTTTCTTGGCAGTTTCCTTCTTACTAGAAGTATCCTTTTTCTTCTATACTGCAGTTTCGGAGCTTATCTCCATCGTCAGTAGCCTCTGGTCGACCGGTGTTCTTACTTCTAGTAAGAAGGAAAGCGCCAAGAAACGACATAACACCGGTCGACCAGAGGCTACTGACGATAGAGATAAGCTCCGAAACTGCAGTATAGAAGAAAAAGGATATGAGGTGAGGTAATAAAAACATTAATTTAATTATTAAATTAAACCTCATAGTGTTCTTTCCCTGTGAAAGTTAAATAAATAAGTTTAAACATGTTCTTTCTTCAATTATTATTGCCTCATTTAGGTTGTCATACCACCAATTTCTGGGACATCCCTCTTCCCCTAGGTAGATTATCCCTTGCAGTCTTGAAAATTCTATTGCTGTTCATCCTACTTATATGCACATCCCATTCTTGTTTTATTCTATATACCCATTCCTTACTATCTTCGACTACACATGTTTCTCTGATACTTTCACTCCTTTCTCTATCCCATAAAGTTTTCTCCGCAATTTTACAAAGTATTTTCATTTCTGTTTTTTCCAATAACCTTTTTGTTTTTATGGTATCTGGTTTTTTTCTGCCTGATATAATAGCTCTTACTACTGTTTTATAAATTCTGGCCTTTGTTTCTGTTCTTAAATGTTTATTTTTCCAAATTGTATCATTAACACATCCAGCAATTTGATTCCCTTTAATAACCAGTTGTCTGATTTCCTGTTTTATATTCTTGTCCCCTGTTAATTCAATTCCTACATATTTGAATGTCATTTCTTGTTGAATAATCTTACCATCTACTTCCAATTTACATATTTATTTTACATATATGAATATATATATATATATATATATATATATAAAGTTTTTGTGAGATTGGGAACATCTTGCCTCAAATGAGGCACTTAGAAGAGCAAGGGCATATCAACAAAAATAACTTTTTTTTTAAATTATTGAAATATAAACTTTGAACCTTCTTCTTTCATCCATATTGTAAACCACTTCAGAACACAATATTTAACTTCTTCACATTGACAGATATGAAACATCACTCGATATATAGTAATATGTTTATGAAACTTTAAACACGTTTTCCTCAAAACTAATCTTTTGCATATATGCCCTTGCTATTCTAAGTGCCTCAAATTAATGTTGGTTCAGTTTGAACATGTTTCGATATAATCCTCTATATCATCAAATGCTGGGGCACGCCGTAGCATAGTGGTTAAGGCACTGAGCTGCAAGCCGGAGGGTCGAGGGTTCAAGTCCCATTGGGGTCAGAATTTTTAAACTGGCCCAAACCCTCTGGCGGCACTATGGCCCTGGGGTCGACTCAGCCTCTAACTGAAATGAGTACCAGATGCTTGTTCTGGGGGTAGAGGCGGCCGTCATGCAGGGCTGACAACCCAGCTGACGTAAAGTGCCGATTGTCTAGAAAAACTGGGAGCCTTAACCTCCTACTACCCCAAGGGCCTCCGGGCCTGTTGTGGGATCGCTTTACTTAGTCCCACACCGTAGCCGAGTGGTTAAGGTAGGAAGCCTTGGCGCAGAGCTACGGGACTTGTGCTGGTTCGAGTCTCCATGGGGGAAGAAATTTTCTCATGATATTTTGGCCAGTATGGGACCGGTGCCCACCCAGCATAGTGAGGCATTTGGGTAGCTACAATAAGTAGCGGCTCCAGGTTGAGGAAACCAGTTTTAACGACTTGGGGATTTGATATGCTGACCACATGTCACCCCTACACTGGCTGATGATCATCTACCTCTGTGATTGACACATGTGGATGTGAGGGGCCGGCTGGTAGGCTAAGGGCCTTCTAGGCCTGTCGCGCCAGGAGTTTATCATCAAATGCTTGGCTGGGCAAGCATTCGATATTATAGAGGATTATATCGAAACATGTTCAAACTGAACCAACATTAATTTGAGGTAAGATGTTCCCATTTCACATAACCTTGATTAAAAGAACCTCAAAATGTTACTGCCTAAAATAAACAATTATGTATATATATTTTTTTACTTTTCTTTCAGTATTCAAATCTTGAAAATGCCATTGGTCCATATTCGTACACAGCAGAAGATGATTCAATGCTGCCTCCAGTACTTTGCCTGCAGGTGTATAAACATGGGACCATATACGGCTTCAATGAGAGTTATGTGTTCAATGGAGAAATTGAAGAGAGTGAGTAGGATTTGCATTGAATATATTTTACCAGCCTCCCACCTTCTTATTTATGTATTAACTTTGTAAAATATGAGTCCTATAAAATTAACACTTGCTATGCCTGTTGGAGTTCATGGATTTTTCAGGATTTAGTACGCTATAGAAAGGAAGTAGAGCCTTGGTTTCTATATTATAGATTTACAGAAATATGAGGTCCCCGAGCAAAATTTATTTGTCCTTTAACCCCCAGATTTGAATTGCAGTGATAATGACATGAGTAGATGAAAAGTGTTAATTTTTTCATTTTTTGGTTGTAGTAAATAACAGAATGTCTAAAAGCCATGATTTGATTGGTTACACTGAGCAACAAAAAGGAAACTTATGGTGAAATTAAATGTTTCTTACCTCTCCTCATATAAATTTTCTAAGTAGATTGTGATTTCGAGACCATAACAGTCTCATCGTCAGCACTTTCTTGGCGACGGATGTTATGGTCTCGAAATCGCAATCTACTTAGAAAATTTATATGAGGAGAGGTAAGAAACGTTTAATTTCACCATAAATTAAACCTCATAGTGATTAATTCCTATAAATGTTAAAAAAAGGAAACGGTTTTTTGTCTCAGAAAGAAAAATATGTGATTCTGATAGTATTTTTTTCTCCTGAATTCAAATATGATGTCGGTTTTTTTCCATCATGCAAGGGACAAGAATTTATAATTTCAAACACTTTAATATTTTCTACATTCGTAACTACACATTATTTGAACATTCACTCACCTAGAAAGTAAGAAATGACGATTTTCTGCTATATTCCACCTGTGGAGCATCCCTCTTGATGGTCCAACAATAATCGGCCAGCATATTAGGATTCCATTTGCCCTGATATCTCTTTCCATAGCTAAAATCTCCTGAGTTAGCTCATTTGGTTTTATTTTACAATGGACAATGACAAAAAAAAATTTATTAAAAAAATAATTATTTAAATCCATTAATTGAAATTGAAACAAAAAACTGCGGGTGATGCAGAAATTCCGAATACACATTTGAAAACACAATAAAAAACTGCATTTAGTACAACTATTGGTACTCATGAGACAAAAATCATGTTGACCAGTGTTATTAGCATAAGTCAGGGCTTGTTGTAACATAATTGGTTAAGGCAATACGCTACAAGCCAAAGGTCGGTGATTTGATCCCGATGAGGTCTGAATTTTTAAACTGGCCTAAAGCTTCTAGCAGCACTATGGGTCTGGTGTTGACTTAGCATCTAATAGAAATGAGTACCAGATATATGTTCTAGGTGTAAAGACAGCTGTCATGACTGATATCTCATGCCAAATGTCTAGAAAGTTGAGAGTCTTAACCTCCTATGACCCCTCCTGAGGCTTGTAGTGGGATCACTTTTCTTTTTAACTCTTCATGCATTTGAAAAGTAGTCCACAGTTTAACATTGATGAAATCTCTGAAATTGAATAAACTATAGGAAAGCAATGTATGAATGCATGGAAATAATTTAATTTGCTTTTAACCCTTAATTACTCGTGCATACATAACCTACATAAGGACTCGCATGGGGTATTTTTTTGCCTTCAAGTCTTTATCATAGATAATAACACTGTATCACATTATTACGTTTAATTATTTTGTAGAATAACAGTAACATATATACACACCTCACTCAATACAAAAGCAGTCTGGACTGGACTCCACCACATGATCTTTGCAGGTCAGCTTGCCGCAATTGGCGCATCACTTTGTTGTCTTAAGGTCTTTGGCCCTGGGACAGAAGTGGCACCTCCCTCCTTTTCTGATGATCAGTGGTTCAGCTTTCTCCACAGGTCTTGTGAGATGTCTTATTTTCGCCTGAAGAGGTTTTGGCAAAGTGTTTATGGTTGCCCTTTTCTTCAGATAGCTGTCCAGTAGACTCCGACCAAGGTCTTTTAGGAGACGAGCAATCTTTCTTCCCACATTTTCTTGTATAATTATATGTGCATTGATGCCGCCAGCATTCAACAAGAAGTAAAAAATAGTCGGTGGTCAGCGATTGGACATCTTCATCTTCTGACATATCATCATCCTGATCACTTTCAGCACTCTGTATAGAGTTAGAATCCTGATCCCATTCTTCATCTGATGTAGAAGAAAATCTGCCAACAATTTCATCATCTGATGCTTCCAACAGTTCTATAATTATTTCATCTTCTGTCAATATTTTCCTCTTTCTACTCATATTTACTCTTAGACTTCAAATTGTAAGCACGAGAATAGAAAATAACTCTCTACAGATGCTAGGCGCGCACGGGGTAAAAAATTTCCGCAGCAGCAATAATGACATAAAATAAATATAATTGCATCATTAGCTATTCCAAGAAACTAAATACAACAGAAACACATGCTAAAAGAGCCCATTTGAGAATAGGTGAGTTACAGGGAATCTCATAAATGTAATTGTCACCAAATAATAGCTCTTTGAAAATAACGGGAAAAAAATTACCCCGTGCGAGTAATTAAGGGTTAATGATATACAGTGCATTAGAAGCAACAAGAAATTACCAATTTCTTTCAAATGATTATGGCTCAAATTTTTTAATATGGCTGAAATGATGACACTAATTAAAAAAAAACAAGTAAGGTAAAATATTACAATCAGGTCAAAAAGAAAGTAGAACTTATCTCATTGATAAAAACAATATGTTTCTTTATCAAAAGGAGTTAACATGTTACCAGATTGCAATTAAATGGTATGTGCACTGATTACATATATGTTTCAGGGTATATTTATCAGCTGATTGAAATGTTCCTTTCAATTCCTAATAGCTGAATAATAAATTACTGCAACCTAAAAGTGTACCTGAAATAATACAGTTAAATTAATGGTTCTTTGGTCCTCTGACAGTTTAGTTACCTGAAAATTGTGGTTCTGTGTTGTCATAGCAATGCATTCAACTCTGATAGCACTGTGTTATCTCCCAATAACCTCGTGCTCATTTACGCAAACATTCCTATGAAATATTTTTAAATGTTGCAAGTTTCTCAAAATGAAACCATATGTTTTTATATTTGAAAAGAAAAATATACGCCTAGACTTGGGTTTGAACTCAGGACCTTCGACTCTCTATGTCAATGCTCTATCCAAGTGGGCTACATAGACCTCCAATCTAAATGCATATTTTTCTCTTATACATAGTTAATTCCCCAACACCAAATGCTACGAGAAGCTGCTATGATTTTTGCAAATGGCGGCTTCTTTATTAAGAGGACTTTTTATTGGGTTATTAAACATTACTTATAAAGCACATTACTCAAACCCCAGTCTAGGTGTATATTTTTCATTTCAAATATAATTTGTCCATCATTAAAATGTTTAAAAATGAATAATATAAACATATGTTTTTAGTTCAGATTTTATTCATTGTGTTTAGTTTTCAATTTATTGTAAATATTAGCATTCCGTTAATTAATGGGTTAATGGGTTTTGTCTGCAAATAATCTTTGTTATACAATTTATAGGAAAGTTGAAATTCTTTATCATAGAAAGATAAATTCATATCCAGAAGGAGAAACAGTAGCATGGTCGAATTTGGATTAAAATCCAAGCAAATAATGAGACGAGACTGAATTGAAAATATAAATCAAAATATCTTTTACTATTTCTTAATTTTAATAAAGTAATTATTTTCCTGTAATTTGAAATTAAAAAAACTAACTGTAGTTGCCACAAAAGATGTTCTAACTTAAACAATAATCAAGTTGACATTTAGTATCCACTGAGGTGTAAAAAAATCTATTCGCTACAAAATCCCAGTGTAAATCAAAACATATTTTACTATATTTAATTAATGTTGGGAAGTAAACATTATGAGGTATAATCATTAAAATTCATCGGAGAACATATTGTTTAAACAACTCACCTCATAGGATTCATGCTTCCATGATTATGTTTGAAATCGCGATATCATGGAAACATGAATCCTATGAGGTGAGTTGTTTAAACAATATGTTCTCCGATGAATTTTAATAATATTTTACTACTTCTTAATTACAATCAAGTTACGTCAGCCATGGTAGTCATGTGGTTATGTTCCTTAGCTCTAGTTCCGGTCGGGATCAATGGATTTTTAGGAAGGAAAAATCCCAGGAGCAAGTGCTTCGGGAGGGATTTTAAGCTCTGGATCCTGAGTCTGAAGATTTTCAGGCTTGTAAAAGAACCTCTGTGCAAAATTTAACCAACCTTCATCCATCCAAGTAATACCTTAGGTGTTAAACAATGGTGTAAAGACAAAAGTCAACACTAAGTTTGGTTTATGTTGAGTTGTTTTTGACTCTCTTCATACTTCTTAACTCCCTCACAGACTCGCGTTTTTTCACTGCATTTGTGATATTCTCAATGCTGTATCACATTCAAAACTGATGTAGTTGTTGTGAACTCACAGACTTGAGTTCACTGCATTTGTGACATTCTCAATGCTGTATCACGTTCAAAACTGATGTAGTTGTTGTGAACGTGATACAGCATTGAGAATGTCACAAATGCAGTGAAGAAACTCGAGTCTGTGAGGGAGTTAAGAAATATGAGGTGAGTCAAAAACTTCTAAGAAATATGAGGTGAGTCAAAAACAACTCAACATAAATTAAAATAAACCTCATAGTGTTATTTCCTACCTACATAACTTAACTAAGGTTTGGTATCAGCTGAAGTGTGTAACAGAATACATTTTGGCAAGCTGTGCTTATGCACGCAACCAACTCCAACTCTGTCCTAGGGTAGCGGTTGAGAGATTTCTCTCATCGCACTTCCCTAGCTGAAGAGGCGAATTGAAGCCGAAACAGAGAATTAACACAAAATGTTTAGGAACACAGTTCTAAAGAATAAGTTTACTTCAGTCGAAACCTTCACAACATGATCAAAGCATCTGACAAAGCTCAAAATTTGAGCCATCTTCGCCGGTCTTCGTGCGTTTGACATCTGTCTGCACATCGATCCAGTAAAATGGGAGAGATTCATAACCCAATTGTGTAATTTCTGTTTTTAAACTATTCGGTTCTAATCTGCATGGAGCAGTACCTTACGTATCTGCTAGATGTCTCATTGAGACGATGTGCTAATCACATGTCATTCATTGACATAGGTAAATAAGCATAACTAAAATTAGCTTGGTTAAGAAACTCCTGCTAGGGAGCACCTGTGTTCCCACGCGGGACATTTGGGTTATATCCGTCCATCCATTAGTTATCTATAGTAAATGAGGATCAAGCTTGACATTTGAAATTAGAAGATAAATTGTAAAGCTGATCTAACTAATTATTAATTATAGTTTTATATTTTAGAAAGAAAAATTACTTTCAAACCGGGATTCGAACCCCGGACCTCTGAATCTATACGTTAGTGCGGTAACCTTTATGCCATTTGAACTTCTGATAGGAACATCAAATTTCTTTCAACTTATACAATTAATTCTCCTTTCATCCAAAGGCCAATAGCCATTGCTATCAACGCCATCTGACGACTTCTTTTCGAAGTATTTTTTATTGAGAATTTAAACATTAATATTTAAGCGGTTAAAGCTATATATTTTGATGTTATATTTTAATTATAATGTTCCAGAATTGGATATAGTTTCATATTTTAGAAAGAAAAATTACGTTCGAACCGGGAGTTGACACTGGCACTATCGAAGACATAGGTTCATGGCCATGCAAAGTTAAGCTCTCCATACCTCCCTATCCTAAGCTAATATTTTCCAATCTTCCCCAGTATAATTTACCTCTCTCAAATCATGGTTAATGTTATTCTCCCATTTTATTTTTGAAAATCTATTCTTTGTAAGAAAAATCTATTCAATGCTGCAAAAGTCCAGACTTGCAAATATTAGCATGACTACTAAGGAACCAGATGCTGTTATCACAGCAGGACTCATTATTGAAACCAGTTAAGAAGAGCGTCTTCCCTAAAAGTAACCTCCAGATATGATTGTGTGTTAATGTAAACAGCGCTTCTAGAGCAGTTTAATATATAAATTTGGGAATTTTTAACATTATGAGGTTTTATTGATAAGAATCAAATGAATCGTGAATTCTTTATACCTCATATTTCTATGTTTTTTTAACACAGCACCGCAGTATCGGCAACCATTGTCACCATCATCAGCTGTTTTCACGACTGTCAATTTTTTCTTTTGCTGGTAATTATACAAACTGCCATCTGGTGTTCTTTTGAAGGAGTCATTTTCTAAACTGCCATCCGTTTTATTCTTGAAGAACTTTGTAATCAAGCTTGGTTCATCCAGAATCTCAAAGTTCATGGTTCTAGTATGGTTTTTTTGAATATATATTCCCAAACTGTTAAATCCAAAGGTTTGGATAGATGTTTTAAAAGTTGAAAAAGAAGCAAAACTTTTAAAACATCTATCCAAACCTTTGGATTTAACAGTTTGGGACAAGATATATATTAAAAAAAACCATATTAGAACCATGAACTTCGAGATTCCAGACAAACGAAGCTTGATTACTAAGTTCTTCATGAATACAACAGATGGCAGTTTAGAAAATGACTCCTTCAAAAGAACACCAGATGGCAGTTTGTATAATTACCGGAAAAGAGAAAAAATTGACAGTCGTGAAAACAGTTGATGATGGTGACGATGGTCGCCGATACAGTGGTGCTGTGTTTAAAAAAACATAGAAGTATGAGGTAAGAAGAATTCACGATTCATTTGATTCTTAACTAAGCAGTACTTGATTTAAAGCTAAATTAATATGATTTTTGTCGTAGGATGTTTAAATCTCACCGTGGTACCAAATGTAACTGCAAAGGATTATTCTAGCAAAGAATATTTAAAGGAGCTGGGTGTAAATATAAGCTTTTCTGCATTAGTAAGAGCTAGCTTATCTTTCTCAGTAAAAACTGTAAATTTCAAAGCTGCTGGTCCCATTTCACCTCCAGACTGCTATCGATTTGATATTAAGGTAAATTTATGTGTATTATAGCCCATATTACTTTTGATGCTTCAATAAAAAAATAATAATGTTTGTTTCAACAGCTAGGTATTCCTCACAGTGTATAATTCTGTTATGTCACTAGTAAAACTACAAAAAATAGCATGATAACAATGGAGAATGCTGAGTTTACAATGAAAGATCTGTCCTTGAGCATAAAAATATGAATGAATGTATGAATAGTAAACTAAAATAATAATTATTATGAATTAGTTATTTTGACTTACCTCATATTTTTTGACATTCTGCAGACTATAGTTTTGTCGCATCTATGCTATATTGTCATTGCATTCTAACTGTTGTATTTGCGGTTGTCATCCTGTAGGTTGATTTCTGCTCTCTCTGTTGGCTGACCGATGAACTTCCAAATCATTTTTTTTTTCTCCCTTTTCCCCGCAAATTTCAAAATTCATAGTTTTCTCCTTTTTTGAAATTTTGAAGTTAATAAACTATATATTTTTTTATTTAACTTTCACAGGGAAAGAACACCATGAAGTTTAATTTAAGAATTAATTAATGTTTTTATTACCTCACCTCATATCCTTTTTCTTCTGTACTGCAGTTTCGGAGCTTATCTCCATCGTCAGTAGCCTCTGGTCGACCGGTATTATGTCTCGGTTTCTTGGCGGAGAAGAAAACTGCCAAGAAACGACATAACACCAGTCGACCAGAGGCTACTGACGATGGAGATAAGCTCCGAAACTGCAGTATAGAAGAAAAAGGATATGAGGTGAGGTAATAAAAACATTAATTTAATTCTTAAACTATATAATATTACTATTAAATCCACCTTCATTTAAAATTTAACTTTATATTCCGTTTAATTAATGTCATATTGTAATCCATCACCACTTAAACATGAATTGCACCTTGACCTGAAATACTATCTATAAAAATTTCTAGAAAATAACCCTAGGAAAAGGAAAGAAATTTTGATTTGTAAGTTCATTGGTCAGCCAACAGAGGGGCTAGAAATCAACCTATAGGACGACAACCGACTATATAACAGAATGCAGTGACAATGTTGCAAAAATGTGATGAAACTATAGTCTGCAGAATATCAAATAAATATGAGGTGAGTCAAAGCAACTAACTCATAATAATGAAAAGAAACCTCATAGTGTTATTTACTACAAATATTAAATAAAAATAATAAATCTAATTATATTTGAGACCCTTAGAAGCCAAGGGGTACAAGTGAAAAATTGCTAATTTTGGAGTTGTGTGAAGATTTTAGTAGTTAAAGCAGATACTAACCTAAGTGGCCAATGGATACAAGTAAAAATCTGTCTGGTGCTGAAATCTAGTGGCTGAAAAGAAAACTGCTAACACAGTCACATATAGTGTTTCAACCAGCGGTAACCCACTAAGAGAGATTGCCGACGATAATGTTAATCAGTGATGCCTAGACTACAGAGACCTCAAGTGATTGGAAGAATGAACTTACAAATTACAGATTGCAGTATTACCGGCTTCCTGATCTCGGTAACTAAGTCATTTTTCCGGCATTTACTATACCACAAGTAAAATATTTTCCCCAAAGTATATATTAATAAAAATAACATCTCACACCATATTTTGTCTTGTTTTTAGACTAATTTTGGAGAAAACATTACACCATTGCCAGTTTTTACTCTAACATTGTTCTTTTGTGGTGATTCAGTGTTTCCTTCAATGACAGAACAATGGTCCAGCAAAAATTGACAATGGAATACTAACTTCTCCCAAACCATTCTTAAAAAAAAATATGATGTGAGATGTTATTTTTATTAAATTACTCATAATAGTGTTTACGTCCTAAAAACACAAATTTTGTTTTTAAGTTTTTCAATTTTCAAGATCCATTATCTTATTATTTTAACCAATGTTAGGAATATATTCCATACATCAGAAAAACAGTTGATGAGTCTTGTTACTTGTAATTAAACAAACAAAAATGGTTGCTTGATCCTATTGGATCCTACATATATTTTAAAATTTGTAACCTACATAATAAAATAAGTCCACCTCTGCGGTCTCGAGGTAGCGTGCTGCCTTGTCACGCAGCGGGCCCTGGTTCAATCGCCGGTTGGGGCAGTTTTTCTGGGTGAGGTTTTTATCGGGTTTTTTCTTTTTCTCCACCTGTAATAAAATGTCAGAAAAACTTTAAGGCCCAAATGGCCATATCATCATCATGATCATCCTTATCATTATCATCATCATCATCCTTCACACCGGTGTGGAAAGCAAGAGGAAGCTCCACACCTACACAATTCCCTAGTAAAGCTGTGCAAGCATAGCATGAAAATGCTATTATGCTCAGTGAAGGGACCTGCCTTCGGGCAGAATTACTATTACTATGGATGAATATAAAAATAAAATATACAGTTTGTTATAAGATTAAATATAAATAAATTTCAAATAAATGATTCCAAACATCAATAGAAACAAACGTTTATTAGATTACCATTTTATATTAAAATTAATAAGGGAACCAATTAATTTCAAATGATAAGAAAATATTTAACTTAGCAAAAGTCTGGTTGGCTACACTTAAATCAGATTAAATTACCTGTTGGCTGCAAGCGTTCCATGTGATTGGAAAGAATGAACTAGTTGTGGCAAATCAATTAATTCCATTATTGTCGGCACCCCTGGTCTCCAACTATGAACATCATTTACTGAACTTTTTTTTGTCTTCCTAGTGTCTCATTTGTGAATGAACTACTTTGAAAGGTTGCATGATATTTTTGCATTGGTATTTGGCCAAGTATTGCTGGAATGTGACATAAAATTAGGACATTTTGGCTTTTTTATCTAAAAAAATGCCACAAGCTTGGCTTTAGATATATGTTTTAAGAATAATATTTGCAAGCTTAGTACAACCCATAAGCATTGAGAAGAGTTGGCTGTCAGAAGTGGAGTGGAAAAGTTACCTTATTATTAAAAAGGTTACATTTAGTTTTAAAATATATGTGTACTTTCCTTCCTACACGTAAACATGCTCTGTAGAGTTGTAACACCAAAAATTGTCACAGAAATATCTTAAAATCTTCTCTTATCTCAGAGTTTTTTTGGAACACTCCACATATATACTGGGGCGAATTTGAAAATAAGTAATAGCAAAACTGTTATATCCATTACAAAATTTTTTTATTTATTTTTACTTTTTGACATTACAAACGTCATTTATAGTCCTCTTTGTTAAGAGAGCCAACAAAACATTGCCAATTTTGTAAAAATATTGCACACTCCCTCCTGCAGCACCGATTTCTGGAATGTCCGCTTTCACTGATTCGATCCCTAGAGCTTTTGTAGATATCAACTCTTGATTGAAATTGAATTCTCCAATACAGGTTTCTTTGGTCTTTTTGAGATAGTTTTATAATCTAATCAAAGACTCGTAACTAGTGAATTTGTTAGATGCGTCAAGTATTTTTCCCAATTCCAGCTTCTTAAACAAATTCTATTGAACGTCTTCTAGGGCAGTATTACTTACTAAATGTGAGAAACAAAGAATGTATTCTCAAAATATTGCTATTATGAGACATTCAACATTACAGATTTATACAACAATGACTGCTCAACAATATATTACAAGATTACAATGGTCAGCACTAGAATCGTTAATTTATAACAGTGTTGTCATTAATTCATAGTTAAATATGGAAAATAACATTATGAGGTTCTTATTCATGAAGAATGAGTCATTTTGTAAATTAATGAGTCATTTTTAACATCTTACCTCATATTTTATGTTTTTTTCAAACATGGGAACTACTTTTCGAGAGAAGGATCTCTCTCATTTTCAACCGACATTATGACTACCGGATTTTCGTTGGAATCTCCATCAATAATATTGCCATCTGGTGTTGTTGAACTTTGAGATGAGGTCACGTTCATCAGGAAACTCGAAATTCGTGGATCTAAATTTGTTCTTCTGAATATATATCTTTTCCCAAATTGTCAATTCTAAAGGTTTTTCCAAATGTTTTGAAAAGTTGGGCTTCTTTTTCAATTTTATGATTCTCCAATAAACTATATGCTGCAATAGCTATTGAAAAAGAAGCCCAACTTTTAAAACATTTGGAAAACCTCTAGAATTGACAATTTGGGAGAAGATATATATTCAGAAGAACAAATTTAGATCCATGAATTTCGAGTTTCCTGATGAACGTGACCTCATCTCAAAGTTCATCAAATCAACACCAGATGGCAACGTTATTGATGGAGATTCCAATGATTTCACAAAAATCCAGTAGTCATAATGTCGGTTGAAAATGAGAGAGATCCTTCTCTCGAAAACTAGTTACCGTGTTTGAGGAACTGTAAAATATGAGGTAAGATTTTAAAAATGACTCATTAATTTACGAATTAAAAACCTCATAATGTTAGTTCCCATATTTAACTATGAATGAGTCATTTTTTTATATCTTCTTCATAGTTTGTTTTCTTAAACATGGGAACCGCAGTTTTCAAAAGGAAACATTCCTTCCATTTTCAACTGATATTATGACGATTGTCATTACTTATTGAATGGCCTAGTATTATCTTCACCTAAAATATGGACTGTTGTTGAGCTTACATATAGTTTACATGTAAAAAATAACCAGTTAGCTCTTCAAGAATTATGACTATGCAATGGACTCATGTCATCAGCTATGGCTGGATACACATAATGAAGAATGAACCATTTAGTCTGAATTAAATTTTAAGTAATTTCTGAATAATCACATTTTTTAAAATTGTTGGTACAATTTTCTCAGGAACTACTTTAGGTAGAGCTGTAAAATTTTCAGGACACTTAACTCACTATATGATGAAGAGGTAATTAGTATCAAAAATATATTTTTTTTATTACAAGTTAAACATGAAAAATTATGGGAAGTATTAATAGAAAGAGGAATTCCAAATCATCTAATAATAACATACAGCTTATATTAAAATACTACAATTGAAATGGAATTAAACAAAGGTATGACTAATGAAACTAGGGGAATGACGGGAGGTGTAATAATAAGTGTGTCCTTTATCACCCACTTTATTTAACATTTATATAGATGGCAGTGGCAGATAGATTTAAAATCAAAGTTTAATATAAAAAAAACTTTTGTTTACCTTACTTTTTGCAGAGAAGCAGTGTAACTTAGGAGATAACCTGCAGATCTTATATAATCTAGACATAATAACTAAAAAATATAATCTACATATCTTTAAAAAGACAAAATATGGGATTTTATGGACAAAACCAGTAAGTTTAAAAATAGTCCATGATGATAAACCAATGGAAGAAGTGAACCATTTTAAATATTTAGGCTGCACTTTATCATAGGGAAGTATAAACAATTTTGACAATAATATATTAAAATTCCAAAAATTAGCAGGGACAATTAAAAGAACCTTCATCAGAAAGGAAAGGACAGACTTAGGTCTGAATTTTTAGATTGCCCCAACATTGGTATATGACACAGAAACCTAACTAAACAATTAAAAAAAGAAGAATGGAAGCAGCATAAATGGAGTTGTTGAGGCCACTGGAGGGTAATACACTAATTAGACCATAAACAAAACAATCATGTTAGACAGGAATTGAACACCATAAATATTAGATGTTAACTCACATTTGTATAAATGGACAGTATGAACATGTGCTGAGAATTTCACCAAACCAATTCAAGAATATTTTGCACTGTAGACCCATAGGACTATGAGATGTGGAACAGCCAGAATGACAATGGAGTGACCAGTTGTAGACTTCAGTTAAACAAGCCAGATGGCCTAACCCATATTGTTCATCATGATGTTTACAGCAATTTTTTAAGATTTAAATTAAACCTCACAGTGATTTTTGCTATAAAAGTTGAATTTAAGCTACTTTTTACTTCTCTTCACAACCACCCCCTCGTAAAGTGAGCAGTTTGTGCAACATTACAATATAATAATGAAATAATTGCAGATTTTGTTTAACAATGAGGATCATGATGGCCAGATGCTGCTGTCACTGGATGCAGATGCAGTGCGACTGTATTGTCATGGGGATGTACAGTATGTAGGTAAGGCATCTAAATTGACAATAGTAATAAATAAATTAATAAATTACAATAGGAAGTAACATTACGAGGGTCTTAATTAATAATGTGAATCCAGAGTCATATTACCTCATAACTTGTTGTGTTCCATTTGAACATGTTTTGATATTTTTTTTTGTTGAGTTGTTTCTTGACTCACCTCATACTTCTTAACTCCCTCACAGATCCAGATTTCGTCACTGTATTTGTGACATTCTCAATGCTATTCACGTTCACAACTGATGTTGAGAATGTCACAAATACAGTGACAAAATCTGGATCTGCCAGGGAGTTAAGAAGTATGAGGTGAGTCAAGAAACAACTCAACAAAATTAAAATAAACCTCATAGTGTTATTTCCTACTACATAATTTAATAATGTTTTGATATATCGTGTATACTGTCGTCAGCTTTTTCAGACTGTTGAATTTAATGTTTTCGACCCTGGATGTCGGCTCCCACTCCATTGTTCGGCTGACCGAAGACATGTAAATCAAATCTTTTCCCCTGGGATCTTCAAAGTTCATAACCTTTTTTTTGTTCTTCTGTATGTAGATTTTCTGTAAAAAAACAAGATTATGAATTTAGAAATTCCTGGGGAAAAAGATTTGATTTACAAGATGGAGTGGGAGCCAAAAACATAAAATTCAAGTCTGGAAAAGCTGATGATGATATATATGATATATTGAAACATGTTTAAATAGAACACAAGAAGTTATGAGGTGTGATGACTCCAGATTCATCTTATTTATTAATAAATTCATTATTCGAAGTAACATGAAGGTTTTCATAGTTTGTGTCATTCGTAATAAACTTGGTATTTTCTGGGCATTGTGGCCATGGTCTCAGAGTTGATGGCTTCCTCAATATTTCGTTCATAGCTATGACAGACATCTTCAGAAATCAATATAAATGCACGGAAAGTAGCGAGTTTAATATGAAATTACCTGAAGCTCCATTTATCTGGAGAGAAATTGCTTATTGTTAAGGAGCATATCCCTGCTACACATTGCAAGTTGTTTTTCTAATTCATCTACTCCATTTTCTAGATTTTGAAGAAAGTCTATAAAAATAAATTTGATTCTGTACTATTTAAAGGAGAAAAAAGAAATGACACTGGTTAAATTCATAAATATGTGGTTAAAATAAACATTTGTATAAAATTGGAATATCTAACTAACTAACAAACTAACTCACTGGCACTATCGAACCCATAGGTTCATGGCCACATGGACATAAGCTCTCCATACATCCATATCCTGAGTCAATGTTTTCAATCATTCCCTGTATAATCTACTTCCCTCAAATCATAGTTAATGTTATTCTCTGACCTCATTCTTAGTCTACCAAATGGGCATTTTCACTCTGGTTTTCCTACAAGAAGCTTCCATGCACGTCTTTCATTCCCCATTCGTGCCACATGTCCTGCCCATCTCAGTCTACAAGACGTAACTGTTCTTATTATATCTGGCTTCCTATAAAGACCATATAATTCACTGTTATGCAGTCTTCTCCATTCAGCTGTTTGTTCATCTCTCTTTGGTCCAAAAATTTTCCTAAGAACTTTATTCTCAAATACTCGTAATCTCCTTTCCTCCCTTAATAGAACACTAAATTGTGTTTTCTACTCAAAGGAGGAAGATATGGACACGAACCATTTAACAATTTGTGAAGCAATTTCAACCTTTAAGGAACTCATTTCTAATTAATAATTGAATTACAAGTTAACACCACAGAGTATTTTAGTAACTCAAACCAGATAAACTGTTAATCATTGGAAATTCCCATTCTTACTCTCTAGCAGATGTATTTGCTTGTGTCCATTTAACATTTTCCTACTTTTATTGTTTTGTAATGATTGAAGATTTTATAGCAATTGGATCAAATTGATTTTTGTTGTGAAATGCTTCTGTAATTTGAAAATTTTACATACAAACAATTTTATTTTTCAGAAAATAATGATTTGGACACAGTCCTTCACAGCATACTGAATTCATTAGTTATTGTGATCTGCAGCATTTCTCTTATTCTGTGCAGCCGTGCCATTTATAGAGCACAGCAGCTCAAGTGGGTTAGTATTTAAACAAATCATTTCCAAAATGTGATA
The DNA here is from genome assembly GCA_030220185.1 of Diploptera punctata. Taxonomy (NCBI): domain Eukaryota; kingdom Metazoa; phylum Arthropoda; class Insecta; order Blattodea; family Blaberidae; genus Diploptera; species Diploptera punctata. Next base: position 1,925,832 of record JASPKZ010010253.1, read on the forward strand.
TAAAGGAACAGCAATATTAGAGGTTTTGCCGATTGATCATGATTTGAATAGTTACCTCAAAAACATATATGACCCATACTCATGACTTGACTAACTTCTTCCACCATTTTTTTTTTTTCATATAGATCACTTTTTGCTTGAATGCCTATTTTTAAAAATAAATAGGTCTGGAAGAGAGCGGGGATACTTTTACATGCAGCATGCCATGATATTCTCTGGATAGATCACTATCTTCTGAGAACTCAACTTTTGAATTTTTGTGGGTTAGATTTCTTTTCCGGTGTGGAAAGCAACGGGAAGCTACCACACCTACAATTCCGTAGTAAAGCTGCAAGCATAGCATGAAAATGCTATGATTGCAGTGAAGGACCTGCCTTCGGGTAGAATTACTATGAAATGAAAGATCTCTTTTCTGGCCAACTATTCAATTATAAGTTTAGAGTTTTAACTGTTAAATAATGCATAATGTTATATGTAAATTTATACATACAGCTTGATTGATAAATCATTTTCTTAAAGATAAAAATTGTTAATATAATAAATTTGAGAATTTTTACATTATGAGATTTTCTTAATAAGAATCAATTTAATTGTGAATTCTAAGAGGTAAGAAGAATTCACGATTCATTTGATTCTTAATAAAAATTGTTGCTTGTACTGGAAATTGAACCCAAGACTGGTTTTATGCACCAGTGCACTAACCATTGTGTTATCAAGGTTTCTCTGTTCAAACATAAGTTTATCTCCCTTATATAATCTTGTTTCCCAGTAGCTTGAAATTTGTTCAGTGTGCAATTGTAAAAAAAAGTAAAGTGATCCCACAACAGGCCGTTGGGGTAGTAGGAGGTTAAGGCTCCCCCTTTATCTAGACAATCGGCACTTTATGTCAGCCGGGTTGTCAGCCCTGCGTGGCGGCCGCCTTTACCCCCAGAACAAGCATCTGATACTCATTTCCGTTTGAGGCTGAGTCGACCCCAGGGCCATAGTGCCGCCAGAGGGTTTGGGTCAGTTTAAAATTCCTGACCCCAACGGGACTTGAACCTTCGACCCTCCGGCTTGTAGCTCAGTGCCTTAACCACTATGCTACGGCATGCCCCCAGTGTGCAATTGTATTGCTTCTAATTCAGGAAGACTTTATGATATGATTATTAATATTAACATTAATATTATTATTATTATAAATTATTATTAATATTTTAAATGTTGGTTGGTTGGTATCTAATGTCGAGCACTTGATAATGAAATCATTCGCTCTCTTGCACTCCAATATTTGGCAGAAAGGCTGGTCTCTTCTACAAAAGCTGGACAACGGAGGAGATGGTTTCTTTCCATATCTTCATTTAAATTGCAAAAAGGGCATTTAGGTGAATCTGTTATTTTAAATGTTGGTTGGTTGGTATCTAATGTCGAGCACTTGATAATGAAATCATTCGCTCTATTTTAAATGTAAATGCTATTATTATGATGTTAGTCCTGTGCCAGCCAAGTGGTTTAAGGCATTAAGCCATGGTGCAGAGCTATAGGACATGTGCTAGTTCACATCTGCATGGGGAAGAAATGTTCTCATGGAATTTCAGCCAGTAAGGCATTGGTGCCCACCCAGCAACATGAGGAATTTGGGTAGTTACTCCAGGTTGGGAAAACCAGTTATAATGGCTGGGGGATCCAAAATGCTGATCACATGTCACCTCTATACTGGAAGGTGACCATCCACTTCTGTGATTAACACATGTGGATGTGAGGGGCAGTGGCCAGCTGGTAGGCCAAGGGCCTTCTAGGCCTCTTGTGTCATGGTGTCATCATTATGATGTTATATGTAAATTTATACACTCAGATTGGTTAGTAAATCATTTTTTGAAGAGAAAAAGTGATTGCGTGAATCAGAAATTAAGCCCAAGACCTCTGGCTTTATGTACCAGAATACTAACCATTCTACTAGCCAGGCTTGCCTATTCAAAAACAAGCTTTTCTTTCTTTTTTTATTATCCTGTTTCCCCATAGTGTGTTGGTGCATAAACCAGAGGTCTTAGGTTTAGCAACAACTTTTTTTAAAAATAATCATGCATATTTGTTTTTATTATTAATTTAACATTTCTCAATGAAAGATAAATTAAATTTGAAGAGAAAAATTTTCGCCTAGACCGGGACTCGAACCCGGGACCCTTGGCTTTCCGGGCCAAGTGCTCTACCAACTGAGCTACCGAGGTGAGTTACGATCTAGACGGAAATTTTTCTCTTATATACGTTTGGAATATTACAACATATATAAGAGAAAAATTTGCGTCTAGATCGTAACTCGCCTCGGTAGCTCAGTTGGTAGAGCACTTGGCCCGGAAAGCCAAGGGTCCCGGTCTAGGCGAAAATTTTTCTCTTCAAATTTAATTTATCTTTCATTGAGAAATGTTAAATTAATAATAAAAACATCATTAGAAGCCTTACTAGCTTATAAAGTAATGTTAAATTCCCAATAATGTCTTCTTAACTAAGAAGCCGCCATTTGCAAAGATAGAAGCAATGGTTTCAAAAACATTTGGCGATAGGGAATTACAACGTATATAAGAGAAAATTTGCGTCTAGATCGTAACTTGCCTCGGTAGCTCAGTTGGTAGAGCACTTGGCCCGGAAAGCCAAGGGTCCCGGGTTCGAGTCCGGGTCTAGGCGAAAATTTTTCTCTTCAAATTTATTTATCTTTCATTGAGAAATGTTAAATTAATAATAAAACATCATTAGAAGCCTTACTAGCTTATAAAGTAATGTTAAATTCCCAATAAATGTCTTCTTAACTAAGAAGCCGCCATTTGCACAAGATAGAAGCAATGGTTTCAAAAGCATTTGGCGATAGGGAATTACAACTTATATAAGAGATAAATTTGCATCGAGATCGTAACTTGCCTCGGTAGCTCAGTTGATAGAGCACTTGGCCCGGAAAGCCAAGGGTCCCGGGTTCGAGTCTCGGTCTAGGCGAAAATTTTTCTCTTCAAATATAATTTATCTTTCAGTGAGAAATGTTAAATCAATAATAAAAACATCATTAGAAGCCTTACTAGCTTTATAAAGTAATGTTAAATTCCCAATAAATGTCTTCTTAACTAACAAGCTGCCATTTGCAAAGAGTAGAAGCAATGGTTTCAAAAGCATTTGGCGATAGGGAATTACAAACGTATATAAGAGAAAAATTTGCGTCTAGATTGTAACTCGCCTCGGTAGCTCAGTTGGTAGAGCACTTGGCCTGGAAAGCCAAGGGTCCCGGGTTCGAGTCTCGGTCTAGGTGGAAATTTTTCTCTTCAAATATAATTTATCTTTCAGTGAGAAATGTTAAATCAATAATAAAAACATCATTTGAAGCCTTACTAGCTTTTTTAAAGTAATGTTAAATTCCCAATAAATGTCTTCTTAACTAAGAAGCCGCCATTTGCAAAGATAGAGGCAATGGTTTCAAAAGCATTTGGCGATAGGGAATTACAACGTATATAAGAGAAAAATTTGCATCTAGATTGTAACTCGCCTCGGTAGCTCAGTTGGTAGAGCACTTGGCCTGGAAAGCCAAGGGTACCGGGTTCGAGTCCCGGTCTAGGCGAAAATTTTTCTCTTCAAATTTAATGCATATTTGTGTCTATATGTTTGATATTACTATAATTGGGAATTCCATAGCACATGTATTTGAACACGGTCTGAATTCCGAGTTTACATCTCAGTCATAGTTGTATATAACTTGCTACATTGATAATTACGACACTCGTAAGAAAATAATGAAACTTAGTTATGCTATGTTTTTATTATTCATTTTTAAACATCTTAATGGTGGACAAATTATATTTGAAAAAAAATATATATATGCCTAGACTGGTGTTTGTACCCAGGACCTTTCACTCTCTATGTCAATGCTCTTCCAAGTGAGCATTGGAAGAACTTGGAAGAGTACTGACATAGAGAGTCAAAGGTCCTGGTTTCAAACTCCAGTCTAGGCATATATTTTTCTTTTCAAATATAATTAGTTACCGGTATGCTATTTTCATAAATATAGTGGTTTTTCTTAGTTACTATTATAGCCTCATTATGAGGTGGGAAAATAACTTCAACTATAATTTGTGGGAGGCAAATTATACAGGGAATGATTGGAAAAATTAGCTGAGGTTAGGAATGTATGGAGAGCTTATGTTAACATAGCCATGAACTTACAAGTTCAATCACTCCAAATAGTTAGTTATAGGCTCTTAGTTGAGATCTGTGAAGGTGATTTTATTTTTAGGGAAAATTTGTTTTAAATTTTCACGATTTCGATGTTAATAGGAATTTGGTGCTGTTATTCTAAAATTTGAGTCTTTTTAATCCTAGTTTAATGTGTTATACCCAATAAAAATTATATATCCAGTAATTTAAGGTCAACTTTTAGCTTGTACAATTGATATTGATTTTAATACACTAAAATGCATAAAATTTTAATTCTAGTCACTAATTTGTAAGCAAAATTTACCTTTTAAGAAAAAGCAACCATGGTGAGTATCTCTAAATGACCACTGTTGTTCAAACTGTCAGTATTTGTTTTGTTACATTTTGTTAAAATCCATGTTATAGATATGAAATCCAATAGAAAAAATGTGTTTATGTAATTAAAATCTGTTTTAATTTAATTAGGAACAATAATATTTATCAGTATGATATAATTACTCATGGTCCATTGTTGGCTTATTCAAATTTGACAGTGCTTGCATTATTGTAAGGTTACTGCTTATACTTAAAGAAATGTTTTCTTCAGATTTGAACATACCATTACTTAATAATGATTGATATAAAATTGATAATTATGTCTGCAAAAATTTAGGGGGAAAAAACTTGTCATATACGTTAATATAACTCGTATTTCTTGGAATTCATATTGGCATAGAACTTAAAATCTATGGAGAGACCCTATTTGAGCATGAGAAGGAGAGAAAATATTATCTCTATGTTGCTCACTGTGTTGCAACCATTTCTCCTTGCAAGAGTGCATGGGGGAAGCAGATATGGCAGTTAAAAAGAAGATGGAATCCGAAAACAGTGTTTAAAAATGCATTATGAAAATTTTGTGAATAGAACAAAACAATCTCCAGAATTCGTTCAAAATTTTAAACTTTGATGTTATTTTGCATTATCATAGGATTTTGCATTATTTTGCAATTCAAAAATGCTTTTTTAAGGTTATGGGATGTGGAGTTAAGAAATGGTACAAGAAAATGACAAAATTGGAGCATTTCGCATTATTGCAACTCGCAAATTTCACAGATCTCTAATCTCTAAAACATATACATCTCACATCGCAAGATGAATTTTCTCATGTGGATACGTTTCGGGAACTGTTGTCCCCATTTTCAACCTGTTTGCAACTGTTTAAATTGAGCATCTGGTTTCCATCCAAGAGCTGAGAAAATGCATGTAATGAGGTGAAGTATACATTTCCAAATCAATTTTATTTTATTTTTGTGTTGCTTCAGGTAACTATGCAGTTCTTCAATCAAGCTTATAAAAAAGAACTAAGTGTTGAAGGACGCTTTGAGTTTTTAAACATGTGGTATATTATGATCATAGTGAATGATATTCTAATAATACTGGGTTCTGCAATCAAGGAGCAAATCGAGAGACGGGTAAGACAATCAAATATTTATATTTCTCAATTTTAATTTATTTTGAACTATTACAGGAAATATCACTATGAGATCTAATTAATAATTTAAAATAAAATTCTTTACATCTCACCTCACATCCTGTCTTCTATTTAGACCGATTTCATAATCTTAGTGGTTACATCTTCAATAGTTACTTGACTGATGTTCTGTCATCCAAGAGCACTGCTTCTTACTCCATCTCATGAAAGAATGATGAACATGTTGCTTATGCTTTTCCAGTGCCTTCTGGATCATACATAACAAGAATTGTATTTCTATCTCACTTCTATGCTGAGAAATGATGTTTCAAAGAGTGTATGGGGCACGCCATAGCATAGTGGTTAAGGCACTGCACTACAGTATGGAAGGTCGAGGGTTTGAGTCCTGGTGGGGTCAGGATTTTTAAACTGACCGAAACCTACTGGCGGCACTATGGCTCTGGGGTTGACTCAGCCTCGATCAGAAGTGAGTACCAGACACTTGTTCTGGGGATAAAGGCAGCCGTCATGCAGGGCTGAGAACCCGGCTACATCAAGTGCCGATCGTCCAGAAAAAGTGGGAGCCTTAACCTCCTACTACCCCAAGGGCCTCCTGAGGCCTGTAGTGGGATCACTTTACTTTTTTGTATTTCCACCAAAAATTAGAAATTTCCGTCACTTCTCAATGTAATCTCTCTGCAGTCATACATATTTTTCACAATGTTAGTGCAATTATTCTTTGACCATTGCATATGCTTTGTTAGGAGTCTAGAACTTAGCAGATGCAATAATAGTCCAAGTGGTGAATGGGCAACCACACAAAGTGTCTTTCATGATTGAAAAAAGAATCACTAGGAACAGAGTCAGATGAGTAGAGAGTATAAGCAATCCTCTTCAAAGTAGTTTTCATGAAGATACTCTTGTGTTACGTTCTCTGCACCCATCTGGAGGACACTTCCCGCATTTTCAGGTCTTCATGCTAAATTGTGTCCACCGCTGTGGTCTCGTGGTAGCATGCTGCCTTGTCATGCAGCGGGCCCGGGTTCGATCCCCGGTCAGGGCAGTTTTTCTGGGTGAGGTTTTTATCGGGGTTTTTCCTCACCTGTAAGACAAATGTCAGGAAAACTTTAAGGCCCAAACGGTCCCCGAAATCATATGGCCATCATCATCGTCATCCCTATCATTATCATCATCATCATCCTTCACCGGTGTGGAAAGCAACGGCAAGCTACCACACCTACAATTCCGTAGTAAAGCTGCAAGTATAGCATGAAAGTGCTATGATTGCAGTGAAAGACCTGCCCTCGGGCAGAATTACTATGGATGGATGGATGCTGAATTGTGTGCCCAGATCCCATGGAAACACCAACTTTGGAGACAATATCTTGAGTTCTGACTGGCAGTATCGAGGCTGAGGTTGTTTTGGTTTTGTGTCACTTCGGCCTTATTTTAACTATTGCACCCACGATCATATATTTTTCATATCCTTAACATAATCACCACATGTCTCACTCAGTTGGTGCTTAATTTCAATGGGTGTTATATCATGCAAGTGGATAAAACAAATATTTACTCACTGCCCTTGCAATGAGAACATTATTATTTCTAAATATCGAAACACTTCATAAAACTTATGATGAGAAATAACGTTATGAGGTTTTAAATTAATAAAATTAAAATGAGTCATTATTCATCTAATCTGATACATTCTATGTTCTTCACAGCACAGGACCGCAGTTTCGGGAATAGTTGTTCCTATTTTCAGTCATCTTTATGACTGTTGAATTTTCGTCTTCACCATCATCTTCTATACTGCCATATAGTGTTGATTTAAAGTATAAAATTGTGAAATTTGATAAAGACAAGTACGAGTTGATTTTTGCACTAATGAAGGTTTTAAAACTCTATTAATGAGATGAAATTTATGCGCCAAACAGCTGGATACACCAAAATAGGATCGAAGAAAAATGTAAAAATCCTTCAAGAACTTAATGTGTCACCAATACAGGACTACATCTCCAGATATCAGCTAAACTGGAAGGAACATGTCTCAAGAATGGCTAGATCCAGGATCCCCAAGGCAATAATGAACTACTGTCCAAATGGGAAATGGTCACTTGGTCGACCTATGAAAAGATGGCACGAAAACTGCTTTCTCAGGCCATAACAGTTCTTCTAGGACTAATACCTGGCAGGATGATGATGGTGATGATAATTGTGAAATATTTACCTAAAAGGTCCGTCTCCTCAACTTTATTCATCCTGCTGATGATGGGTCTAGTTCTGTAAGTGCTACAGATAAATAACTAATAAAGTTGAGGAGACAGATCTTTTAGGTAAATATTTCACAATTTTATACTTTAATTTTGAATAATACCTCAACAGAACATATCATGAATCTTATAAAAGTGTTGATTTGATGAACTAAATAACATTTGGTGAAGCTCTTGGAATTAACAGTTTGGAATAATATATATACATTCAGAAGAACAAATTTGGATCCATGAATTTTGAAATTCCCAGTGAGCAAAATTTGATCTCAAAGTTTGTCAAATCAGCACTAGATGGCAGTTTAGAAGATGATGGTGAAGACAAGAATTCAACAGTCGTAAAGATTGCTGAATGTAGGAACAACTGTTCCTGAAACTGCAGTCCTGTTCTGTGAAGAACACAGATGACATGAATAACAACTCATTTTAATTTTATTATATCAAAAACACTCCTCACTACAGCTACAGCTGCTAGGGTTCTCTGCAATGTACAGTGTTGTAATTTTCATCGAGATTTCAAGGAATGTTAGCAAATTTTAAACCAATCTGCATGTATATACCTGCTCCTAGTCCTAAGAAAAAATCTGAGACCTTAGAACTTAAAAATAGCTTGTATTCTTCAAAAATACAACAGATAGCAGTTTAGAAAATGATTCCTTCAAAAGAACACCAGATGGCAGTTTGGATAATTACCGGCAAAAGAAAAAAAATTGACAGTCATGAAAACAGCTGTTGATGGTGACGATGGTCGCCGATACTGCGGTGCTGTGTTTAAAAGAACATAGAAGTATGAGGTAAGAATAAGAATTCACGATTCATTTGACTCTTATAGTTATATTAAATAATTTGTAAAGTGAAGAATATACATTCCTAATGAGATCAGTTAAAAAAAAAACATACTGAGAATTCAATCTTACATATTAAATTTATCACTTCTTACCTTCTTCTTCTTATTCTTTATTTGAAGGATTTTTCATCCTGTTTACTTCTCAAATCATTCCTTGGAGGAAGATGTATTGGATGTGCATCCACTGTCTATCCATCTCTTGGCTGGTCTTTCTCTTGCTCTTCTCCCGTCCATTGGTCTATCTTCTTTGGCTCTTATTGCAAGTCTGCATCTTCCATTCTTTCTATATGATCTTTCCAATATTTTCATCTGTCTATAATAAATTTGGTTATGTCTTGAATTTAACATTCATCTCTTCTTCTTCATCCAGCCAAGTCTTAGGCCTATAGGCCTGTTACTATCTCACTGAAGAATTCTGTATCCAGCGTTTCCTTGAATGGCCAAGAGATCTCTTCCCTTTTGGACAATAACGAAGCATGGCCTTGGGAACTCTATCTGAATTCATTCGTTGCAAATTTGTTTCTAATTTCTGTATTGTGTATCCTATCAAATAATGTTTTCCTCTGATATTATAATGTTTTCACTTCTTACTGAAAAGAAAATTTTATTTAAAGAGAAAAATATAAGAATTAAATTAATATTTTTATTACCTCACCTCATATCCTTTAATCTTTGAGACTGCAGTTTCAGAGCTTATTTCCACATTCAGTAGCATCTCGTCGACCGGTGTTATGTTGTTTCTTGGCCAAGAAACGACATAACACTGGTCGATGAGAGGCTACTTAAGATGGAGATAAGCTCTGAAACTGCAGTCTTGAAGATTAACCCATCCACCTCTCATTTAAAGTCGAGCTCTGCTACCCCAGAAATCTGATTTGAATCCCAAGTCCTACTGCATGGCATTTAAATGTAACGCAGCAACTTAATATTACCTCCAGTAAGTAAAAATGGATTTAAAAACCACTAAACTGATATACAACAGGGTTATTCTCAGATTTCACCCACTTTCAATCACTTGGCGTGATATGGCTTTGTTTTTTTGCAGGTGGCGGGACGATAAGTTCATTATCATTCTCACCGCTCTCTTCTCAGCAGAAGTTGCTTCCGAATCACTTATAGATTCATGAATACTTCTCTCATCACTAAATATATCAGAAACTTCTGAATCACTGCCTAATTCACACTCTAATAATTTCATAATTCCAACACTGTCAATACCCTTAACTTTCCATGGTGCCATTTTTCTTACTACTGACACATTTTTTTTTTTTCTGAGGGTAAAACTCGTTCCGGAAATTTCTAAATGGCATGGAGGGGATGAAATAGCATTCTTGTGAATGTGTAGAAGAAGAAAAGTGTATGTAACAGATATCTATGAGCAACAAAATAAATTAAAAATGCGTTTTTTCGATCTCTGCACTGCGCGACTACAGGTCGTCATATGATTTTAGTGCTTAAGAATGTCATGCGACCTCAGCTCGTCATCCGATTTAAATGAGTTAAGGATATGAGGTGAGGTAATAAAAATATTAATTTAATTCTTATATTAAACCTCATAGTATTTTTTCCCTGTGAAAGTTAAATAGAAAAATATATGATTGAATCAGGATTTGAACCCGATGTCTCAGAGTCATCGAGTTTGAATTCTGATTCAGGCATATATTTTTCTCTTCAAATAAAATAATGAGAATTATTTGTTGTATATAAAATGTTGTTTGTTTGCAGTTTGCTGGTGACCAGTGGAATATATGCAGTGTTTTTCTAGGAACTGGAAACCTGTTGGTTTGGTTTGGTGTTTTAAGATATCTCGGTTTCTTTAAAACTTACAACGTAAGTTATTTATCTTTGTAATTCTTTCCAAAGTAAAATTCAATTAATGTTTACAACTTTCTGGTATTATTGCTCTTTTTGTAAATGAACACAGTATTTTTCATAAAAAATTAATTGGAAATACATTTTTTAACTTTTTTGTCATAATTTAATAGTTTTATTTATGTTTTAAGGCATAATCTATCAATGCATTTGAGAAAAAATGTTTGATTTGATTTATATATTTTCAGGTTGTTATTTTAACATTGAAGAAGGCAACTCCTAAGGTAGCAAGATTTTTACTCTGTGCTCTACTTATCTATGCTGGATTCACATTCTGTGGATGGCTCATTCTTGGACCTTATCACATGAAGGTAAGCCCTTATCAGAATTTACTTCTGCATTGATTATGTCATTCCCTTGCTTCACTAATTTTTCAAATGAACTGTAAATGCTTAATAACTTTTTCTGTTACAAGAATCAAATGAATCGTGAATTCATCTTACCTCATATATCTATTTTTTTTAAACACAGAACTGCAGTATCAGAAAAAAACATCTTTTCCATCCTCAGCTGTTTTCACGACTGTCCTTTTGAAGAACTTTGTAATCAAACTTGGCTCATCCGGAACCTCGAAGTTCATGGTTCTAGCATGGTTTTTTTTAATGTATATCTTTCCCCAAACTGTTAATTCCAAAGGTTTAGATAGATGTTTCAAAAGTTTTGCTTCATTTTCAGTTCTATGATTCTTTAATAAACCATGTGTTCTATAGCTGATTTTTCAATTTCACCATTTTTTATGTTCTGAAGTGTTCTTTTTTATGAGTTTCTAAGTTCCATTTCATTTTTCTTTGCAATTAATTTGATAAATTCCAGATTTTTTGTTGTCTGGGGTGTTAACTTTTTTATTAGTTAACAGAAGATTGCCCAGGCTGAATTTGTTAATTGGAGCCAATGTTATATGAGGTGAGGTAAAAAGAATATTATTTTAAATAGTAAAATGGTAATTGCTTTTTTTTTTCCTGACACTTTTCCAAGGCATACTTTAACTTCCATGGCATGACAAGCCTAAAAGGCTCTTTGCTCATCAGCTGGCTGCAGGACTCATTTCATTATGAATCAATCACAATGTTGGATGATCATCCAACCAGTATAGAGCTTTACGAAGTCAATATATTGGGGTCCCCTCAATTGTTATAACTGGTTTTCTCAACATGAAGCTGCTATATGTCATAGTTATCCAAATACTCCAGATGCTGGATGACAATTGGTCCCATTCACTAAAATTCCATGGGGCTCAAACTAGTATGCATCCCACAGCTTTATGCCAAGGTGTAATGGTCATGGTGCAGGGCTAGGCCATAATTAGCTTTATACTACTTGTGTAATTTGAATTTATAATACAAATGATGACATATAGAAATAATAATAAATAAAAGTAAACCCTCCGATTGTGTCCAGCATAATGTCAAGACAAAAGAGAGGGGAAGTCCCTATTATTGAAGTCAAGTTGTCTGCACTGGAGTAAGTGATCTCTGTCCATTACTGAGATGGTTTTGTGGATGTTGCATGTTGTGGCTATAATTCCTATTTTGTTGAGATGTTTACCGTATTTGCTCATGTATAGGCCACACTTTTTTACCTAAAATTAAGTTCCAAAATTAGGGGTGTGGCTTATACATGAAATAACTAGATAACTGTACATATCGGGAAGTGTCTGCACTATTGATGTACGCCACCGAATTACAAGGTTGTGACGTGTCATAAATCGCCTTGCCCAGCTGTAACTTGCCTTAAATTCATGCATGGGATTTCCATATTCTTGGCTATCTTAAGGCCTTCAGACTGTATCATTTCCACTGTTAGCAGAAAATCTCTCTGCCCTTGTTTTTCATATGTAATCCAGGAGAACTCTTTCTAACTGTGGATATTTTCCTTTCTTTCCGCAGAAAGATTGTTGATATTGTGTCATGTTTTCAAGTGCATGTTTTGTTTGGATCCACTATCGAGGCATTTTTTTGTCCCATTCAGACTTTCTTCCTGCTGTCCGTGTTTTCTGTGTTGCTGCTGCATAGCGCACCACTTGTACAGTATAGCTGAAATTCGCAGGACGGGATAACTTGCTATTGCCACCGGACCCATGTTTACCCACAACAGGGACCAGGAATGAATTCTGTACCTACAAACTGACCAGAACTGTTTGACCCTTGTGATAACGACTGAAGCGCAGCACGAGCTGTACCGCAGTTCATAGCGGAACAAACAAAGTTTTGGAATTTACAACAATTTGCCAGATTTAAAAAGTGATGTAGAGCTACTTGCTTTCTTTTACAATGACTTACACAAAAAATTAAGACAATTTTTTTTCCCTGAATTTATTATCGCAAAACTTGGGTGTGGCCTATACATGCATAAATTACGGTATTAGAACAGTCATTTCTGATGTGGGATGATATTTGAAAATTTGGTGCGAATATATTTTTAGGCAGCGGCAAAATGGGATAAAATCATGAGGAAAACCAACATTCGTTCTAAGTTCATCCACCACAAAACACCAACATGGAGAGTGACAAAAAGTGCAGAACGCAGGATATGATGTGAACCACTTGAAGTCATGTGAAAGCTACCAGAAAGTTAGGTTGTGGTATAGGAAAAAATGCATTCAGGTAGAGCAAAGAAGAGATGGGTAAGAAGGAAGTAATATAATGATTTTTGTTTGTTTTACAGTTCCGCTCCTTAGCAAGTACGTCGGAATGTTTGTTCGCACTTATTAACGGTGATGATATGTATGCAACATTCTCCATCATGTCATTTAAATCACCGATGCTCTGGTGGTACAGTCGCATATATTTGTACAGCTTCATATCTCTCTACATCTACGTAGTTCTCAGCTTGTTTATTTCTGTCATCATGGATGCCTATGAAACAATCAAGGTGAATATTTATTCTCAAAATATTGATAGGAAGTCACTTTATGAGGTAATTTATAAGAGATTCAATCAGAAATATACACATCATATATTTTACTCTCCACCTGGAACATGTTTCAGAGGACATCTCTCCAATTCTCAGCCAGAAGTCAACTGCACTGCTGAGTTGACTGTTTGAAGTCTTGTATATTCTCTCCCCCTGGTGTTGAGCAGACACACCTCAACATTTATATAATTTTTTCCAAAAACTTTGAAAAGATAATACATTTTGTAGTTCCTCACATCATATATTGCTTTTTCACCTGGTTAATTTTCCTGAGGACATCTCTCCCATTTTGAGCCTGAAACCAAAGTTGAGTTGTATATTAAGTTATGTAGGTAGGAAATAACACTATGAGGTTTATTTTAATTTTGTTGAGTTGTTTCTTGACTCACCTCATACTTCTTAACTTCCTCGCAGATCTAGATTTTGTCTCCAATGGACGTCAGTTGTGAATGTGAACAACATTGAGAATTATATTTGAAGAGAAAAATTTTCGCCTAGACCGGGACTCGAACCCGGGACCCTTGGCTTTCCGGGCCAAGTGCTCTACCAACTGAGCTACCGAGGCGAGTTACGATCTAGATGCAAATTTTTCTCTTATGTACGTTGTAATTCCCTAGGCGAAAATTTTTCTCTTCAAATATAATTTATCCTTCAATGAGAAGTGTTAAATTAATAATAAAATCGTCAACATTGAGAATGTCACAAATACAGTGACGAAATCTAGATCTGCGAGGGAGTTAAGAAGTATGAGGTGAGTCAAGAAACAACTCAACAAAATTGAGTTGTATATACCCTTTCTCTGGTATTGGGTAGATGAATCTCACAATTAGTTCCCTTTTCTTGAGAATTTTGACTAAATACTATATGAGACTAACCCTAGTCCATTCCATTCAATTAAAATTCTAATCTTATTTGGTCTAATAATTAGGAATTGTTTAATTGTTGGGTGTATCTAACCACCACCAGAGGGAGAAAATATACTAAATTTCCACTGGTCAACTGAAGAGTCAGTTTCTTAGTGAAAATGCAGGAGATATCCTCCGAAACATGTTTGAGGTGATAGAGATTCCCAATTTAATCTCTTGAAGTTACAACCTATTTTAATGTAAGTACTAATATTTAAGCTGGCATATCACCTGACTCCAAGGGCCTCATGAGGCCTGTAGTGGGACTACTTTACTTTATATCACCTGACTACTATATTTTGCTCCAATATTTTACTACACTAAAGCTGGGATAATAGAAAAATACAATATTTTAACCAATTTAAAAAAGTTACAGGCAGTAATTTGAAAACCAAATTTTAGTGGATTAGTGGATCAAATTAATTAATTTTGAAGACAAATATATTTTTATGATGTTATATGTAAATTCACTTAGATTTGTTCATTTTTTATTATTTCACTAACCTCATACTTCAAAATTCATAGCAGACCCATGGTTTCTTCACATAATTTGTGAATTCTCAATGCTATGTCACGTTCACAACTAATGTCCAATGGCCTTCTATCCTGCAGAGTCTGCAGGATGTTGGACATCAGTTGTGAACGTGACACAGCATTGAGAATTCGCAAATGATGTGAAGAAACTCTGGGTCTTCTATGAATTATGAAGTATGAGGTGAGTGAAATAATAAAAAATAAACAATATTAAAAAACCTCATAGTGTTATTTCCTATCAACATCACTCAGATTGATTGATAAATTATTTTTTATAAATTTTCTTTACTTTAATTTAATTTAATTTAATTTAATTTTTATCTTTGCTAATTATTGCCTCCTTATTTGTAGAACATCCAAGTTCATAAGATTGGAGAATCATTTCTAGACAACATGAGTTTTAGATGAGGACATAGAGATACTTCTGTGGTGTGTGGTCAGCACAATGCACAAATCACCTAAGGACAACACAAATACTCAACCCAAAGCTTTTGCTAATTATTGTGTCCTTATTTGTGGAACATTTAAGCCCATGAGATTGGAGAATCATTTCTAGACAACATGAGTTCTAGATGAGGACATAGAAGTACTTCTGTGGTGTGTGGTCAGCACAATGCACAAATTACCTAAGGACAACACAAATACTCAACCCGAAGTCAGGAGAATCTGGGGTAAATGCAATCACTTAATAACATCCCAGTCAATTAACAGTTTTTATAATTACTAATGCATTTAAAATTCATAACACTGAGTAAAATTATTAAAACGTTTGTGATGTAATTAAAAATGCTGTGAGCTTGAAATAGTATATGTTGCCTGGTTGAATTTTATTTTGGTGGTCAAGCAATACATTTACCCAAAATCAAAAATATGTAAGAATATTAAGGTAGAATATGTTTATCACTCACCTCATATTGTTCTTCTTATTTGATTATAAACTAGTTTGGAACATAGTTTCTGTTCCATCCTCAGTATCATGATTACTGAGGATGGAACAGAAACTATGTTCCGAAACTAGTTTATAATCAAATAAGAAGAACAATATGAGGTGAGTGATAAACATATTCTACCTTAATGAATATACCTCATAGTGAGAATTCCTAAAATAAGTAATGTAAGAATATATTTAATTAATGTTGGGAAGTAAACATTATGAGGTGTAAGAATATGTTTTCAAGTGGGTTGTGCTTTACATCACTAACAAAAAAAAAATAGAAGTCACTTTTTAGTAGTAAAAAGTCTTACCAAAATAACACTAGGCCACAAATTTAAAACTTTTTTTGATACTTGAATGAAAATAGGTAATTATATATATTTAGCCTATGCTGAATTCAGATCTGGAGTCCAAATTTTTCTATCACGTACCATTTTTTCAGGAAACTGGATTGACATTTTTTGTAAAAGTCAAAAAAAAAAATCTAATTTCAGTACTCAGGTAATTCCTTGTTATATAATTTTATAAACAGAAGGTATATTAAGAAAGAAGTATCTAGAATAAAAAAAAATAACTTTCAGAATGACTTACAGCAATGTTTTGATTTATGCTGAATTCAGATCTGGAATTCAAATTTTTGTATCACATACCACTTTTTCAGGAAACTGGATTGAAATTTTCTGTAAAAAATCTACAAAGAAAAAAAACATCTAATTTCAGTATTCGGTAATTCCTTGTTATATAATTTTATAAATGGAAGATATAATAAAAAAGAAATGTGTAGAATCCAAAAATATAACTTTCAGAATGACATTCAGACACAAATGTTCTGATTTATCATACGAAAATAGATAAATAAAAAAATGTTTGATTTTTTGCATGTTGATGTTGGGAATTTTACATTATGAGGTTTTCATTTATTAATTAAATATTGAATTATGACTATTCTTACCTCATATATCTGTGTTATTTAACACAGAACTGCGGTATCGTCATTGCTGAAGGTAGAATTTTTTATCACTCATCTCATATTGTTCTTCTTATTTGACTATAAACTAGTTTCGAAACATAGTTTCTGTTCCATCCTCAGTATCGTCATGACTGTTGTTCTGTCATCTTCACTGTTGTTCTGTCATCTTAAAGACAACAGAACAACAGGTCATGACGATACTGAGGGTGGAACAGAAACTATGTTCTGAAACTAATTTATAGTCAAATAAAAAGAACAATATGAGGTGAGTGATAAAAAATTCTACCTTAATGAATATACCTCATAATGAGAATTCCTAAAATAAGTATTCATCATTGCTATTGTTTATTTTTTCTTTCACTCACCTCATATTTCATAACTCCTCGCATACCTGGGTTTCGTCACATCATTTGTGACATTTTCAATGCTGTGTCACATTCACAACTTTTGTCACATCATTTGTGACGAAACCTGGGTCTGCGAGGAGTTATGAAGTATGAGGTGAGTGAAAGAAAAAGATAAATAATATTAAAAAAACCTCATAGTGTTATTTCCTATCTACATAACTTAATCATCATTGCTGTTTGATTTTACTCACATTCTAAAAAGAAATTCTAAAAGATAACTGCATATGAACATCAGGAACATCAATTAATATTTCAATGGAAGTAACAATATGAGGTTCATTTCAAGGAATTTAATTGAGTCAATGACATGTTACTGCATATTATGGTAGAATTCTTGAAAACATGTTTTCAGTATTTCAATGTATTAATTTAAATTATAACATTCTGAATGATGGCAGAATGATGGCATTCATTTTTCTTTTCAAGATAATGTTTCAGTATGCCTGGATAGTGTCATCAGCACTGGCAGGGTTGAAAATTTTATTGTAAAATTAACTAATTTAATTATAAAATTTTCAATTTCGGGGCCAGGAGAGGTGATGGTGTTCAATTTTTAATTGCTAGATTTTTCACCAGATTCCTACATTAAATTGCAAATCCCTCCACAGTACATATGTTGACAAGGTAGAGTCAGAGGTCTGGGGTTTGATTCCCGGTTCAAGCATTAATTTTTCTTTTCAAAAAATAAATTCTCTTTGGTTGTTGACAATGTCAGTACTGCCACTTGGAATTATTTCTTTGTGATTAGCTAGATAATAAAATATAGTTATTCATTACTGCTTTCTCACTCTGCTTCAACAATAAAAGTAGGGAGATGAAGAGACCACAATAAAATAAATTGTGTAAATATGTAATCTGCTACACTATGCAATTGTCCATACCATTTATAGTGCTTACTAGTTCTAACAGACAACCATATAAGCTGGAAATGTATTTTTCTCTGTGATAAAATGTTTTCACATCCTCCTTCAATATCAACAGTGAAGAGTCAGAAGGTGAGGTGACCACAGTACAATAAGAATTGTGAAAACAAATAGCCACCATGCTATGTACTTGGTCGCGTCACTAGTACAATCATAAATCGGAGATAATTTCTAAAGTGTAGGTGATAAGAGAAAATAGATTTCAGTTAAGAATTAAGGGCATAAAAATATTCTAGAAATATCTAATTTATGTCTTGTGCAAATTTCATTGTTGTCCAATTTAATTAACGTATTTATTATTTTGTTAATAGTTATATTATAAATGTGGGTTTCCGAAGAGTGACTTACAAGCTTTTGTGGCAGCGTGTAAAGATGACGCATCAAGTGGAATGTATACGAGTGAGTCATCTTCTTCATTAGACATTATGGATAAAATTTGTTGTTGCAAGAAGTAAGTATCAGAATTTAACATAAATATTTTATTTTAAAATACAATAGGAAGTAATATTAAGAGGTTTGTTAAGTTATGTAGGTAGGAAATAACACTATGAGGTTTCTTTAATTTAGGTTGAGTTTTTTTTTACTCACTTCATACCTCTTAATCCCTTGCAGACCCGGGTTTCTTCACTTCATTTATGACATTCTCAATGCTGTATCATGTTCACAACTGATGTCTAACGGCCTCCTCTCCTGCAGACTGTCCTCCGTGCCATCTGATGGCTGACCGGTGAACTTCCAACTCAATCCCCTCTCCTTATCATCGGGTATTTCAAAATTCATACCCAGTGATAAGGAGAGGGGATTGATTTGGAAGTTCGTTGGTCAGCCATCAGATGGTGCAGAAGTCAGTCTGCAGGAGAGGAGGCCGTTGGACGTCAGTTGTGAACATGATACAGCATTGAGAATGTCATAAATGCAGTGAAGAAACCCAGGTCTGCAAGGGAGTTTAAGAAGTATGAGGTGAGTCAAAAACAACTCAACCTAAATTAAGAGGTTTGTTTAATAATTAAAACATTTTGTCTGATCATGAACAGAGCAAATGTTTTAATTAATAAATATTTTAGTTACATTAGATTGAAAGGGGGCACGCCGTAGCGTAGTGGTTAAGGCACTGAGCTACAAGCCGGAGGGTCGACGGTTCAAGTCCCGTTGGGGTCAGGATTTTTAAACTGACCCAAACCCTCTGGCGGCACTATGGCCCTGGGGTCGACTCAGCCTCTAACGGAAATGAGTACCAGACGCTTGTTCTGGGGGTAAAGGCGGCCGTCACGCAGGGTTGACAACCCGGCTGACAAAAAGTGCCGATTGTCTAGAAAAAGTGGGAGCCTTAACCTCCCACTACCCCAAGGGCCTCCGGGCCTGTTGTGGGATCACTTTACTTTACTTTACTTTTACATTAGATTGAAAAGCTTTATAAAAGGATATGAAAACCATGTAGGAAGAACAAGGTAGTCACATTTTCTGCAAAATTTAGATATTACAATAAATGTGTTTTCTAAGGCCTAATTTAACATTCCCTAATACTGTAGTTGAAATCATGTTTGTCTCACATATTCAGTGCTTTTTTTTTTTGGAAAAAACGGTGTCAGTACTCTCAGAGAGGATGTTATTCTAGCAACTTCCACAATTTTAACATGTCCTCCGATGTACACTCGTCGTTTCTAAATCGCTTCTTGCTTTTGATATCAACTGCAGAATGATGTCCTTGGAGCATCCATGAGTCTACATATTTGCTAGTTATGTAGATAGGAAATAACACTATGAGGTTTTTTAATATTGTTTATATTTTATTTCACTCACCTCATACTTCATAACTCCTAGCATACCCAGGGTTTCGTCACAATTGTGAACATGACACAGCATTGAGAATGTCACAAAGGATGTGACGAAACCCTGGGTATGCTAGGAGTTATGAAGTATGAGGTGAGTGAAATAAAAAATAAACAATATTTGCTAGATAAATCATATTTAAAGAGAAAAATTATACGCTCAGACCGGGACTTGAACCCGGGACGTCCCGGTCTGAGCGTATAATTTTTCTCTTTAAATATGATTTATCCATCATTGAGATGTATGAAATTAATAATAAAAACATTGAATATTTGCTAGGTTTGAATTGAGTGAGAGAAGGCCCTACTATCCTGATGTACAGCAGTGCAGAATTTGTCCTTACAAGCATAGATGACCTAGTTGAAGTAACTATAAGATTCATTTGAGAGAAACCCCTTTCACATTCACTGGAAGATATTGCAATTGTGCCCAGAGTGTGCGTCAGAGGAAGTAGTATATCAGGAAATATATTTTCTTGAAGATATTCACGAAGACCACAAACTGCTACTCTTTCATTTAAGTGAAATTTTCGGGCTAATGTTCTAATTTCAGCTTCACCAAATGTAAGATGTTTCCCAGGATTTTCTGGCCAATACTTCGAATCAAAAACTTTGGCACATTCAGGTAAATCAGCATCATCTCCTTCAATCACACGCTTTCCAACAGCTTCTTTCAGACATCAGTTGAACTGATTGCAGGACTGTGTCTTTCATTTTTGTGGAGTACAATCCCTTTGAACTTTATAGTCTCCTTACTTTGAAGAGATATACTGTAGTATGGACCAGGATTTTCAATTCTTTCCTCAAATATTTGTTCAGTATTCAGTATGTTCCTGTGTGCTTTGTACAAGTCAATATTTATCTCTTGTAGTTGTAGACTTAGTTCGCTAAGTTCTTGGAGAGCATCACACATAAGGCCCAGTTCATATTTCTTATTTCTTATTTTGAAGATCTTTTATATTCTGTTCTCTTCTTTTGAGATGTATTTTTTGTTTTAGCTCCTGTTGTCTTCTTTGTAGGGATATCTTTTTTGTTGTCCTTAACTTGATACGCATTTAGATTGGAGGCCTAGGTAGCTCAGATGGATTAGCATTGACATAGAGAGTCAAAGGTCCTGGGTTCAGAGCTCAGTCTAGGTGTATATTTTTCTTTTCAAATATAATTTGATTTTGTCTGCTCGTTCATTACCCAGTAATCCCACATGTGACGGTACCCACTGTAATACAATAAGATCTTATCTGCAAGAATTTCAGAATTCATTACTTCATATCTATTCTTCTAAATGTAGATTCCCCCCCCATATTGTGAGTTCCATACTCTTTTCCAGTTGTTTCAATATTTTTCTACAGTTCATCTTCAACATTTTTACTTGGCCATGACCTATTTCTTGTTCAAATTATTTTAGAATTTTTTTAGATATTCTTTATTTGAACATGTCCTAACAATATTCATATTATTAATTTTTAAACATCTAAATGATGGACAAATTATATTTGAAAAGAAAAATATATGCCTAGACTGGGGTTTGACTCTCTATGTCAATACTCTTCCAAGTGAGCTACCTAGGCCTCCAATCTATGTATAAGAGAAAAATACGTGTTTAGATTGGAGGCCTAGGTAGCTCACTTGGAAGAGCATTGACATAGAGAGTCAAAGGTCATGGGTTCAAACCCCAGTCTAGGCGTATATTTTTCTTTTCAAATATAATTTGTCCTAACAAGCTTGTCTTAATGATTTTATATCTTCCTCCTATTCTCTCAGTTTGATCTCATTCTCCATATTCCACATTCATAAACCGGACCACAGATTTTTCTAATTTTTGTTTCAAATTCTCTGAGAGCAGTCTTGTCTGTTGAATTTTTACAGCATACATTGCTGTAAGTCTAATTAATGTTTTATATAACAGTAATAATGCTTTATTTAAAACTGGCATAATTAATGCCATAAGACCTTTTCTTCCACTCAACTAGCAAATCCATCCATAGTAATTCTGCCCGAAGGCAGGTCCTTCACTGCAATCATAGCATTTTCATGCTAAGCTTGCAGCTTTACTAGGGAATTGTGTAGGTGTGGTAGCTTCCCATTGCTTTCCATACCGGTGACGGATGATGATGATAATGATAATGGTAAGGATGATAATGATAAGGATGATGGCCATATGATTTCAGGGACCGTTTGGGCCTTAAAGTTTTCCTGACATTTGTCTTAGAGGTGAGGAAAAACCTGATAAAACCTCACCCAGAAAACTGCCCCAACCGGGGATCGAACCCGGGCCCGCTGCATGACAAGGCAGCATGCTATCTCGAGACCACAGCGGTGGACAACTAGCAAATAATAAAATAATACAAAGTTTCATACAACTAATATAATCATCATCATCCGGTATCATGGCAGCTGCCGCCGTCTTCCGGAAACCAAATGCCATTCCTCTCTATCCATCCATTGATCTTCCTCCATTCCTCTGATATTCATAGCTGCTTGTACCCCTTCTATCCAAGTTTTCTTCGGTCTTCCTCTCTTCCTCCTTTCCATTGGGATCCATTCCATAACAATTTTTGGCAATCTTTGCTCTGGCATTCGTTTGACATGACCATACCACTGCAATCTTTTCTTTTCTATGATGTCTGGCTCCTCTTGTACACCCATAATTTCCCTTATTCAACTAATATAAATAAAAATATTATTGAAGTATAGTCTAAACTATGCACAACGTTAAACTAGTCTAATATTAATATTAACATAAACAAAGAATAAAATAAAATAAAATAAAATAAAAAAGCTACTTTAAAAATTTAAGACATAAAAGATGTAAATTATATCTCAGATTAATTTTTTACATATATATATATATACAAAGTGCTGAATATAGCTGTTATCCAGGTTGCATTTTCATTATGAAGACCTTAAAATATCAATCAATTTAGATTTAATAGCATATTATGATGCGAGGTTGGGAAGTGGGTTTTACAGAATTGAGGAAAGATGTTTAAAAACCGAGCAATAGCAAGGTTTTTAATTTCTGAGATTCTGTAAAAAAACTTCACAAACAAGCATTGTTCATTATTTTTTGCACGATAGTGTTTTCAAAATAATAAATAATAGTAAAATAATAACATCTTTGTTGGAAATATTTGCATTCATTATAAACAATTTACTAATGTTAACAGTGTGGGCAATGTTTATTAGTTCAAACAACAGGAGGCCTTGAGAATAATTATTGATAACATGGCCCTCACGTATGTATTTATTGTTTTATATTGTTTCAAAGTTCAGTTCATTTAAAATGCAGTGATTTGTTTTGTATAATGTATATCAACACTACCTTTTGGATAATTTTTGTATATACATTGTACGTAGTACACATAGAGGGCAGTGGTTTTACTTCCAGCACATAGGTGTAAATGTAATATTACAGTATAGTTATTTAGGTTGGCAATCCTGAAATGTAGGAAGTTGAACATTCAATCATGGTCGACATTGCTGTAAGTACAACAAAACGCACTATCGCGCAAAAATAATGTTAATGATTGACAGTCCCTGACGTGACTGGGAAATAAGTTCCATGTTCTAGTCATAGAAATTGTAAAATAATCAATTGAGTTGGTGTTTACTTGATGAAAATCCATATTTATTAATTAAATAAAAATAAAACGTAGTTTTATTTGATTTTCATATTTATTATATAATTCAGTGACAGCTGTTTCGGTACACTGTACCTTCTTCAGACATGTTAACAAATTATGAATTGTGTTCCAACTGATTTAAGCAACAATACAACAATATTTATTTAAATTTTTTAATTTAACAAAGGGGATTCATTCAAATTAAGTTGAGAATTTAACAGTTTTTTACTACTTTTAAATCATTGTTTCGATCCAAGTTTTGAAATTTTACATATTTGTGATAAGGGTAAGAAGTTAGATCTTTTGGAGGCTGTAGAAATTAATAATTTAAAAGTAGTAAAAGCTGTTAAATTCTCAACTTGATTTGAAAGAATCCCCTTTGTTAAATTAAAAATTTAAATAAATATTGTTGTATTGTTGCTTAGATCAGTTGGAACACAATTCATAATTTGTTAACAAGTCTGAAGAAGGTACAGTGTACCGAAACAGCTGTCACTGAATTATATAATAAATATGAAAATCAAATAAAACTACGTTTTATTTTTATTTAATTAAGAAATTGTAAAAGTTTAATGTATAAATGAGTCCTGTTCTGTGGTATCGAAAGTAAAGTAGTATTTTGAGTTCAAGTGCCAAAATTGTGATGAGGTGATCAATTTTGAAAACATATTGACAAATAACTTGGTAAGTGTGTGTCCAGAATTTGAAATAGCAAGACATGTGAATGAAGAGTTTTTCTGTCAATAAGACATAGCCAAGATAAGTCTAATATGAAGGAGATGCATTGTCGTAATGATTGACATTGAATACACACATTATGTAGGTCATATTTGAAGAGAAAAATTATACGCTCAGACCGGGACTAGAAAACCAAGGGTCCCGGGTTCAAGTCCCAGTCTGAGCGTATAATTTTTCTCTTCAAACATGATTTATCCATCATTGAGATGTATGAAATTAATAGTAAAAACATCGAACATTATGTAGGCTTTATTTATTTTCATTTCAGATTCTCTCGACAGCATAGATAATTTAAAATGGTTTTTATATGGATAATAGACATTCTTGATGCCATTTAAGCTCATAGGTATCTCGTCAATGCTACCATTATTGCAGATTTTTCTAATTTTCTGTGTTGTATATTTCTAAAGTGTTCTGAAATATATGTGGGTATGTTATTTTATATTAAATTAATGAGGTATAATCATTGGAATTCATTGGAGAACATTTTTTAAACAACTCACCTCATAGAATTCACGTTTTCCACAATACCACGGGTATATTTCTAAAGTGTTCTGAAATATATGTGGGTATATGTTATTTTATATTAAATTAATGAGGTATAATCATTGGAGTTCATCGGAGAACATTTTTTAAACAACTCACCTCATAGAATTCACGTTTTCCACAATACCACGCGTATATTTCTAAAGTGTTCTGAAATATATATGTGGGTATATGTTATTTTATATTAAATTAATGAGGTATAATCATTGGAATTCATCAGAGAACATTTTTTAAACAACTCACCTCATAGAATTCACGTTTTCCACAATACCACGGTTTCAAACACAATCGTGTTCATCATCAGCCATTAAAAGTGTCTAATCCATCGAATCATAGAATGTATGGTCTACCTAGGATTAATAAAATTGGCAACAAGATGAGACCTATAATCAATAACATTGGTTCACCATGCTATTATTTATCTAAATGGCTGGTACAAACATTTAACGAGCTTTCCAAATTCGACAATAAAATTATTGAGAATTCTTTGGAATTGGTTGATAAATTGAAAAATATGAGTCTAGGACACAATGACAGATTTATCTCATTATTTCTGAGCATTCCAGTTCAAAAAATGTTACATTTTTTGAGAAATTGGTTGAGTTCTCTAAATATCAAAAATGAAATAATAGAGGAATATATAAACCTTACAAAACTTTGTGTCAGTAATTCTTATTTTACCTACCATCCATCCATCCATAGTAATTCTGTCCAAGGGCAGGTCTTTCACTGCAAACATAGCATTATCATGCTATGCCTTGCAGCTTTACTAGGGAATTGTAGGTGTGGTAGCTTCCCGTTGCTTTCCACACCGTGTGAAGGATGATGATGATGATAATGATAAGGATGATGGCCATATGATTTCGGGGACCGTTTGTGCCTTAAAGTTTTCCTGACATTTGTCTTACAGGTGAGGAAAAACCCCAATAAAAACCTCACTCAGAAAAACTGTCCTGACCGGGGATCGAACCCAGGCCTGCTGTGTGACAAGGCAGCACGCTACCTCGAGACCACAGCGAAAATTTTACAAACAGGTTTTGGGTTTGTCAATGGGCAATCCGCTCTCACCATTTTTGGCAGATTTATTATGGGTTATTTGGAGTTGTCAAATCATAAAAGCATACCCATGGATGTTTAAGATTTGGTATAGATATGTGGATGTTATTTTTGGCAATAATAAATTCCAAATATATTGAAGGATGCTCTAAAATTATTAAACCTTCAGAATGAATCAGTAAAGTTTACTGTAGAATTGAAAAAAGAAAATAAAATTCTATTTTTGGATTTATATTTAATTAGGAATGATCAAACACAAAAAATGTAATTTGATATATATAGGAAAGAAAGTCATACAGTCATCAGGCTGCAATCACATTCCTCATAAGCATGCAATATTCATTAGCTAGAGATATCCGTGAAGTGGTTTTTTTTTTTAGGGGAAATTCATTTTAAAATTTCACGTTTCGATGTTATTGGGGAATTTGGCGGTGTTTGTTTGTTGTTATTCTAAAAAATGTAAATTTGAGTCTTTTTAATCATAGTTTAGTATATTAAACCCAATAAGAATGATATATCCAGTAGTTTAAAGGATATAAAATTGATAATTAAGTCTGCAAAAATTTAGGGGGAAAAAACTTATCTCTATCTATCTTCGGGTTTTTACAGCTGCTGCCGTCTTCCCGTGCCAAACCTCCAAAGCCTACGGTCTTGGGCATCTTCGATGCTTAAGCCTCTAGCTTGCATTACTGTCTTCATGTTTTCCTTCCATGTTAACCTTGGTCTTCCTCTTTTCTTCTTTCTGTTAGGATGCCATTCATATAGTTGCTTCGGCCATCGCTCATCTTCCATTCTTAAAACATGTCCTAACCACTTTAATTCCTTTTCCTCAATTCTTTCAATTATGCTTTCTTCTGCTTCCATTTTGTTTCTAATTTCCTTATTTGTGACACGTTCTAATTTCGACTTTCTGGCACTTCTTCGTAAATAATCCATTTCTAGAGCTATTAGTCTATTCTTGTAGTACTTATTGATTGTCCATACCTCACTTCCGTACATTGCAACAGATTCCACCAATGTTTACCAATATATTTTTTTTGTGTCTTTCCAAATATGCTTATCCCACCATATGGAATTTAATGATGATATTATTTTGCTACTCAATTCAATTCTATGTTTTATGTTCTCTTTGCCTATACCTTCGATGTTATCCATAATCATTCCCAAATATTTAGTTTGTTTCACTTGCTTTATTTGGATTCCATCTTCCAATACTAAGTTTTCTCTTTCATTGCTATTTATTGCCAGATATTCTGTTTTTTGTAAATTTTCTGTGAGACCCCATGATTCATATGTGCTTTTCAACCCTTTTTATCATGAATTCCATATCAAAATTGTCTTGCGCTAAAACCAGTTGATCATCGGCAAATTGTAATGTCAGCAAAAATCTATTGCCTATTGGTGATCCCCATACCTTTGCAGCTTTGTTTCCATTTCGTTAATATAAATTCTACATAAATATTAAAATAAAATTGGTGATAGACTGCACCCTTGTTTCAATCCCTTTGAGGTTGTTTATAGGATTAGACATTATATTTCCCATTTTAACATAAGCGGAGTTATCTTTATAGGTTTGTTTAATAATTTCTATTAGGGTTTCTGTCAATATTGTATTTCTCCAATACTTCCCATAATTTGTTCCTCGGAATTGAGTCATAAGCTTTCTCTAAATCTATCATTGTCAAATGGGTTTCTTCTCCAACTGCAGTCCGTTTTTCAATTAACTGTTGTATTGCAAATATATTGTCAACACATGACCTTCCTGGTCTGAATCCATTTTGATCTTCTCCTAATTTGTCTTAAAACTTATCTTACACGTTAATATAATTCGTATATCTTGGAAATCATATTGGCCGTGTAAACTTAAAATCTATGGAGAGAGACCATATTTGAGCATGAGATGGACAGAAAATATTACCTCTTATGTTGTGAACTATGTGTGCAACCATTTCCCTTTGCAAGAGTGCATGGAGGAAGCAGATACATTATTTCTTTGGCACCATTAAATAATTTAGTCTGGGTAATCTTCTAAGTACCATTAAAAAAATCAATGTCCCAGACAGTAAGAAATCTGGAATTTATCAAATAAGTTGTAAAGATTGCAATAAAGTTTATATAGAAAAAACGAAAAGGTATTTTGGAAACTCATACAAAAGAAACATTTTAGAAATATTAAAATTGTGAATTGAAAAATCTGCAATTGGTGCACATAGTTTATTACATCATAAAATTGGAGAGAAGCAAATCTTTTAAAACAAGTGGATAAACCTTTAGAATTGACAGATTGGGAGAAGATATACATTCAGAAAAATAAAGATAGATCAATGAACTTTGATATTCCTAACAAAATAATTTGAAAAAGGTAAAGGAAGGATTTCTTGCTTGGATGGGAATGAAGCCTGGATTAGCTCGGTGGTTCTGGAGCATTAGCACGGAAAAGCTAAAGGTTTCGGGGTTCGATTCCCGGTTCAGGCAAAAATTTTTTCTCTTTACCATTGATTTAAAATAAATTGATTTCGAAGATCATAAATTCAACCATAGATGGCAGCTCTGAAGATGGTGACAATAGAACAGTTGGTGGCCAAAGAATTTCATCAGTCAGAGTTATGGCTGTGGATGATCACGATTGTGTTTGAAACCGTGGTATCATGGAAAACATGAATTCTGTGAGGTGAGTTGTTTAAAAAATGTTCTCCAATGATTTCAATATGGTTATTTTATTTATTTTATTCCTTGCGTGACTGAACATTTGAGATCCACAGAATATAAATATTTTTTAAACTGCCATTTAAAAACAAAAGCTTAACTATAATTTAAAGTATACCATAAAATGGTGGAGGGATGAATTGAATTTTTTAACACTAATTAAATACTCACAGTTGAAATAAATTCTCCACTTTCAGAAAATTGCTTCTTGGTACGAAGTTCAGGGATTTTTCTTTCGCTAAAGTATTGCCTTCAACACCAGAGTTTGAATTGAAATTACCATCTTTTTTTTGATTGGTTACACATGTAAGTCATTATCTGACTAATAGGTTGTGGAAAGACAGTGATGAAAGTAATTTATGCTTTTATATATAAATATAAATAAATATGGTTGGTTGGTTGTTAGTGCATGGATAGTTAGACAGTTTGCGTTTGGCATCTTGCAATCCCAATAATGTGAAATTGATGTCTGCCCTCCTATTCAACCATACGTCCGATAGGCGACAAGGTAAGACACTGCTAAACATTTGTCAGTTGTATTGTTTCATTCAGAGTGCACCTGTTGCAGGTAGGGGAGGGGTATCTTTTTTCACATCTATGAACAAGTTTTATTAATACTTATTTTGATTTAAGTCTCTTTAGATATTAAATAAAAAAGTATTCATGGGTCTGGTGTAGAAGGTGGTTTTAGTCCATCAATGCCGAGCAAAATCTTGGAGAGCTCTAGATGTAGATGTCAGTCATGTCCTGTATTCAATCTAAAGAGAGCATCAACATTTATTCAGTATCACTTTGACTAAGAATTTTTTGTTGGATATTTTGCTATTTTTTAGTAATTAGTTTCTAACAAATGGAGTGACTAGCTTATTATGGTTAACTTGCAGGATAATATTATAGCATTTCAAGTTGTAGATCCTGTACTTGACAATAAAATTTTGGAGCATGTGAATAATTTTACATATCTAGGATGCAATGTCTCATATGAAGAAGAAAAAGATGTAAATGCGAAAATATCAAAATTTTTAAAGATTTTAGGGTTAATAAATTCTATCTTCAAGTTACAGTTAGTCAAAAACATTCAAGACTAAGGGTCGTATCTATGAATGCATTAGACCATAAAAGTTGTTCTCAGCTTGTACTCTGCTGAGAAAGTTGCATCCAAAGACGTTTTTGCATACTCAAAAAATCTGTTCATGCGATAATAATTGTCGAAATTCCTAAGCTACCTGGCAAGGTGACTTTGCAGAGAACGAATCGTGAGCAACCCGATGGTAACCGATGTACTTTGAAACCTTGCTTCTTTATCCAAGATGTCGGACCTTGAATTCTTAGATCATGTTTTCGGTATATGCAGAGAAGAGGAATTTGATAAGAGTCTACCAAAGAATTCAACTGGAAGAACAGGAGAATCGGCATAATATTGTGTGATGCAGACGTCGTCGTATATGATTTTATTTGCGGGATGCAAGCGTATTTGTGTTCCTCTAGCAGACGAAAATAATGGAAGTGGTTTTATCACTGAGAATTCTGGGTAATTTCTTGCCATTATTATGAAAAAAACTACTTTCATGCATGACCAGTCAGCGACACGCTAATTCGAACTTTGCACGTTCTCACGGAAAACTCAGCTCACCAGAGACTAATGTATTTGCATGCGGCCCTAAAAGTGTATAAAACACTGGCTCTTCCAACTATCTTGTATGGTAGTGAAGTATGGACATTGAAACAGAAGAATAATTACAGAGACTTAGATCTGTTGAAATGAAATACCTTCAGAGGACTGCAGGATACACACCACTAGATCACAAAAAAATGAAGACATCTTAGAAGAATTACACATGGAACCTTTAGAAAACAAAATTAGTGATTATAAGTCAAGATTGATGCAACATGTTCATCAAATGGAAGATCACAGGTTACCCAAACAAATGTTAAGCTATCAACCTGCAGGAAGATCAGGACGTCCACTCAAAAGACTTTTGGATGGTGTTTCTCTTGAGGTCGAAACAGGTCAACAAATGGCCTAAATTCATGAATGTCCTATGATGATGATAATTGTTCAATTCATCTTCTTTGAAGTCTTTCTCTGCCTTCAATTATCACATTCTTCTAAGTACTGTAGTCTGTATAGCCAAACCATTATATTCTGTTACTTTCCAGAGAGAGCTAAAGCTGTTCTCTAATTTTTTCCAATTTTACATTTTCTAAAATTCCCCATAAAAATCTCATTTCTGATGTTGTTGTTGTTTTCAAATGCTGGGCCTTGACACTGAAGCCATTAGCGTTCATGCTCTCCAATATTTCTCTATGGTGGATACAACAGGTAATACTTCACAGGTTTGTAGGTGTTCTTCATTCATTTCTTCGTATTTGTTGCATAGAGGACAATTTGGATTTGTGTGGATTCCTATTTTATATAAATGTTTGGCCAAATAGTCATGTTCTGTAAGCAGTCTAAATTTTGCTACTGTAGTTTTACATGGAATTTCTGGAATAATATCTCCGCTTCTTTACTAAAATATTCCATTTTTGTGTCTTTGGCTTTATTACGTAGGTCTTGGTTTTGTTTGATTTTATATTTGTTTTGATTTTATGGATGTGAAAGGTAGAATGAATCTCATTTCTGTGGCTTCAAGTCTACTAATTTATCTTGTGCCTGGAAGATAAATAATACAAAAACTTGTATAGTTGTTTAGAGTTAAAAGCCATCAGTATTGAATAATTATTTTCTTTTTCAATGTGATTGATTTTTCTTGAGGCTGTGATCAACAAACATTTCTTTGATATTATAGAATCTGTTCTGCATTGTAAAGATCCTAAGAATCAACTTAGATAGTTCCAGACAAAGAAAAAGTGTCACTCATTCCATAAATCTGTATCAGGATTAGTAATGGTGTGATAAGTAGAGGCCAGATTTTATAGGGAAACTATTCAATAAGAAATTACATAAAAATGGGAAATATTTTTAAAAATAGACCTTAAAAACGAATACATGAAAATAAAAAGAATGCATATTCACTGCTACTTTCAGTTCTCTGTATGAATGAAGAATTATACGTAGATTCAATGTTTCAATATGTTTGAAACTGTATCATATATTTGTGGCATCTAAAAGGACCTAAACACTGAAATAAATGCCTCTGATCAAAATTTGTCAATTGTTTAATTTCCAAATTTGAATTGTGTTGCCAATGATCTGATCTATCAGTGATAGTCATTAAATAAAATACTAACTAAAAATGTATATAATATTACATTCAATAATAATTAAATAAATAATATAATTTTATTTCAAAACAAAACCAGCAATTAGAAATTGTAAGTGAGCAAGCCCAAGAATGTGGTTAGTTCACCTCCAAAATTATCTCACAAACTATCTATATTGTGCCATGTTAGGTGTAGATGAAAATTTTGTGGCAGTTTCCAGTACAAAAGACCGGTTAACAGATAAGAAAACTACAATATATAACAAATAGATGTCAAAATATAATTCAGTGGAACATGGCAAAATACAGTAGTTTCAAAAGAATGTAATCTTTGTATTAACAATTGAAAACTGTTAAAAGTTCACTTATAAAATTGAATTGAAATTAAATACAAAACAATAAAAATTAAAAAAATAGAGAAAGATGTTAACCTAATAGATATTAATTTAAATAATAATTAAATGAATCGTGATTTCTTCTTACCTCATACTTCTATGTTTTTTTAAACACAGCACTGCAGTATCGGCGACACGTCGTCATCATCAGCTGTTTTCACGACTGTCAATTTTTTCCTTTTTGCCAGTAATTCTCTAGACTGCCATCTGGTGTTCTTTTGAAGGAATTACTCTTCAAACTGCCATCTAGTGTTATTTTGAATGAATCATTTTCTAAACTGCTATCTGTTGTATTTTTGAAGAACTTTGTAATCAAGCTCGGTTCGTCCGGAATCTCAAAGTTCATAGTTCTAGTATGGTTTTTTTGAATATATATTTTTTCCCAAACTGTTAAATCCAAAGGTTTAGATAGATGTTTTAAAACTACATAAAATCTTCAGGTTTTAATCATTTGACACACAAACGTGCAATTTTCAATAGTCTATTACACAGATTGTTAAATATTCCACTTAATGTAGAAGATTTTGACAAGGAATATAATCATATTGTTCATGTTGCTAAAATAAATGGTTTCGATGAAGACATTATAAAGGATAAATTAAAGAAATTCAAACAACAAAAAAGGTTACAGGAATACACCACCTTACATCATGGTCCCAAGAAAGATGTAAAATTCAAGAAATTCACTTACCATCCTGAAGTGCATAATAAGTTTCAAAAAATTTTCAGAAAATTTAATATAACATTAGCCCCAATTAACAAATTCAGCCTGGGTAATCTTCTGTTAACTAATAATAAATGTAATACCCCAGACAACAAAAAATCTGGAATTTATCAAATTGATTGCAAAGATTGCAACAGGATTATAGAGGAAAAACAAAAAGGAACTTGGAAACTCGTAAAAAAGAGCACTTCAGAAACATAAAGAATAGAAAAATTGAAAAATCAGCTATAGCAGCACATAGTTTATTAGAGCATCATAGGATTGAAAAAGAAGCAAAACTTTTAAAAAATCTATCTAAACCTTTGGATTAACAGTTTGGGAAAAAAATATTATATTCAAAAAACCATACTAGAACTATGAACTTTGAGATTCCGGACGAACCGAGCTTGATTACAAAGTTCTTCAAAAATACAACAGATAGCAGTTTAGAAAATGATTCATTCAAAATAACACCAGATGGCAGTTTGAAGAGTAATTCCTTCAAAAGAACACCAGATGGCAGTCTAGAGAATTACCGGCAAAAAGGAAAAAATTGACAGTCGTGAAAACAGCTGATGATGACGACAACGTGTCGCTGATACTACAGTGCTGTGTTTAAAAAAACATAGAAGTATGAGGTAACAAGAAATCACGATTCATTTAATTATTATTAATTGAACCTCATAATGTTAAAAATTCCCAAATTTAATATATAAATTAATTTAAATATTTATAAAAAGGTTTTTGAAGAAGTAATTCATTTCCCATATTGTGGCAATTGTTTTGAAGCAGCTAACTCTTCGTCATGCACGATGTTGTAGTAGATATTTTGAAGGATTGGTGTGTCCCAAAAGAAATAATGGTTCAGGTTGGTTTGAGTTTTGCGTAGAGCTGGAATCTCTTCTCAAGGTCTGGAGTTGGTACACAGGATAGGAAAAACACTTTACAATCAACTGTGAAAAATGATTCTGGTAGAAATAGTTTGTAAATTTATTTACTATTTAATTTGCCAGCATATCAATTACAATATACGGTTGGTATCGACTTTACAATCTTCCACGTCAATTAAAATTAAAATATTTTCTTTTCTTGAATTCAACTATTCGTCTGGTATTAAAATATCAATTTTATCAGGAGAGCTGTGATTGCTTCTATCCTTGATGAATGTTATATTGCTGAATGAATAGAGTAATTCTTGTATAATTGTGAAGAACATTAACACATCTGCATGATGTTAAATTTTTACATTCTATGGTTTAATATAATGTGTTTAAATTTGATTTTTGTAAGCAAAAAGTTAATGGTTTTAACATCTAATCAGAATTTAGTATACTTGTATTTAAAAAGATTAAAGTTAAACAGGTTGTGTTATTTAAAGTTATAACCAAGAAAGCTTTATATTTCAGACAACAATGACTTAAAACACAATTTTGAAAAGCATTATTTAGAAAGACTGTTATATAATACAATTTCCTTAATTGTTACTGAGACCATTTTTATGTCAACAATGAAAAACAATTACAGTATTTAGATGTTTTTCTGTTATTTAAGTTTATATTTAAAGTATTAAAAGAATTTTAAAATATAAAATTATTAACTTAAACTTTCAGTTTTATGATGATATGAAAATCATGCTATAATCTTAGTGGCTTAAATTGTTTTCATCAATGTCATGATTATTTGTATAATTGTAAGCTTTAGAATAAAAAGTGAAATTCATGCCATAACTGTAGGAAGAAGAAAACGAATCATAGATGGCTTAGAGATCGTGAATGAAAGTGGTTTTATTTTTAGGGGAAAATGAGTTTTTAAAATTTCAAGCTGTCACTGTATATTGGGCATGCTGCGGTTTTTATTCTAAAAAATGTAAAATTTGAGTCTTCTTAATCCCTACGTTAAGTATATTAAACACAATAAGAATGATATATCCAGTAGTTTAAGGTTAAATTTAGCTTGTACAATTGATATCAATTTTTAATACACTAAACTGCAATCAAAATTGTAATCGTAGTCACTAATTTGTAAGCAAAATTTATCTTTTAAGGAAAAAAGCAACCATGGAGAGTATATCTTCATTCTCAGGTTTCAATCTCTGCCTTCGATCACCTCACCACAAACACCATAATGAGAAAATAGATCCTTTTGAGTCCACATTTTAAGTTGGATACCAGATGGCTTCAAGAGATGTATGGACAAAACTCGGTATAACTCTTAACTCAAGAAACAAATCATTTCCACAAATGTCCACATGGGTACACTCTGGTATGTTTCAACTCTTCTTTTATGAGGCCTTGGAGAAAAACATACGCCTTCTTAGAATTTAGAAGATTCAATGGCACTTGCATATTCTGCAATTCCACCATGGCACTTTGGTGCGCACTGAAAGAAAATTAGATTACTAAGTGTCCTGGGGTCAAATAATTTACTTACTACTGCAAATACCCAATTCCGACGGGTCTTCCGCAATCAAGTTTTTCAGCTTTGTAAGACTCTTGTGCAGTAGTTTGAAATGGTTCACCACTTCAGCTTTTCCTGAGACCTGTCATCTCGTAAAACAAAGTTGTGAGTTGTGCCGAGAAGACCTCTTTTGTTAATAAATCCGAACATGTTCTCCATAACCTTTAGTTTGGAATGAAGAATCTGAGCTGTGGGATAACTGTTATCTTCCAAGAGGGTAATCAAATTAACAAATCAGGTTGAATGTTATGAGCAACAAATTGTGCATGAAACTACACCCCCACTGTTTTCTTAACCCAGAGGTTTCTCAAAATTTCCAATATGTCATCAAGGTATTCATGTATATCACTTAGCAGCTTTCAAACCATGTTTTCCATTTCTAGTTTGTACTGGCATGGGAAAATGCCTAACTTTTCCAGGGACATTCTCATATTTCTCACAAAGAAAGTCAAGATACAAATGCTTCCTTTTTCTTGTTTTGAGAAATGCATCTTTTGTTTTAGCAACAGTTACGTTCAATTCATCTAGGCTGCATTGTCAAATCTAACCCATCAAGTTGATTTTGTGGGCCCACTAAGCCTTTTAGAGTATTGGTTCATAAAGTCATGTACCGTGCTGAGTCGGTAATAATCCCTAGCACATTGTCATATCCAACTTCATATTTATTTAAAGTGTCCACAATACTTTGAGTGCATATTGAATCGGTGGCTTTGTCAAGCACATCACTGACAGCTAAGTAAACTCCTTGCTGATCCGTGGCCTCCAAAAGACGAAACAGAATATTAAACATGCAGTTTCCAGACTTGTCAGTTGTTTCATCACACATGATGAAAAGTTTTTTGTCCTTTACTATCTGTTTCCTCCACTTTTTTTTTTTTTTTTTGGTATGTAATGTTGCTGAATTCTATCTGCAGAAGGCAAATCACAACTGCCCTTTATATATTTGCCGAACCATTCTCTCATCTTGGGATGATCTAACTTTTCCACAGAAATTCTTGCACTCAAAAAATGACTCCATACTGTCAACAATGAACTCTGTTTTGTCTTCTTTTGCTTTTTTAGCCTGTAAAAATGACCCTTCAACAGATAATTGGTGCTTCATTGATGTCTTCTTATTCTTAGCGTTTCGGCGAGTTTCACTGGCTATATGTTTTAGCAATGTGTCCTTTCTTTCATATTCTAGTCTTTTCTCACAGTACCGGCACATCAATATTTTTTATCATTTACAAAAAAACTTTACTGCTGAATTTGTGTGCCCTATTTGTGGCTGACACATTTGGTTTTGACATTACAAAAGGTAGAAAATTAAAAAACAAAATACAAATGATAATGAAAAATACTTGAGACTCAAGTCATCATCATCATCATCACTCCAGGAATTAGGCAATTGCACGTTCCGACTTCATAATGCATCAGCCCAATGTCTTCTAGGTCTTCCAACATCATGTCTTCCTCTTTCTTGATAATTTCTTGCTAACAATGGATATCTTTCCTTACTCATTCCATCCATGTGATCAATCCATTTCTCTCTGTAATTCGTGACTTTATCCAATAAAGGCTGTACTTTCAATTCTTCTCTTATATCCTCATTTCTTATTCTATCAAGTCTTGTACATCCTTTTACTAGTCTTAGGAACCTCATCTCCGCCATCTGTATTGTATCCTTCTGTTTTTTCACTGGAGCCCAAGTTTCACATCCATTTAATATTGTGGGAACCGCCATAACATTATACATTTTTATCTTGGTTGAGACTTAAGTAAAACACAAAATTACCAATATTTACATTTCACATTCACTGAATGTATCTGTTGGTTGAAACAAAGTTTGAAGGAGGAAAGAGAGGAAATTAAAATTGCCGTGACCATTCTTGTTCAAACTGTCACTATTTGTTTTGTTACATTTTGTTAAAAATCCATGTATAGATATGTAATCCAATAGAAAAAATGTGTTTATGTAATTAAATTCTGTTTTAATTAAATTGGCAATAATAATATTTTATCAATATGATATAAT
The DNA here is from genome assembly GCA_030220185.1 of Diploptera punctata. NCBI lineage: Eukaryota > Metazoa > Arthropoda > Insecta > Blattodea > Blaberidae > Diploptera > Diploptera punctata. Next base: position 1,963,300 of record JASPKZ010010253.1, read on the forward strand.
TACTCATGGTCCATTGTTGGCTTATTCAAATTTGGCAGTGCTTGCATTATTGTAAGGTTACTCCTTACACTTAAGAAATATTTTCTTCAGATTTGAACACACCATTACTTAATAATGATTGATATAAAATTGATAATTATGTCTGCCAAAGATTTAGGGGGAAAAAACTTATCTTACATGTTAAAATAATTTGTACTTCTTGGAATTCATATTGACCATAGAACTTAAAATCTATGGAGAGACCATATTTGAGCTTGAGAAGGACAGAAAATAATACCTCTTATGTTGTGAACTGTGTTGCAACCATTTCCCTTTTCAAGAGTGCATGGAGGAAGCAGATATGGCAGGTAAAAAGAAGTTGGAATCTGAAAACAGTGTTTAAAAAGACATTATGAAAATTTCACGAATAACAAAAAATCTCCGCAATTTGTTGAAAATTTTTGATTTCGGTGTTATTTTGCATTATCGTAGGATTTCACATTATTTTGCGAATCATATATGCATTTTTTGAGGTTATGGGAAATGGAGTTAAGAAATGGTACGAGAAAATGACAAAATTAAAGCATTTTGCGTTATTGCAACTCGCAAATTTCACGGATCTCTATAGATGGGTTATTTATCTTCTCTTCTAGTGGATTCTTTGGATAATAATAATAATAATACAATAATAATAATAATAGTAATATTCCTTTTAGACTTAACATTTTTTCAATGGTTACTACATATTAATTTGATGATGATGATAATAATAATTATAATAATAATAACCCTTTTAAAGGACTACATCTACTTCATGATAATGCTTAAGGTAATAGTAATATTATAATATTATTTATTTTTCTAGATGTTAGGATAATAATAACGCTGGTAACCGCTGTGGTCTCGAGGTAGTTGTGCTGCCTTGTCATGAAGCGGGCCCGGGTTCGATCCCCACTTGGGACAAGTTTCCTGGGTGAGGTTTTTTGGGGTTTTTCCTCACCTGAAAGACAAATACTTTAAGGCCCAAACGGTCCCCAAGTATCATCTGACCATCATTATCATCAATATCATGTTCACCTCGTTAGATTAAGTTTGGGTTTAAGGCCTCTCCTGGCGCATCATTACCCATCGTCATCACCCATCATATCATTGGGGAAACATAACCCCACCTTCCAGGTGCCCCAACCTCAGAAGTGGGTTACAATATGCCAATGCCAGGAGAGAATACCTGAAATGTCAAATGACAAACAGGTGGCATTGAACAAAAAAAAATATATAATTATAATATTGTTATTATTATAGTATTGGATATGATTAGAAAATATTAGTTATGAATAGGGATGTATGGAGAGCTTATATCCACATGACCACGAACCTCTGGGTTTGATAGGGCCAGTGAATTATTATTATTTTTAATCATCCTCTCTACCAGAAGTAAATAGCATAATTAGTTACTATAATTTGTAAAGAACATTTAGTATACAATATAAACTTATTATTGGAAAAATAAAAAGTATTGGGGGGATTAATAAAGTATTAAAAATGACAATTAATCTATTGTGTAATTTTACTTTTTTTTTTTTTTTTTCCCCTTGCAACCTTTAAATATTTCAAGCCAATGTATTCTCGTAGACTGTACGGCCGGAGTTGCTATGATGATCTTGAAGATTTTTGGGCTGTAGGCCATGGTCGTGAGGCTTGTAGTTCCTTGGCATTTCACCAGAGACTGTGTCTGGCATCCTCAAGGGTTTTCTTGAGGATTGAGAGTCTCAAGACAACCCTTGAGGATGCCAGATGCAGTCTCTGGCGAAACGTCGGGGAACTACAAGTCTCACGACCTACAGCCCGAAAATCTTCAAGATCATCATTTCAATCCAACTTTGTGAACATTTGAATTATAAGTGTTTTGTAATAATCGACAGTCAGTAGGCCTTGAGATATTCAGCATTTTTCTGTTGAAATGAAAAAAAAAATGTTGTTTGTTGCAGAATTTTGTACTCTCCACTTCCTAACACATCGTCTCAACAGCGGCAGGTTGAATCAGAAGTAGCAGGTGCTATGTGTGTCTGATAAATTCATATATTTAACATTCTAAATTTTCTAATTTACTAGAAATACTTACCTTTTTTGTATAATTTTTTCTTAATTATGACAGTAATAATTTTCAAGTTTGTATTTATATGTACCTGAACAGTGATACTCTGCTTTTTCAAGACTATTAGACATTCCATCAGCATAAAATAAAATGTTATGTTTAAAAATTTTATTTAATTTAATTTTATTAATTAGTTTATTTGTGATGAGTAATTGCAATTAGTTAAATCATGTTTAATTAAGAGTTTGTTTATTTGTACATATATATATATATAGTGGATTCAGTTTTAGGTTAGCGTAATGTATTTTGCAAAACTAAGGACGTCGAATGAAAAATATTTCAATCAGCTACAAATAAAACTTATGTGATCAATGAACTTACCATTCAATCACTATCTTTTGACAAACGGGCATCTAATGTCAATGAAAAGTGCCTGTCATTCATTTTGATCTGATTGTAAATGTTTTTTTAGAACATGTATCATCGACTCAGCCATCTTGAAAAATCTGAGTCATATTCATGTTTTCTCATTGCTTCTAATGCAATTTTTATAGTTAAAAACAAATATAATTTTTTATATTCATTCACACATCTCTTTGTTACGGGTTATTTGATTATTTATTATTTAATTTCAAAGCAGCTTATTCAATGTTCTCTTTGTTATGGGTTACTTAATTATTAGTTAATTTCAGAGCAGCTTATTCAATATTAATGTGTTGATTAATTTGAATGTGTAGACAGTTGATTTATATCATAACGTACCACATTGTAGCCTTCAGACATTGTGTTCTTATTTACTACAACCTAAAAGTGAATACACTATAGGTAAATTACTGTTAAATAAATATGTCATGTATGTCAATTATTGCTCAATTGAACCTTTGTAACATGTAGTGAGATTATTTAACTTTTACAGGAATTAATCACTATGAAGTTTAATTTATGGTAAAATTAAATGTTTCTTACCTCTCCTCATACAAATCTTCTAAGTAGATCGCGATTTTGAGACCATGATATTGTGAATCACAAACAAATAGAGGATGCTATAAAACTTTTGAACATTCAGAGTAGAACTATAAAATTTACCATGAAAAACTGAAAATGAAAGAGAAATCCCATTTTTAGATCTCACTTTAAGAAGAAACGAAGAAAACAAGATAGAATTTGGAATTTATAGAAAGAATACACATATAGACAACTATATTAAAGCTTCAGGATTCAACCATTTTGCTCACAAAGAGGCAGTATTCAATAGTTTGACGCATAGATTGGTAAATATACCTATGAGCAAAGAAAACTATGAAAAAGAAAAGATCACATAATTAATGTTGCAATAGATAACGGTTATGAAGAAAATTTGGTACACAAGAAAATAAATAAATTTAAAAGACAAAAATTAATTAATGAAAGCACACTTATAAAAGAAACAGAAAAAATAAAATTCAAGAAATTCACTTACCATCCATTGAAACACCATACATTTAAAAAAAATTTCAAAAAGTTTAATATAAGATTAGCACCGAAGAACGAATACAGCCTTAATAGGATAATTAAAACCAATAAAAATGAAAGAATTGAAGATGAAAACGAATCAGGAATTTATCAGATCAAATGCAGGGATTGTGACAAAATTTACATTGGAAAAATGAAAAGAAATTTGAAAATAAGGGTGAAAGAACATCTTAGAAATGTCAAAAATGGAGAAGTGGAAAAGTCAGCAGTAGCTGCTCATGCTTGGTCCGAAAAACAGTTAATTGAATCAAAAGCCAGTCTAATTAAACAAATAGAAAAACAAAAGGAACTCACGGTTTGGGAAAAGATCGACATTCAGAAAAACAAAGGAAAACTTATGAACTTCTAAATTCCTGCAAATTTTGACCTGATCCAGAGGTTCATCGGTCCACCAACAGAGGGAAGAAGAAGAGATTCTTACGATCGACATAACATCAGTCGCCAAAAAAGTACTGAAGATGAGACCGTTATGGTCTCAAAATCGCTATCTGCTTAGAAGATTTATATGAGGAGAGGTAAGAAACATTTAATTGTACCATGTAGTGAGATTTTAAAAAATAAGATGTAATTTTCATGTAAAAAGAGTATTCATAATTTTATCAATATGAAAATTATCAAAAGTTTACATTATTTATTGTTATTTTTTTACCTCACAGAAAAAAGGATTATTGAGTTTAGTGTATAATTTTAAAGGGCTGTCCACAAAACATGCAGTTTATACTAAAGTTAATGTGTCAGTGAAATTTGAATTTATTAGTTGTTGAATGTTATTACAAATATATATTTGTAAATAAAATTGTTGAAAAATAATTTTGTATTTTTACAATGTATCCTCTATCATTTAAAATATGAATAAAACACCTTACATCCCACATCATAAAATATCCTCTCACCTGGACATGAATTGGAGACCATATTCAAAAATATTCTGACTGTTTGAAATGAGATTTAAACTTGCTCACAGGAAATGTCAAAATTCTATTTTTGTTCTATTGAATGTATGGTTTTATGGCTTTTTCCTTGTTGTAAGTTCTATTGGCCTTTTTAAATGTTTTAGTAATTTAATTACTTCATTAGTTTAGTTATCCTTCCTGTCAATGGCTCATTTCAAACAGGTGGAATTTATAATGGATATTAAGAATCAGAAAATTGACACCTCGCCTCATAATTTGTAGCCTTCTGAAACATTGTTCCCAAGAATTCCATAAATTGTCAATTTTCTGATTTGTAATATTTATTGTAAAAAAGCTCATACTGTTACTCCCTAAAGATACTAATTAGATGGTATTTTGTTGAGAATAAAGGTGAAAGTCTCCAAAACATGTTCAGGTGAGATGATCCTGGTTTGAGGTGAGGTGTTTTCATATTTTTAGTTTTATCTCTGCACTGCAGGTATTCTTGTCATCCCAACTTCTTTCAAAGAATGTTAAACTAAAAATATATGTTGTTGTTTTTTTCAAATGCTGGGCCTTGGCAACGAAGATTCAAAATATATATATATCCTCTCGGCAAGGTCCGATGGACCCATTAACCAATGGCATGTGTGGCCATCCAGTCATGTGAGTGGGTGATGTAACCACCATTACAATTGTGTAGTGGGCTGCACACTAGTCTGGAGAACTAGAGGTCCACGGTTTGATTCCTGGTTCACACATTAATTTTTCTTTTCACAATATAATTATAATATTATTATATGATCCATTACTGGAACTGTGTTAAAATAACAGTATTGGAAAATGTTAAATAACATTGTTTACTACTTTTATAAATGGTGGTGTAAAATTCTCAAATATAGATACTTCTAAACGAAGCTGGCCATTGGCGATGGCAGTGTCATCTACCTGACAGCAGATGAAACGAGAATTAATGATTTGTATACGTGGAAAGAATTGTTAGTGTTTGTGCCAGGTGTAGAATGGTGTAGTGGGCTGCACACTAGTCTGGAGAACTACGAGGCTCACGGTTCGATTCCTGGTTCACACATTAATTTTTCTTTTCATAATATCATTATAATATTAAAATAAAAAATTAGTGCTCACTTAAAAAATGGTTACATTTATGCTGAAGTAACGGAAATGAACGAAGAACATCTACAAACCTGTGAAGTATAACCTCTTGGATCCACCATAGAGAAATATTGGGAGCAAGAACACTAAAAAATATATGAAACGATTTCTTCAATTATTGTATACATATTCAGAACATGATCTTTTACTTAAAGATATGAAGTTACGTCTCGTAGTATCCAATGAGCAGACATGTGGCTTGAAGGGTGATTGAAATAGGGCCATGGAAAGTACCCAGTAGGTAGGCAAAGAATGAGGTAGGAAAATAACCATGATATGAGGGAGGTAAATCACATAGCGAGCAATTGGAAATTATTGGCTCAGGATAGGATCATGAACCTCTGGGTTTGATAGTGTCAGCGAGTTAATTTATTGATGTTTACCTCATAGTGTCTCTTGCATAAACTTTATATTAAAATGTATCCCCTGTTAACTCGCTGTGGTGACACGAGAGTTGGATTTTGGGAGGTCCTGTATTAATCCAGTAGTTTCATCTCTCCGGAAAATTCCTCTACAGTTATATCTTAAATAAAAAAAGAAAAATTGATTCCGAATTAGAAAGAACCTACCTCCAACCTCCGCTTTTCAGCACTAGTGCTTTAGTCTGAGGTATTCTCAAGGACAATACCAACACATTTTTCAATCATCTTGTTAATTCACGATGGGAGAGAATTGTCCAAAGATATAAAAACTGCATGGTATATTAAAAGCTAGTTAATTAATAAAATTGGAACAAGTTATGTACTTTATATAAACTAAACACTCTTCTCATGAATGGGATAAATACCAGGTAAAGGTATGAGGTGAGATGAAACCCCTGAAGGTCTGTGATATTCATAGATGTCAGTTAACAAGGGCTGTTACACTATCACAGATGCAGATGGAACAAAATGAATGACATGAGTATGGATAAGCAGTGGAAAACAGAAGAAAACCTGGGGTTTCTCTGATTTGTCTACTATAAATCCTACATGGAGAGGCTAAGACATGAATCTGAAGTAAAACTTTTGAAACATCTATCTAAACCTTCGGATTTAACAGTTTGGGAAAAGATATATATTCAAAAAACCATACTAGAACCATAACCTTTGAGGTTCCGGATGAACCAAGCTTGATTACAAAGTTCTTTGAAAGTACACTAGATGGCAGTTTAGAAAATTACTCCTTCAAAAGTACACCAGATGGCAGTTTGGATAATTACCAGCAAAAGAAAAAAATTGACAGTTGTGAAAACAACTGATGATGGGGAAGATTGTTCTCCAATATTGCGGTGCTGTGTTTAAAAAAGCGTAGAAGTATGAGATAAGAAGAATTCATGATTCATTTGATTCTTATGAATCTGAAACCCAGAAATGAAGGGTGAGTAACTAATTGCACCATGGATCTGCCATGTATTATAAGTAATATTTATTTGGGTAGAAAAATGTGCAAGTCACAAATATTTGTGAGTCAGGTTTGACAATTTCTGAAGAATTGTACATTAGGTCTGACTGTTTTGACAATATGTCGGTGATGTTGTCCATGATTGGTGCAAACTTTCTATAAATTGGTTTGTTTCAATATTCTATGCCTATCTTAATGCCCTGCAAATATTGAAATGTGTTGTTTTTAATGACAAATTGCTGATTTTATTTAGGTAAAATTTTATCACTTACCTCATATTATTCTTCTTATTTTACTATAAACTTGTTATGGAACTTAGTTTCCATTCCATCTTCAGTATCATCACGACCATTGTTCTGTCATCTTGAAGAGCCATCCTTCGCTTCTTCCATTGCCAGATTGAAAAACCTCGAAACCAGGTCATTCTCCTCGGGAATTTGAAAGTTCATCATTTTCTACTTTTTGCTCCTTTTAATGTAGATCTTTTTCCAAACAGTGAGTTCTTTTGTATTTTTCTATTTGTTTTAATAATTTAGCTTCCTTCTCAATAAGATGTTTTTCAGACCATGCATGGGTAGCCACTGAAGATTTTTCTACATCCCCTTTCTTGACGTTCCTGAGATGCTGATTTTAACCCATTATTTTCCTGATTTTCTGATATAATTGAAGGGCTTAGGGCAGTAACATGATAAGCCACATTCTGTTATGAAATGTCATTTACTAAAATGATAGCAAATAAATGTACTGGAATATCCATAAAATCATTTGTAAATGTGTCAGAGATGAGTTAAAATAAACACACAATGTATTAACAACAATACTGTCCAATTAGTATTTATAATTTTTTGAAACATTAAAATCCTTATATCTCAGAAAGGATAATATGTGGCTTATCATGTTGTTGCCCTAAGCCCTTCAATTGATTGAATCTTCATCAGAATTAAGCTTCCTCCAGACAAATATTCAGGTGATCAGTATTCATGGCGGAACCTTAATTATGGCTCCATGCCATAGCAAAACGATCTATAGCAACATGTCTTGGTGCAGAGCTAAGAGACATGTGCTGGTACGAATCCCTAAGGTGCAAGAAGTTTTGTCATGCCAGTATGAGACTGGTGTATTGTGAGAATTTGGGTAACAACGATAACTAGTGGCTCCAGATTTAACAAAACAGGTACAATGCTTGGGGGATCAAACATGCTAAGCACATGTCATTCCTTCACTGGCTGGATGATCATCTAGCTCTGTAAATGGCACATGTGGATGTAAGACAGGCAGTCAGCTAGCAGGCCAAGGACCTTCTAGACCTGTGCTGTGGGATTATTTATGTTTACACTTTGAAATTATATTAAAGGTATAAGGAAAGATATGTCACTTTTTCCTTGAAATCTGTTAAACATACTTTTAGATGTATCGATGAGACATAATGTAGGCAATTAAGTTATTGTTTAGATGGGGAAGGGCAATTAAATTTTGCTAGTTGCTTTAATTTTGGCTTGAGATTCTTTTACATGCCCAAAAATCTTCAGACTCAGGATCCATGGTTTAAAGTCCCTTCATAAGTAATTGACCCTTGGATTTTTCCACCCTAAAAATATCCGTCGACTTCAATCGGGTTTGAACTCGGGACCAGAGGCAAGGAAAATAATCCTAGACTCAACTCAATTGGAATTTGTCCCACGCTGTAGCAGAGTGATTAAGGCAAGATGCCTTGGCGCAGAGCTACTGGACTTGCGTTGGTATGAGTCCACATGGGGGAAGAAATTTTCTCATGGAATTTCGACAAGTATGGGACCGGTGCCCATCCAGCATCGTGAGACATTTGGGTAGCTACAATAAGTGGTGACTTCAGGTTGAGAAGACCAGCTATAACGGCTGGGGGACCCGACATGCTGACCACATGTCATCCCTACACTGGCTTACGATCGTCTATCTCTGTGATTAAGACATGTGGACGTGAGGCCAGCAGCCGGTTGGTAGGCCAAGGGCCTTCTAGTCCTGTCGCGCTTGGAGTTAGTTTAGAATTGGAATTTAATTTTGGCGCCCTAGTTATTAGATACGCACGCTAGGAGCGCTAGGGAGAAAATCCGAAAAGATGTTGCTGATCACATGGTAGATCACAAACGTCACAACTTTAATTGGTGGAAATTGGAGAATATTGTTTTTAATTGATTAATTTTCGTGGAGGTTTATGTAACCCTATGTAGCTAACATATGATCAGAGATAGGGTCTTGCCACGCTATTAAGTATCATCACATTCATGGATGTAAATCGTGTTTTAGTGAGACATTTACTTATTAAATTATCAGAAATTGTGAACTGAGTTAATTAATCATCATATGTTCTGCGTTATTCGACATTCCAGAATCACTATGAATAAGGGAAGAATAATGTTAAAACATGTAAGACTTGTTCCTGTTTTTCATATAATCCCTGGGCTCAAGTCTGTCCTAGTGGCCTGTTTTTTAATATCTCTTGTCATTAGCGTCGTAAATTCAAATCTGAGCGTTAAAGGACCCACTAATTTACCTAGGAGACCTTTCATTTCTGGGGTTGATGTACCTTTAATAAGCGTCGTAAATTCTATATCACACGGGATCCATGGCTTTACTTTTCTTTTGAAAGAAGCCACATAATTATTTTTAAGGCATTTAAATTCCATCGACATCGGTCGGTTTGAACCCCACGAATCGAGATGCGAGGATGGTAACTATTAGCCAACTAGGACTGACTATTATTGTAACTAGTTTGAACAGATTTTGGCTCAAACTTTTTTTAGATTGTGTCATTCTATATTTTTATATACACATTCTTATGACACATCTGTACTGCATACTACCATTTTTAAATAACATTTTGGTCTCAACTTGCACTTCTACTAGGCGTTATGTTTTTTCATATCTCTAGTGTTGTTTAACTATATGCTCTTCTTTCTGTATTTACTAACCATATTTAATATTTTAAAACTTTTCAACCCATTTCTAATAACATTATTAGACAATTTTTGAATGTTTTTATTTAAATAGTGCATAATCTACACACTACTTATGACACGTCTAGGACAATAAGTGTGTTGCTGCTATTTTCTCCACAGAGTATATTACTTAGTCTATTATTTTTCTATCGGCTGTTTTGGGTTATCACTGGTTGGATCACGTTATTTTAGGGAGTGACATAGTAAGGTATACTGCTCCCATTCTTAATAAACATTGTGGTGTAATTTTAATATTATAATATATTTTTTAAACATAGACTTGGGGATTTATTGCAAATATTGGTCATTTAAATTTCATAGCGACGGATAGTAATGAGGATGATAATCGATATGTGGTTCGATTGTGGGTTATCGCTAGCTCTATAAACTCTGGTGCATGCGCACTGTTGTTCTATAGGACTTTGAAAATATTTCACGCTAGTTTAAGTGCAGTTTTTCCACATTTTGAAGTATTTTAAACATTTTGCAACAATTCTTAAACATGTTTTAAAATTATTAAATATTTAACTATGTATGCAAATTGTGGTATTTATCTCAATAATCAGTTGGCATGTGTGAATGCTTAATGTAATTTGCACCAGATGGCAGGGCATATCTGTGAAATCAGTGTGACCGACATTCACAATTAATTCCAAAACATATTTCAAGAAATTCACATAATTTTGTTAAGTTCCGATGGAACAAGTTTACACCAGATTTGTTTATAGTTTATTAAATAATATGCCTGTAATTTATTTTATGAGGAAGGGGGAAGTTGGTATATCCATTTCTATAAACATATTAGGGAACTTTTTGTGAAGTTTGTTCATACCGACTTCACATATATTTCCTGCCACCTAGTAGAAGTTACATTAAGCGTTTGCGCATGCACAATGTTATTTTGTAGAACTTAGAGGAAAAACTGCACTTAAACTGGCGTGAAATATTTGAAATAGAACAACAGTGCGCATGCGCTAGTGTTTATAGAGCCAGCGATTACCCACATTTCGATTATCATCCTCGATTACTATCCGTCGCTATGAAATTTAAATGACCAATATTTGCAATAAATCCCCAAATCTATGTTAAAACAGTATATAAATAATATAAAAATTACCAAACGTTTATTAAAAATGGGTGTACACTTACTTATCACTCCCTAACGCTGATGCAACCAGCGATAACCCAAAACAGCGATAGAAAAATCATAGACGAAGTAATATATTCTGTGGAGAAAATAGCAATTAGCATCACAATATTGTCTAACAGTGTCATAATATTGTGATTTGCATATTTAAATAAATACTTCAAAATTGTCTAATAATGTTATAAAAATTGTTTGAAAAAGTTAAAAATATTAAATAACGTTAGTAAATACAGGAGAACTATAGTTTACAACAATATAACTGAAAAATCAAGCACTAGTAGAAGTGCAGTTGAGCCGAACTTAAAATAATCCATTTAATAATTGAACATCAAATAATAATTTTTTCCAGATTTTAATATTAAAATGTCTTCTCAGGCTAACATCGAAGATAAATGTTTGATTTCCAAGCTTTCAGTCTCCATCTCCGAGGCCTTGGGAATGACTTGAATATAATGAACAGCTGGAGAAATTAAAATTACAGATAAGCTCACCACTGAAATGTTGATATTTGAGTTTATTAGTAAATTCTGCATTTAATTGTGCAATTTATCCATATGAAGGTTGTTAGGAATGGATTTAGGACAAATTGGCAGATTTTTTATATTATGATATATTGGACTTGTTCTGCGCCATAGCCAAGTAGTCTAAGGCATGATGCGTTGGCACAGAGATAAGGAACATGTGCTCGTTTGAGTCCCCATAGTGGAAAACATTTTTCTTATAGTATTTTGACCAATGTCTGCCCAGCATTGTGATTAATTTGGATAGCTACAATATGGTTCCAGGTTGAGAAAACCACATATAAAAGTTGGAATTCAACATGCTGGCCACTTGGCTGGATGTTGATCTATCTCTTTAAATGACACATGGATGTGAGGCCAGTAGGAGGCTGAAACCAAATTCCTTCTAGGCATATCGTACCATGAAGAGTTTTATATCATCATCTTAATGCACGACAATTTCAAAAGTGAAAGTTTTGGCCTTCTCAACAATCCTCCTCCATGACAATCTGTCTCTTACCATATTCAAATTAGTCACTTTCATTTTCCTTAGATGTTCATTGTGTCATCCTCCCATCTGATCTTTGGTCTTCCTACAGCTCTGCCTCCAATAGGTTTCCATTTGTAGAGTTTTTTTGACCAGTCTCTGATCATCCATTCTTATCAAATGTCCAAGCCAACCAATTCTGAGAGATCTTATATGGTTTACTATGTTCTGATTGTTGATTAATTTGTTTAGTTCGTTATTTGTTTTAATTCTCCAACAGTTATCAGTTCCTCTATTTGGTCCAAATATTATTCTTAAAATTTTTCTTTAAAAATTATTAATTTCTGTTTTATTGTTTCTTTTAGGACCCAAGTTTCACAAGCATATGTAACTACTGATCTAATGAGTGTTTTGTATAACTTTATTTTTGCAGTTTTTGATATTAATTTGCTTTTAAATAAGGTTGTATTTGCAAAATAAGAGAGTTTTATATATAGGACTTAAAAATTTACATATAATGATGAACATTGTGTAACTTTCAGAATCTTTTTTGTTAATGATATTTAATTTGGTTTTTGTTCATGATGTCACTGGAAAGTTACTTAATATTACATTTGAAAATTGAAGTGTAATTAATTTTTTATTTTGTCTAGTTTGCTTATTTTCCTATTGTCGTGGATGGGGAAACATATCTTCTAGTGGTTCTGAAGTTTGTGGAGGATTTTATTATTTTATTACACAGTGTAATTAAGGCTCTATGGTTTGTCCATTTTATATTCTTAAATTAAATTTAAATAAAAAATAATTTTAGGTTAGGTTCTGGGTCCACTGTTGTGGTCTAATAGTTAATGCCATTGCTTCAGATATAGGAGGCATGGGTTTGATCCCAAATCGGTATAAGTTTCTTAAGTAAGGTTCTTTTTGGGGTTTTTCCTCAAGGTCAAAATAGTTTCTGAACACTGGCCATTACTATCATCAATATCATATTCACTTTCTTTATTATTATATAAAACTTTCCTCATTAGAGGATTGCCTCAAGGACAAAGTGATACAGACAATTAATTTTTGTAATTGATGAAAATACATTTTGTAAATATATTTAAAAAAAAATTCAACTTATAGGCCTAATTGAAGTATACATACTATAAAGCAATTTTGTAAATATGGTTTCTTAAATTTGAAATTGATCCTCTAATGGCAGCGATGGCAATTCTAGAAAGATACACCCTGTCCAAATCTATACACCCTGTACAAATCTAATGTATGAGTGAAGTGTTCATGTTCTCTTGGAGGTGACCCTGGCTTTGTTGTGATCACTCATCTAGCAAGGGTCTCCATATCATGTGATCAAAAAAAGTATGTGTGATCTAAAGTTTAAAATCTTCTCGCAACAAGCCTTGTTCCTATTAAGGTGCAGGTGGCATGGGACATATAAATGTACCAAAAAATAGAAAATTCTGGTTCTTTTAGAAGAAGAATGTGTAAAATGGACAAATTTGGAAAAAAAAAAATTCCTGGTGAGCTTAACTGAAATTTTACCTATATAGAAATCAGTTGCGGTGGTTCCTTGCCTCTAGTCCTGTGGGTTGCAGGTTCAAACTTGGCCAGGTTCGATGGATTTTTGAGGATGGAAAATCCAAGGAACTCCTTCAGGAGGAACTTAAGCTATGGGCCCGAGTCTCAAGATTTTCAGGCTCATGAAAACTTTAAAACCAGAAAAAGAAGCATCTAAGCAACATTTACTGACCATCATTAGGGAGCGATTTTTAGAGTCTAAAAGTTAAGATTGCAACATGGTATAGTGATAAAATTAATTTAATAGTTTTATATCCAATTATATATATTTATATATATTATATTTTTTTGTAATATAAACCACAAAAATGTTTCTCAATAATTTTTGTGTGAGATCTAGCAATATTATATTTATATTACATATCTTACTCTTAAATTAAAAATATATATTATATAAATAGAATATTATTTCTTTTTAATTTAAAAGTAAGATATGTAATATACATGTAATATTGCAAGATGCAAGATCCCTAACCAAAAAATTTTGGGTAAGGGTTTTTTTTTTATAGAATATATTATTAAAAAAATACAGTTGATTGGATATAAAGACTTATTACATTAATTTTATCACTATACTGTGTTGAAATCTTAACTTTTAGAACCTAAAAATCTGCTCCCTATTCATCATCCAAGAAATAGATTGGGTTGGTATGCTGACCACACGCCACTTATGACATCAGTAGGAAAATAAGCATAACTAAATAGCTTGGTCTAGAAACTCCTAACAAAGGAGAGAGGCTATGGCTAGACTCAAAGGGCCGTAAAGCCAATAAGTAAGAAAGAATTAGTTCACCAGCTGTTAAGATAGATAGATTGGTTGTTTATTAACAAGACTAATTTAGTTATGGTTATTTCCCTACAGATGCCATGTGGTTAGTACATTGCCTTGAAGGGACATCTAGTTGGATACTGAGTTACTACTTGGATGGTATGTATGTACTCCATACGTCCTACACTGCAGCCACTGATTCTCCGGCCTTGACATTTTCACGACAGTGTTGCCGATATGGATATTCAGTGGGAGTGGCCGCTTTATGTATGCGGTTAGCAGACATACAGCTGACAACTTCTCAGCAATTTCAAACCTTACTAGCATGCTATAGCTGCATCAAAAGCAGTGATTGGTTGTGGCAAACGTTCACTCACTACAACCATTTTCTTATTGGCAGTAGAGGGTGTGTTCTTCCTTTACCCCTTGCACAACCTAAACTTGGCGGCTCGGGTATACATGGGGTGTGTTACCTAGCAGGAGTTTTTTAATGAAGCATAATTAATTATGCTTATTTACCTACAGATGTCAACGAGGAGGGACAAGTGGTTAGCATATCACCTCATTGAGACATCTAGTAGGCAACTAAGGTATTACTTGGATGGATGAAGTCGGCTAAATTTTGCACAGAGGTCTTTTATTACTTGGGGACAAGCTGTAGTGTAGTGGTTAAGGCAGTGCACTACAAACCGGAAAGTCGAGGGTTCGAGTCCCAGTGGGGGGGTCAGGATTTTTAAACTGACCCCCCAAATTTCTGGTGGCACCATGGCCCTGGGGTCGACTCAGCCTCTAATGGAAATGAGTACTGGGCACTTGTTCTGGGAGTAAAGGTGGATGACATCAAGTGCTGATTGTCTAGAAAAAGTGGGAGCCTTAACCTCCTACTACCCCTAGGGTCTCCTATGGCCTGTAGTGGGATCACTTTAATTTTTACCTTTTATTACTTGGATGTTGAAGACCAAGTGAATTTTGCTCAGAGGCAGTATTTAGGCTTGAGGTTCTTTTACCAGCCTGAAAATATTCATACTTAGAAACTATAGCATAAGGTCCCTCCTGGATTTTGCCATCCTGAAAATCCATCAACCCCGGCTGGGTTTGAACACACAATCCTTGGGACTAGAGGCAAGGAACGTAACCGTTAGATCACCAAGGTCGTTAAGATTATAAAATTGTGGTTGGTTGGTATCTAATGTCGAGCACTTGATAATGAAATCATTCGCTCTCTTGCACTCCAATATTTAGCAGAAAGGCTGGTCTCTTCTACAAAAGCTGGACAACGGAGGAGATGGTTTCTTTCCATATCTTCATTTAAATTGCAAAAAGGGCATTTAGGTGAATCTGTTATGCCAATTCTGTGTAGGTGTTTATTCAAGCAGTCATGTCCCGTTAGCAGTCTGAATGTTGCTACTGCAGATTTTCTTTGTAATGTAGTAATGTCATAAGCTTGTAGATTTTTCCCATTCCTTTCCAGATATTTTGGTGGTGTATTCTTCTCTAAGTTTATTGATGTATTTATTTGAGATAATTCTTTTGATGAGTGAAAGGAAACTGGAGCAGAAGTTGGGTTTGAAACAAATTTTGCTACCCTTCTTGGCTAGAAAATCGGCTATATTTCATTGCCTGTCACTCCACAATGGGCCGGATCCATTGAAGTACAAATTTTTTATGTAGACGGGATAAATGTTTTATCATTTTGTGACATTCGATAATTTTGATGCTTTTGGTGTTTGTGTCTCGTGTTATAGCAGAATGGCTGCTTTGGAGTCACATAGAATTACAACTTTGTAAATTTTTGGATGTGATATAAAAGATTTTGTAACTTAAGAAAATTGCTAGAATTTCGCCATCAAAGTTTGTTGAATTGTGTTTAGTTTACGATAAAAGAAAAAAGTGGACATACTGCACCAGCACCAGTGCCACCATCATTTGGTAGGCGGAGCCATCTGTAAAAATATGTATCCATTCAGGAGCTGGGTATCTTAGATTTATCATTTCCAGTGACATTTGTTTTAAAATATATGGAGGAGTTTCAGATTTCTTGATGTCTTCTGTTAAATGAAGGTTAATTCGATTTCCAAAAATTCTAGAGGGTTGTTTCTCATCTGCAATATTTTCTTTTGAATGTGGAAGTTGCAATTTCTGTTTGATTTCTTGTACAATGCTTAGGAAGCTTTGCTGAGATTTTAAACATACTTGTGGTTTTCTTTGGGTCCAGTTATTATGGGGTAGCCTTAAAATTTTTCAAACTGTGTGACTGCTGTTTTCTCAATTTCAGATGCTATGTTTGGGTTTATTTGTTAAGATTTGCATGGCAGTGATTGGTGTTGTTTTAACGGCTCCTGTTATCAGACGGAGGATTTGGTTCTGCAATTTATTAAGTTTTTCCACTTTAGTAGTTACTAGGATTTCTTCAACAATATTGAAGTACAGTTTTTATGTACATTTGGTAGAAGGTGTTTTAGGGTTTGTGTGTTGCAACCCCACTTTTCCCTGCTAATCGTTTTAATAATGGTAACCTTGTTTCTATCTTTGTACATATATTCTCCATGTGTTTCTTCCATGTTAATTTTGTGTCCAGAGTTATTCCTAAATATTTTGCTTCATGTGTTTGAGTTAATAATTCACCCTCCAATTCCAGAGTGATGGGTAGTGGTTTCTTTCTTAATGTAAATGTTGATAATTTGTTTTCTGTATATTTATCTTCATTAAGTTGTGGGATGTCCAATTCTCTAACTGTATTAGTGATTGTTGGGCTATGGTTATTAATTGTTGACTTTGGTTTTTCGGTTTGGAGACCCATATTACAACATCATCAGCAAAAAGTAGGGTTTTCGTTTCGAGCTTTTCTATATGCTTAGGTAATCATTAATGTAGATATTGAAGAGAATGGTACTGAGTACAGAACCCTGTGGTAAACCTCGATGTGTTTGTTGGTATTTAGAGAGGTGATTATTATACTTTGTAGCGATGAACCGTTGGATGAGAAAATTGCTGATCCAGAGTAGCATATTCCCTTGAATGCCTAAAGTCTGCATTTTTTCTAATAATTTATATCTCCAATAGAGTCATATGCTCCTTGGAAATCAACGAACATTGCCAGAGTGTCTTCTTTTCTGTTGAAACTGTCTTTAATAGCTTGACTTAGGTGTACAATTTGTTGATTTGTTGATTGTAATTCTCTAAATCCAGCTTGATTGGGTGAAAGTAAATTATTGGTTTCTAAATACCAATTTAATCGATTTGAAATCATTTTTTCCATAATTTTAACAATTACACTAGTTAGTGCTATTGGGCGATAATTTGAAAAAGTATTTGTTGATTTTTTTGTTTTCGAAGATTATAAAATTGTAATTGATTTATTTTTTTTTTTTTTACATAGATACATTCAGCGGTGGATTCTCAGCTTCCATTAGTGAGAGATAAGGCTTTTGTTAATGGAGCCTGGATTTCTGCAAGGAGTGGCAAGACATTTGATGTTATAAACCCAGCAACTGGAACAGTTGTTGGTCAGGTTCCTGACATGGATGCTGATGATACTAAAAAAGCGATTGAAGCTGCATCGGAGTCTTTTAAAACTTGGCAGTATACCACGGCAAAAGTAAGTCATTCTGATGATATCAGTACCTTAAGCTGGAGGTTAGGATGTTGAATGGTTGGTTACTATTGCTCAAGCTCTCAAGTTTATTGGAATTTTTCCAGTTGTCTTCTTGCTTCCCAGTAGCAGAATGACTATATTTTATATTTTAATATTGGGAAGTAAACATTATGAGGTTATATCATTAATAGTGACTGGAGAACATATTTTTATGACTCACCTCATATAATTTCAAATTTCTTTGATACCGGCAGTTTCAGACAATATAATGACTGAAGAGGGACAAGATATTGTCTGAAACTGCCGGTATCAAAGAAATTTGAAACTATATGAGGTGAGTCGTTAAAAATATGTTTCTGCTCACTATTAATTTTAAAGCATAATGACTGTTTTTTTCCTTACAAAGTACACAAGTTGGGAAGATGTTTAATTTATGTAGATGAACAGCCATACTATTATGTCTTGTATATAACCAAAAGAGAACATCCTGCAATTAAATTTTTATTGAAGGATTCCATTGTTTATGCATACTCTTAATTTAAATTATAATATTCAATTTTTTTTTTTGGATGATTTGCTGAATTATTAGTTCTGATAAGTGAAACAATAAGATTGGATATCTAATTTGGTGAATCATTGGACACAGAATATCTTAATGGTTGATTTTAGGAAGTTATATTTTAATGTTCTTTTAATCAAGTTTTTTTGAATCTGGAATCATCTTACCTCAATTTAATGTTGATTTGTTCTCCAGATTAAAAAAACTTGATAGAACATCTTCTTCATCCATACAAATCTTAGGCCTGGAATCCTGTTATTATCTCACTGATGAATGTTGTATCCAGCGCTTCCTTGGATGGCCCAGAGATCTCTTCCCTGTTGGACAACAATGAAAAATGGTTTTGACTTAGGCTTTCACGGCCGGAGTTATTATGATGATCTTGTAGAAGATTTCTGGGCTGTTGGCCGTGGTCTTGAGGCTTGTAGTTCCCGACGTTTTGCCAGAGACTGCATCCGGCATCCTCAAGGGTTGTCTTGAGACTGGCAATTTTGTCGACTACCTGCCCTACCGTTAAGTAACGGACTGCACAGAGAACACGTCACGGATAAATGTATAAATAGGGCAGGTAGTCGACAAAATTGCCAGTCTCAAGACAACCCTTGAGGATGCTGGATGCAGTCTCTGGTGAAACTTCGGGGAACTACAAGCCTCAAGACCACGGCCAACAGCCCAGAAATCTTCTACAAGATCATCATAATGAAAAATGGCTTTGGAAACTGTATTTGAACTCATTCGTCGCAAATGATTCATCCAGATATTTGGTATTTTTGTATATAGTTAATGACTGGTTCGGAGCATAGTTCCTTCAAGACATCATCATTGTGTTTGTAATCTCACTTGGTGTACCCTGCTGTATATTTCTTGAATCTCATTTCACTAGAAGTTATCGTGCTCTTCTCTCCTTTTCTCATAGTCCATGCCTCACTGCTGTAGCAAAGTTGCTCTCTTGCTAAGGTTTTGTATAACCGTACTCTGGTATCTCTATGGATCATACGGAAATTAATTGTACTGTGTACCAAATAAAATTATAGATTATAGTAAAATAACATTAATTTCCATTTTTACCTTCATTCAAATCTGCATTTTTTTTTTTTGTGGATTTTGGTTCTTTACAATTCAATTTGCTAACGGGAAATTAACTACTTTACTATAGGTAAATTTCTGTGTTAAAGATGATGTTGATGAAGATTAAAGACATATATTTTTTAGATTGATCTCGCATAATAATTTTTAATTATAAATCTTTACCCATGAGGAAGGAAGAATTCATATTCTGTTAGTCATTGAGTACCATTGTATGATGAGCATATCCTCTAATTAATTCTATGAGTTATGGAATCATAGGTTTAATGCTGCATCCACTAAGTTGCTCCACTGGTACCTACCTTCAGCCAACTGAATTCAAATAATGTATCTGATTAAGGTAGAATATGTTTAACAACCTCACCTCATATTGTTCTTCTTATTTGATTATAGACTAGTTTCGGAACATAGTTTCTGTTCCATCCTCAGTAACATCACGACCGTTGTTCTGTCGTCTTGAAGAGGGGACAACTCTTCAAGACGACAGAACAACGGTCGTGATGTTACTGAGGATGGAACAGAAACTATGTTCCGAAACTAGTCTATAATCAAATAAGAAGAACAATATGAGGTGAGTGATAAACATATTCTACCTTAATGAATATACCTCATAGTGAGAATTCCTAAAATAAGTAATGTATCTGATGCCCAGTTCCCTAAGATCTATTAACATTGTATTGTAAGCCTATGTTTTCCCTTTACAGAGATTTAGGCGCTATCCCCCTACAGGGAAGAATTTGAACCATACTAATTTTAGTTACACTTGTTTTCGTATAGATGTTATTTTGAGTGGTATGTGGTCAGCGTTTCGCCTCATACTGACATCTAGGAAGCCAAGGTAGTACTAGGACGGGAAAATTTGGTAAATTTTGCTTAGAGGCCATTTCATTCAGGCTTAAGGATTTTTTACGAGCCTGAAAATCTTCAGACTCGGGACCCACGGCTTAAAGTCCCTCCCGGAGGACTTGCTCCTTGGATTTTTCCATCCTAAAAATCCATCGATCCTGGCCGGGTTTGAATCCGCGACCCTCAGGACCAGAGGCAAGGAGCATAACCACTAGTCCACCGCGGCCGACTTTCTATTAACATTCAATATTTAATATTCAATTTATCACTTCTCACTCATTGTCAAATGTAATCTATTAACATGTTATCCTGCTACTTATGCCTAGGCCTTCCTATTGATATTTTCCCTAAGGTTTCACAGTATAATTTTGAAAGCATTTATACTCTCAACCATTCAAGTTACATGATCTGCTTAGGCTACATCACCCACTAAAGATAAGTTTATTCAGAAATGTTCAGTAAGCATATTCCCTAAGACAACACAAATACTTAATAAAGGAGACAGAAATGTGTTGGAATGGAAGTTCCAGTTCGGCATTCGTCTTAAGGTTACAGTATCCACTGAAAATAGATAGTAGCCCTAGGAGAGTTTTTCCTGTAAAAAATAATAAGCAGGTTTGTGTTTAATGCTTATGTAAATTCTTATCACTCACCTCATATTCTTCTTCTTCTTAGACTAGTTTCAAAACTTTAGACAGTTCCATCATCAGTATTTTGATGACCATTGTTCTGTCGTCTTGAAGAGCAAAGAACAACAGACAGAAGAATGGTCATCAAAATACTGATGATGGAACTGACTAAAGTTTTGAAACTAGTCTAAGAAGAAGAAGAATATGAGTTGTTTGATAAGAATTTACATAAATAATACCTCATAGCGTCAATTCCTAAAAAATTAATTGTGTTTAATGTTTTGTTCACTTTGTTAGCCCTATGTAGAAACCATAAAAATTAAAAGAAAATTACAGGTCTTTTTTGTGACATTCTATATACATATCAAAATGTAATGCTATAATTTGTATGATTTAATGTATACTTAAAGAATTTGTTGTAATTGACAGGAGAGATCAGTTTATCTGAGGAGGTGGTATGAAGTTCTGGTAAAGCATCAGGACGAGCTTGCTACTATTCATCACTGCCGAAGCAGGAAGGCAAAAAACACTTCAAACGGAGTCTCTTGGTATAGCTTAAATTATGGAAACTTCAAAATTCATAGAATGGTTTTCCTGAAGAGGCACGAAGGACTTACGTAAGACACAAAAAGTTTATCATCGCTGGGCAAAGAAATCATCTTAATCCATTTCCAAAAATTTGATAGAAGATGAAAAATGGAATAATCTGTTAGAAATTCTAGATGAACTTATATAACAAAATTGTAATTTCTACTGCTAGATGATGACTCAATGTAAAAAGGAGTTGTGTGGGTTTTGTGCAGATTATGTGCCAATATTTTTTTATAATTTAGTGCACTTGCATGGTTTTTTCAAGGTTTGTGGAGTTATGAAGTGTTCATTGCCCTGATATGTTATTTAACAGAACCCTTACATCTGTCTTAAGTGGATCTGGTATGCCATATTTTTATAAAAATTGTTTAAAAAGTTTACATCCACAAAATCTGTTCATGCAGAGTCCTGCACTCACAATGGCAAACTATAACATGAGCTACTAAATCACACCCCTCTTCTGCAGTGAAAACAGCACAAGATATATAAAACTTATCCAGCACTCAAGGATGATATTCAAATGACCCTAAACTGCCGCACATTTCATTTCTTTTAAACACATTTGTGATAATTCTAGCAAACTCATCTCCCTTTATTGCTTGAATGTGGATTATTTGTATACAAGTTCATTTTAATTTACCCTAAAAATAAAAGTCACAGAGATTTAAATTTGGGAATCCTTACAGACCATAGACCAGACTCTCAATTTTGTCATGAAAAGATTTTTCCATTTTTTTTACCAAGTTATACATTTATTAATAGATCTAACTAGAGATTCCAGATATTTTTGACAAAATTTTGTAATCATTCTTTTCTATGATTCACATTTTGTAAAATTATCGTAAATGAAGACATGCTGCTCCACACTGAATGTCATTACAGCACAAAATTACTTAAATAAATGAAGGCATGAAATTCCTCATAACTTGAATAATGATAACCATACTTGCCTCTAGTTCTCACCCAACTGAAGTTGATTGATTCTTAAGGGCAAAAAAAAATCCTGTACCTTGGGAAGGGAACTAAAGTTGTGGAATCTGTGTCACAGATTTATGGATTTTATACCACAAAGCATATGGAGTCATACTATGGATTTACCAATAATTAATGGCTCCTTGTTATAAAGGTTTTTTTCATTCTGTATATGTGCCCAAACCAACTTAGTATTTGTGCTTTAATATAATTAATTATGATGTTTTTATTATTGATTTAACATTTCTCACTGAAAGACAAATTATATTTGAAGAGAAAAATTTTCACCTAGACCAAGACTCGAACCCGGGACCTTTGGCCCGGCAAGCCAAAGGTCCCGGGTTCGAGTCTCTGTCTAGGCGAAAATTTTTCTCTTCAAATATAATTAATTATCTTTTTATTTTTGAGAAGTCCATTTATTTCTTAATTTATTCTGATTCTGCATGTGCCATATTTGCACTCATGAAGGCTTTGACTTAAATTTAACACTGGGATTATTTATTTGCGTTTTTATTATGTATTTTTGCTTCATTTTTCAACATGTATTTATATAAAATTTTGAAAGTGACACTCAGGTAAACACCAATAAAGTCAAAATGTGAATCAGAAACTTTGCATATTACTAAAATTAAGTTGAGAAACACGTCCAGGTGAGAGGGTCATATTTTGAGGTGAGGTATAAAGTTTCTGATTCATTGATGGTATTATTATTGATTTAACACTTCTCACTGAAGGATAAATTATATTTGAAGAGAAAAATTTTCACCGAGACTCGAACCCGGGACCCTTGGCTTTCCGGGTCAAATATAAATATTCTGATTCATTATTTGATTTTAATAATTTTATACATATCATCCACAAATAACTGCCAATGTGAAGAAAGGGCCAAATTTGACATTGGTCAGCCGGTCTAACTGATGTGGCCAGAAGAACTAATCAGGAAGATCACCAACTTCCCCATCTGCTCATATGCCACTCCATGCTATAACATATCAGTGTAAGAATACCAATGTCTTCATTGCCAGATGGAAGGCACTAGAAAATGATATACTTAAAAAAAAATCATTTTCTTTAATGGACATTTTGATTGATTGAACCTTTAAATTAGTTCAGTTTCATTGTTATCCAGACCAAATAATAATAGCAAATTCCGAAGATAATCTACAGAAAGGTCTGTATGAACTTAACAAAATTACAGAAGAATATGGATTAAAGATATCTACAGAAAAAACAAAAATTATGGCATTTCAAGGTGTAGATCCTGTCAGAAGTAAAATTGTACTGGACAATAAAATTTTGGAGCAGGTGAATAATTTTACATATCTAGGATGCAATATCTCATATGAAGAAGAAAAGGATGTAAATGCAAAAATATCTAAATTTTTAAGAATTTTAGGGTTAATAAATTCTATCTTCAAGCCACAGTTAGTCCAAAAGCATTCAAGACTGAAAGTGTATAAACACTGGCTCTTCCAACTCTTTTGTATGGTAGCGAAGTATGGACGTTGAAACAGAAGGATATACAGAGACTTAGATCTGCTGAAATGAGATATCTTCGGAGGACTGCAGGATACACACTACTAGATCACAAAAAAAATGAAGATATCTTAGAAGAATTACACATTGAATCTTTAGAAAACAAAATTTCTGATTATAAGTCAAGATGGATGCAACATGTTCATCGAATGGAAGATCACAGAATACCCAAACAAATGTTAAGATATCAACCTGCAGGAAGAAGAAGACCAGGACGTCCACTCAAAAGACTTCTGGATGGTGTTTCTCTTGAGGCCGAAACAGGTCAACAAATGGCCTAAATTCGTGAATGTACTATGATGATGATGATGATGACCAAATACTTTATGAACCTTTTTATACTTTTGCCTATTTGAGAAAGAACAACATTCTTTGTAACCTTTCAGCTTTGAACTAATGATTGTTTGGACATTTGCATTTGGAATTTATCTCTAGAAACTAAAATTTAAAGTTAGAAATTTCCACTCCTTACCTCATATTTGTTGATTTCTTGTAGACTAGTTTTGATATGTTAGTCTTTGAGGAATCTACAAAATCGTGAAAACTTCTAAATCCGTATATTAATTAAAATAAATTTTATAGTGTCACTTCCTTTAGATGTTAAAACTATAATTTAATTTAATTTTTTCTAGGGTGAAGTAATTTCAAGCCCAACAGCGACGAAGGAAATGTTGCTAATCAAACAACCAATAGGAGTTGCAGGATTAATCACACCTGTAAGTCCATCACTGATGAAAATAATATATGTTCATGTGTGTGTGTGTTCTCATGTGTGCATGTGTGGGTGCGTGTGTGCACACGTGTGACAGGTAGATCAAATCTGAAGATATAAATACATAAATGTGATCATCTAACTAACTCTATGACTTACGGAAACAGTAGTTTCAATACCACATTCACCAAGGCCCTCAACTGTTGCCTATTCTCAGCTATCTGAATCTAATTCATGTCTTCAATATTTAGTTATCTATAATCCATCCAAATACTATCCTCCCACTTAAACGTTGGTCTTCCTTCTGATGTTTTCTGCAAGGGTATCATAATAAAAAATTTGAAAACATTTCTGCTTTCACCCATTTAAGCCACTGGTAGTTGATCTGTCCATCTCAATCTTCAAGACTTGAAAACACTGACAATATTAGAATTATATGAATTCACCATTTTCAGGGGAAAGGAGTGTAAGTCCTTAAGTATATTTTAGATATATTATGCATATCTCATCCACCGCTGTGATCTCAAGGTAGCATGATGCCTTGTCACGCAGCGGGCCCAGGTTTGATTCCTGGTCGGGACAGTTTTTCTGGGTGAGGTTTTTATCGGGGACCTGTAAGACAAATGTCAGGAAAACTTTAAGGCCCAAATGGTCCCCAAAATCATCATCATCACCCTTATCATTATCATCATCATTATCATCATCCTTCACTGGTGTGGAAAGCAACAGGAAGCTACCACACCTACGATTCCCTAGTAAAGCTGCAAAGCATAGCATGAAAATGCTATGATTACAGTGAAAGACCTGCCCTTGGGCAGAATTACTATGGATTAATGCATATATCTACAAAATTTTTAAATTACTTATTTTAGCTAATTTTTTGTTGAATTAAAGGTATTCTTATTCCATAGGATAGAGTACAACATACCAATCATTTTTTATCTTCTCACATTCTCTTCTCAATTTTGGCTGAACTTTCTCCTTCAGCTTCCAAAATGGATTCAAGATTTTTAAAAATTTTAAATAAATTTCTTTCCACCTCACCTCATATCCTGTCTTCTAGTTAGACCGGTTTCATAACCTTAGTGGTTACATCTTCAGTAGTTACACTACTGATGTTCTGTCATCCAGGAGCACTGCTTCTTACTCTATCTGTTGGTGGACTGATGAATCTCCCAATCAAATTAACTTCCCTGGAATTTCATTATTCATTAATTTTTTTTCCTAGTTTTTTGAATGTGGATTTCTTTCCCAAACAGTGAGCTCCTTACGTTTTTGTATTTGTTTTAATGAACTAGCCTTTCTTCCAATTTGAGAAAAAGTGTTTGGGGGAAAAAAATTCACATAAAAAACTAAGGAAGAAATATTAATGAATTGTAAAATTCCCAGGGAAGTTGATTCGATTGTGTGGGTCATCAGTTCATCAGGAGGAGTAAGAAGCAGTGCTCCTGGACGACAGAACATTGGTTGTGTAACTACTGAAGATGTAACCACTAAGGTCATGAAATTGGTCTAATTATACCTCTTATTGATTTTTCCTCTGATGGCTCAATGGATTCAAGATATTTAAATTTATTTACTTCTTGAATTTCTTTTTGTCCAACCTTTAACTTTTCATCAACTTTCAGTCTTTATGTTAAATATTCAGTTTACTTAAAAGAAAAGGCATTTTACATATTTAACAAATAAATTGTAATTACTAATTTTGTTTGCAGTGGAACTTTCCAATTGCCATGATAACAAGAAAGGCAGGCGCTGCTATAGCAGCCGGTTGTACATGTGTTGTGAAACCAGCGGAAGACACACCTCTTACTGCCTTGGCAATTGCAAAGCTTGCAGAAGAAGCAGGACTGCCCAAAGGAGTGTTTAATGTGATAACCAGTGATCGAGGACATGCTGCCGAAGTAGGAAAACTGCTGTGTGAGAGCCCTCTTGTGGCTGGTATTTCATTTACAGGTTTGTAAGCTGGAGCACCATTAAACTTTTTTACTGGATATTTCAGATAAATTATTTGACATTTGAAGTTGTGCAAGAATTTTTAATTTTTAAAACAACATAATACACATATGTAATCAAGTTTTTGTGAGAATGGGAAAATCTTACATCAAATTAATGTTGTGTTCTGTTTGAACATATTTTGTTATAATCCTCTATATCATCATCAGCTTGCCCAGACTGTTGGACAAGCTAATGATGATATAGAGGATTATATCAAAACATGTTTAAACAGATCCGTCTGGCTTTTCCTTTTATCAGGCTTGAAAGCAATTGAATGTCCCACCAACTAGTTGCTAGCAAGGGGAATCATTAATAAAGTTTTAAAACCTTCATTAGTGCAAAAATCAACTCGTACTCGTCTTTATCAAATAATGGCTCGACCAGTCCTATGTTATGGGAGTGAAGCGTGGACTATAAGGACAAGAGATGAAAGTAGTCTAACAGCTTGTGAGATGAAATTTTGCGCCGAATAGCTGGCTACACCAAATGGGATTGAAAGAAAAATGTAGAAATCCTTCAAGAACTTAATGTGTCACAAATACTGGACTACATCTCCAGATATCAGCTAAACTGGAAGGAACATGTCTCAAGAATGGCTAGATCCAGGATCCCCAAGGCAATAATGAACTACTGTCCAAATGGGAAACGGTCACTTGGTCGACCTATGAAAAGATGGCATGAAAACCGCTTTCTCAGGTCGTAACAGTTCTTCTAGGACTAATACCTGGCAGGATGATGATGATGTTTAAACAGAACACAACATTAATTTGAGGTAAAATGTTCCCATTCTCACAAAAACTTGATTTAAAGATCCTCAAAATGTTACTTCTTAAAATAGACCATTAGACACATATGCTTATGTTTAAACAAGATATCAAGAGATAGAACTGTAAATATACACTTCGTGATACATTTTTTAAGTTGAATGTGTTTTGGAGACTTGTTCCCATTCTCAACTAAATTCTGACTTTTGTTTTTTTTTTTTGTTTTGGCTATCTGATGCCTTGTACATTAATTCTGACTAATGGTGGATAGATAAACATTGCCTCGGTTCTGGTGGAATATAGTCACCATGCTTGCCTCTGGTTCCAAATTTCGTGTGTTGAAGGATTTTTATTTATTTTTTAATTATCACTTATGAGTCTTAGCTTCAGGCAATAGATTTTTAAAGCTTAAAAATCCTGAGTATGGGTTCCTTAAGGGTAAAAGGACCTCAATTGAAAATAGAAGCTTTTGACAAGGTAACTGTCAACCATTGCATGCTGAAACCTACGTTGAAATTTCTTCCAGAGAAACATTGTGATGTACTAAGACCGTGCGCAAAAAAAAATGTTCTGCCATTTTTAACTGCAATGCACTATACTCCAATGCCAAATCTTTGATTTGAAATATAAGTAAGTAACATAATTATTTAATTGATAGATTGGATAACCCTCACTACCTGATCTGCACTGCATTCTGCCTCACTCTACTCTGCTCTTATGCATGCAAGGAGTCCCATCTGCTCTGTACAATCTGTTACCATTGCTAGTTTCTGGCTTTGATTTCTGAGCCTTTCAGATAAAAAGGCAGATATTTTTTGGTACATAACAATGCTTCTCTGGGTAAATTTCAAGGTAGTTTTTAGCATGCAATTGTTGACAGTTCCCTTATGAACTAAATTTGAATTACATTGCTAATGACCATAGCTTGTTAAAGAGGATCATTAAATAATATAAGAAGTTAATATTTTGAACTTTTTAGGAATAAATCACTATGAGGTTTAATTGATGATTAAATTAAAATGTTTCGTACCTCTCCTCATATCCAATCTTCTAAGTAGATTGCGATTTCAAAGCCTTGGCAGCTTCATCTTCAGTACTTTCTTGTCGACTGATGTTACGTCAATCAGAAGAACTACTACTTCTTCCCTCTGTTGGTGGACCGATAAACCTCCGGATCCAATCAGAATCCAAAAAACTAAAAGAAAACAGAAAAACTAAAAGAACTCACGGTTTGGGAAAAAAATCACATTAAAAAAAACAAGAAAGAAAAAACTTATGAACATTGAAATTTCTGCGGATTCTGGTTGGATCTGGAGGTTTATTGGTCCACCAACAGAGGGAGGAAGTAGTTCTTCTGATCAACATAAGTTGGCAAGATAGTACTGAGGATGAAGCTGCGAAGGCTTTGAAATCGCGATCTACTTAGGAGACTGGATATGAGGAGAGGTATGAAACATTTTAATTTAATCATAAGTTAATATATGATCAATCTCAGTAACAAATCCTTCTCACAATATGGGAAAAGAATAGGGACATATTAATGAGAAGAAGAAGTTGATGATGTTACAGTTTTTTTTTCTTGGAGAGAAGGGTTAGTCCACCGCTGTGATCTCGAGGTAGCATGCTGCCTTGTCATGCAGCGTGCCCGGGTTCGTTCCCCGGTCGGGGCAGTTTTTCTGGGTGAGGTTTTTATCGGGGTTTTTTCTCACCTGTAAGACAAGTGTCAGGAAAACTTTAAGGACCAAACGGTCCCCGAAATCATATGGCTATCATCATCATCATCATCATCCTTCACCAGTGTGGAAAGCAATGGGAAGCTACCACACCTACAATTCTCTAGTATAGCTGCAAGCATAGCATGAAAATGGTATGATTGCAGTGAAGGACCTGCCTTTGGGCAGAATTATTATGGATGGATGGATGGATGGAGAAGGGTTATGATGGTAAAGTTTGCCTATTCACCACTGGAAGGATAGTATGTAGAGGACATCAGACAGTCAATACCAAAGTTGGTATCTAGTTGAGAGATGGGAATAGCAGTGGTCTTCGAAACATATCCAAGTGAGAAAATTTAATATGAAATGAAGTGTATATTTCTGGTTTAATCTCCGTTAATATTACCTCATAGTGTCACTTCCATTTTCATTTAGTTACCAAGAGATGACTCCATCCATCCATAGTAATTCTGCCCGAAGGCAGGTCCTTCACTGCAATCATACCATTTTCATGCTATGCCTTGCAGCTTTACTAGGGAATTGTAGGTGTGGTAGCTTCCCGTTGCTTTCCACACCGGTGAAGGATGATGATGATGGCCATATGATTTCGGGGACCGTTTGGGCCTTAAAGTTTTTCCTGACATTTGTCTTACAGGTGAGGAAAAACCCCAATAAAAACCTCACCCAGAAAAACTGCCCCGACTGGGGATCGAACCCGGGCCCGCTGTGTGACAAGGCAGCACGCTACCTCGAGACCACAACGGTGGACAAGAGATGACTATCCTGTGAAATATTGCAATGTTGGCAACATGTCCATTAAATCCAATTTTCAAATTATGTAATGTCAACCATAATCTTCAGATGATTCCACTTATTTATGAATTGTCTTAGAACATGTAACCTCTTCCATAAAATTTAATCTTGCCTCCTTTTTGGATTCTTTCTCAATTATAATTCTTCTCTTTTAGGTACAGTTTTACTTGGTCAAACCTTATAGTTTAACGTCTTCCAAAATTTATTTTGCCTTTATTTTATTTCCACAAATTTTCATGGTTTTCTTCCTTCATCAAATTTTGTTAAGTGTCCAAATTGTTTTAAGTAAATTGTCTTTGTTACTTCTGTCAATTTTTATGCTACTTCTGAATCCCTAATAATTTCATTTATAATTTTTGTCTTAATAATTGAGCAGCTGTGTGTAAAACTGGAGATTTTGGGTTCAAATCCCAAGTCAGGTACAAGATTTTTCACTCTAGTTACATTGCAGGCCAAAACGTTTTTGACAATCTGGTAAACATGAGTAGTTACAATTAATGTAAATAATAAAAAAGTTATAAAAACCAAAAATGTATGGTTTCCCAAAAATTCACAAATAAGGCAAGAAGATTAGACCTATGTATATTTTAATTTATTTTCAGTCTATATTTTATGGCAATGAAATTTACATTGAATACGATAATTAATAAAATATTGTTTTGATGATCTACGTGAATACAAAATATTGTTTATTTATTTACTTAAATAAATAATACCTCATAGTGCTAATTCCTAGAAAAGTAAATGTCATTTGTTTTAAAATTCAGAAAGTATTTAATTTTCTCAGCTAAGAAACCTTCTCTAGCTTTCTGTGCTTGAAATGTTCATTTTGACATTTTTAATGATTGCTGATTCCAGGATTTTCTTCTCCACTTTGTTTCTTTGCCATAGCGTAGTGGTTAAGGCACTGCGTTACAAGCAGGAAGGTCGAGGGTTCAAGTCCCGATGGGGTCAACATTTTTAAACTGACCCAAACCTTCTGGTGGCACTATGGCCCTGGGGTAGACTCAGCCTCTAACGAAAATGAGTACCAGATGTTTGTTCTGGGGGTAATTGCGGCCGTCATGCAGGGCTGACAACCCGGCTGACATCAAGTGCCGATTGTCCAGAAAAGTAGGAGCCTTAACCTCCTACTACCCCAAGGGCCTGTAGAGGGATCACTTTACTTTACTTTTACTTTGTTCCTTAGGATTTGCTGAGATATTTCTTCTGCATGCTCCATCTTGTTCAAGTAATCCATACATTTGTGGAGAGTGAATAAAAAAATTATTCAAAGTTAAAATTGGGAACATTATGAGGTTCTTAATTAATAAATTAATGAGTTACCGTGTTTGATATAACATGAAATATGAGGTAAGATGTTTAAAATGACTCATTAATTTATTAAAAAAATTATTATTTTTTCACTAATTTAAAGAATTTTAAATTGAAATGGGTATTGTCTGGAAACATTTTTTCTATAATTAATATTAATTATTAAATAAACCTCTTAATGTTACTTCCTATAGTATTTTTACATTTTTTCTTCGTTCAAACTTAACTTGACAAGATGTATGTTGTTAAAGCTTAAAAATCTTCAACAAATTCAACATTAAATTAGCACCGAAAAATGATTACAGCTTAGGTAATTTAATAAAAACCAACAAAAATGAAAAGATTGAAGACTGCAAAAAATCGGGAATTTATCAAATTAATTGTAAAGATTGTGAAAAGATATACATAGGAAAAACAAAAAGGAATCTAAATACAAGATTAAAGGAACACCTCAGAAATATTAAAAATGGAGAAACCGAAAAATCTGCAATAGCTGCACATGCCTGGTCAGAAAAATATAGAATAGAAAACCAAAACAAAATTACTTAAACAATTGGAAAAACCGAAGGAACTCACAATTTGGGAAAAAATTTACATATGCAAGAATGAAAATACAACTATGAATTTTGAAATACCCGGTTATAAGGAGAGAGGACTGATTTGGAAGTTTGTCGGTCAGCCATCAGATGGCGCGGAGGTCAGTTGGCAGGATAGAAGGCCGTTGGACATCAGTTGTGAACGTGACACAGCATTGAGAATGTCACAAATGATGTGATGAAACCCTGGGTTTGCGAGGAGTTATGAAGTATGAGGTGAGTGAAATAAAAAATAAACAAAGCTTAAAAACTCTGAACATGACATCATGTGAGTTTTGTGGTGAGGACATTTGGAATGACTTATATTAAAGAATGACTAATTTAATAAATTAATGAGTCATTTTAACATCTTACCTCATATTTCATGTTTTATCAAACACGGTAACTATAAATCATATTTAAGATGTATGAAATTAATAATAAAAACAACGGTAACTATAGTTTGATAAAACATGAAATATGAGGTAAGATGTTAAAATGACTCATTAATTTATTAATTAAGAACCTCATAATGTGTTTTCCAATTTTAACTTTGAATGACTAATTTATCTGCTGTATATGGTAAAGAATTTCTGTAATTTAAAGGAAATTTTTGAAAATTTCAGGTTCCACAGTTGTTGGAAAATTACTATATAAACAATGCTCTGAAGGTGTCAAAAGACTAGCTCTTGAACTTGGTGGCAATGCTCCATTTATTGTCTTTGATGGTGCTGATATCGATAAAGCAGTTATGGGTGCAATAGCTTCTAAATTTAGGAACTGTGGTCAGGTATGTTTTGTTTCTTAAAATGCATAATAATAGAAATTACTGAATGGTTATAATTTTGTCTATAGGTTATAGCATCATTAAAGATTGCCTCATGTGCTTCTTGAAGAACTCCTACTAGAGTAAATCTTACTTCTTAACTTTGTGAGATTTTCTTCTATAGGTTCTACAATGTTTTTTGTATTTGTAGTATATTTAACAACATTACTTATGATAAATTAAGCACCATTAGAAGTTTATCAAGATTTCATTGGAAGCAACACAAATCAAACTAACTCAATGGTTCTGTCATACCTGGAGGTTCATGGCTGTATAGGTATGAGTTCTCCATACATTCCTGTATTGAACTAATAACTCCCCAGGACAATAGGCCTAGAAGGTCCTTTGTCTACCAGCTGGCTGCTGGCCTCACATCCACATGTATTAATCACAGAGGTAGACAATCATCCAGCCTGTTGTTTTAGAGTTGTTTTAGAGCTGCACAATTATATCCAGTCTCTAATGAGTCAATTTGCCACAGTTCCTTTAGATTACAGTTCACTGTATTGCTGTCAGAACACAACTGACTGACTCCTGACCCTGGCAACAGTTTATATAAGCCAGGGAAAGAATTTCTCAGCTTCCAATGAAAACTTTTCTAGTATGGAATCTTTGGGAGTCAAAGCCTCTGGACAGGAGGGGTAGATGCATACAGAACCTTCTGGAATGGAAGGGTAGATGCATATCAAAATTTCTGTGTTGATCTGTCAACTCATGATTTTTCCATTAAATAAATAATGCAAAATCCCTACTCCCATGCAATTGAAACACTACTGTACAATAACAGTCACAATATAAACTTACTTATTCTGAAATGAAAGTATATTTTATAGCAAATTGTTTATATTAGCTTCTTCATCTAGTCCTTCTCTTCCTGTACAATATAAAAAAACACCTTTTCCAAAAGCACTTTTTGTAATATTAAAAAAATATTTTAAAAATCTCAGGAACTATAACCTCTAAAAAACAATTGACTACACATTTATGAAGGTAAACAGAGCTGTTTGCCTAGAATATATCCCTGACAATCAAATTACATAGCATTTCCTACTGCAAGGAAATAAATGTACATTTGTCTTAATTACATAACACCTTGGAGCTTTTGGTAAATGCTTCAACAGTCCCGCTTTATCTGCCATGAAATAATCCATTCACCTCAGTTTTCAAAACAAACACAGTAGTCAAGTTTTGTTGGCCTTGCAGCTTTGAAGCAGAAATAGACACTATTGAACAGACACTATGTCTAAATGAATCACATTATTAAAATTCATCGGAGAACATTTTGTTTAAACAACTCACCTCATAGGATTCATGCTTCCATGATACCGCGGTTTCAAACACAGTCGTGTTTATCCTCAGCCATAACTCCGACTGACGAAATTCTTCGGCTGTCAACTATTCTATTGTCACCATCATCAGTACTGCCATCCATGGTTGAATTTATTCAATATATTTATTTTATATAAATTCAACCATGAATGGCAGCACTGAAGATGGTGACAATAGAATAGTTGACGGCCGAAGAATTTCATCAGTTGGAGTTATGGCTGAGGATGAACACGACTGTGTTTGAAACCATGGTATCATGGAAGCATGAATCCTATGAGGTGAGTTGTTTAAACAAAATATTTTCAGATGAATTTTAATGATTATACTCATAATGTTTACTTCCCAACATTAATTTAATAGAATCACGTTGTGTTACCACAAGCAGAATAGGTAGGGAGCTATTTAACAACTCAAGTTATTAGCATTGCAATTAATATCTAGGCATGATAGGGTGACAAATTTTGGTCAGAGAGCTCTTATTTCAGCCTTGAGGTTCTTTACATGCTATAAATCTACCCACCTCCTGGAGGAAGCTATACCCAAATTTTTACACCCATAAAATTTCATTGGTCCACTACTGTAGTCTGGGAGTAACATAGTTACCTCAGATGCAGTGGGCCTGGATTCAATCCCCAGTCAGGGCAAGTTTTCTGAGTGAGATTTTCCTCACTGTAAGATAAATAAACTCTAAGCACAAATAGTCACTGAACACCATTTGGCTATCATAGTCACTCATATCATATTTTCTTTGTTTAGTATGAATAAATGTTGTGTCTTGTATTAAATGTTCATGTGGCCCTATTATTGAGCTGATTACTCATCCAAGGAGGTCAAAAAAGTATGTGTGTGGTACGGTATTTGAAATCTTCTTCCAACAGCTTATATTACTGTAAGACCAGGGTGGTGTGGGCATTTAAAATACCTACATAGGGAGAGTCTAACTAAGGGAAAGCAAGAAAAATTGACACCAGCCAGATTTGAACTTTTGTACCTCAGAACATTCCTGCACAGTAGCCGAGTGGTTAAGGCAAGAAGCCTTGGTGCAGAGCAATGGGACTTGGGTTGGTTCGAGTCTTCATGGAGGAAGAAATTTTCTCACGGAATTTCAGCCAGTGTGGGACCTGTACCCACCCAGCATCGTGAGGTATTTGGGTAGCTACAATACATAGTGGCTCTAGGTTGAGAAAACCAGCTATAATGGCTGGGGGACCCAATATGCTGACCACATGTGATCCCTACACTGGCTGGATGTTCGTGTACCTCTGTGATTAACACATGTGGATGTCAGGCAAGCAGCTGGTTGGTAGGTCAAGGGCCTTCTAGGCCTATTGTGCCATGGAGTACCTCAGAACAGAGAAACTTCGAATAGAGGGAAAACTGAGTACAGTGACATCTAAAAAATTTCGGTCATTTTCGATGAACTACAATCAGCAAACTACAATGTAGCGCTGTTTTGTAGTAACAGAATATGTAACTAAATAAAACAAATGCAAGGCACACGGCGTGTTCACTCGGGATTATGGGAAATTAGCCATTTTGTAAATTTTTAACTGCTATCCTTTCGTTCTATGTAGACAGTACTGTAAAAATTATATATTATCGAAAGTTAAAATCATTACTTAGATTTTATTTTGCTCTAATTTGTAAGTAAATTCAAGCTTGTTTACGTTTTTAATATGAATCTATTTTCAAATATATACCTACTAGAATTGATAAAATTATAAGATTTGTTAGGTTAGGAAGGAGTGATGTTAGTGTACAGCCATTTCTAATTAACATTTTAAAAATGTGACTTAATAATGGATTTTAGATGTAATGACATGGCTAAGGTTCTTTAATAAATATTGTATAAAATATGTACGTTAGAATAAGGGGGTAGGTCAATTGTACATATTTATTAAAAGAGCTCATAATGCACGTTTTTAAATTTTAATAAACGAAAATAAATTAATATGTTATATTTATTTCCATTCTTCCCTTCTGTTAAAATTAAAGAAAATCTTTAGGTCTGAGAGGCTAGGTACAAATAATTCCATAATTTAAGATTAATTAATATGTTATTTATTCCTATAAAAGTTCAATTCCATGATTATTCACCAAGTGGTGTTATATAATTATAATTCATAATTTTACCAATAGACGGTGATGAATTTCATATTAGTACCAGAAAAAATCTAAAAAAATTAGATGTCGTTAGTTGTTCTACACTAGCGCTGCTTGTGGCATGTATGCAAAACTTGTCCACTTTCTTCTCTGGTACTCTGTGCCTCAGAACAGATGTGAGAATGATAACCATGTATCCACAGGGATCAATTAAAAATACACTTTGCTGTCAAATGTGTGTGTGATAAAGTTTTGATTGTTTTTCAGACTTGTGTGAGCGCTAACCGATTTTTAGTGCAAGATGGCATATTTGATTGTTTTGTTGAGAAATTAAGTGATAAAATGAAATCACTTAAAATGGGAAATGGACTGGATGATTCTGTTACTTTGGGACCATTAATTAACAAACCTCAAACTCAGAAGGTAAATATTTATGTTAGTGTTTTTTATAAAATGGATGTGGCCACTCTATCTACCTTGTTAGAGCATCCAGCTACTTTTTCAACCATGAATTTCTACTTGTGATATGAAATGGATATAATGCATGGTGTTTTTAGTATACAGTGTGAAAGTAGTAAAAGTGTGCAGGTTTTAAGTAAGAATTCTTTGTGACTATTTAACTCATGTCGCAAATGGTAGTCAATGGCCAATCGCGTTTCAATGAATTCTGTTTTACACCAATGACAGTCGTGTTTCACCTCGCTCTTTATCAGCTCCTGCTTTTGTGATAAAGAAAGCTCCTCCTTTTTTAATATTCTGAACAGGTTAGACCATTATTTTTCTCCAACAAATACATTGAATATAGCAAATAATGAATAGATTCAGTGATTTTACTGAGTTGTTTATTCAAAATATAAATGATTAACTTATAATGTTGATTATAATAGTTTGATGTGTTTCATTATTTCTCCACTAGAGTGCATTCTTACAATATTGTGATCCTATTTGGCAATAAATAATATGATCGAGTTGCAGTGAATATACATAACCTCACATTTCTAATTTGTTTTCAAACATCGCCGTTTACATTAACTATATAAATATTTTAAAACACCGGTAACTATATTCAAATAATTATATTTTAGTAAAGAGCTTAATTTTAATGCTGGCATTACTTATGATAAATGTAATGTGTCATTCAGTGAGAAATGTTAAATTTATAATAAAAACATCATATTCAAAATTACTTATATGCTTAGAGTTGAAAATATGTGTTTCTCAGAAAATAAATGGTCTCATTCAAAAAGTATTTGTTTTCAATTGCTAAAATTTGATACTCATAGTTAAATATTTTTATTTAAAATGGTATGTTACATTGTAGGTTGATGGAATAGTTCAAGATGCTGTTAAGAAAGGTGCAAAACTTCATTTAGGTGGAAAACCAGCCATGTCGCTGGGTGATATGTTTTACGAAGCTACGCTTCTAACAGATGTTAATGATTCTATGCGGTGCTACAGAGAAGAAATATTTGGACCAGTTGCTGTATGTATAAAGTAAGAATCTGTATTTTTTTTTCTCAACAATTATAAGGAGTTTATTTTGTTAATGTTTTTCTAGCTCATATCTTCTTCCAAATGTTGAGTTCCAATGATGCTAAAGTGAACTGCTATAGGTCTAACCTTTAACATATGGGATTTTTAAATGCCCATCACTACCCATTTGCCAGAATTTAAATGCATCAATGCCATTGTTTTTCAGGGTTGTGAATAAAAATTCACTATCTGCAACGTGTAGTCCCGCGCCATAGCCGAGTGATTAAGGCAGGAAGCCATGGTGCAGAGTTACGGGACTTGTGCTGGTATGAGTCTCCATGGGGGAAGAAATTTTCTCATGGTATTTTAGCCAGTATGGGACCGGTGCCCACCCAGCATCGTGAGACATTTGGGTAGCTACAATAAGTAGCAGCTCTAGGTTGAGAAAACCAGCTATAATGGCTGGGGGACTCGACATGCTGACCACATGTCACCCCTACACTGGCTGATGATCATCTACCTCTGTGATTGACACATGTGGATGTGAGGCCAGTGGCCAGCTGGTAGGCTAAGGGCCTTCTAGGCCTGTCGTGCCAGGAGTTGATCTGCAACGTGTCAGATTTATCTGCCTTTTGGTGGAAGAGGGGATATACCTGCCATCATGTATATGTGACATTCGTCCCTTAAAGATTAAGAAACTCTTGAGGAAATAGGAGGTTACGGTTCCTACCTTTGGAGATGGTATCAGGGTTGTTAGTCCTGCTTTACAGCTGGGTTACCCCCATAATAAAGCCTATTGTACTCATTTCTGTTAGAGCCCAACTCCAGGGCCTTAGTGCTGCTAGAAGGTTTAAGTGAATTTAAAAAAATTGCAGCCCTTTGGAAATCAAGCCCATACCTCCTGGCATATAGCATATTGTATAAACTCTTACTTTAAACCATAAAGAAAGAAACATAGCAATGATAAACATATTTGAAGTGAAAAATTATACGCTCAGACTGGGGTTTGAACCCAGGAACTTTTGCATTCTAGGCAAATACTCTAACCGAGTGAGCTACCTGGGCAAGTTCCAATCTAAATGCAAATTTTTCTCTTATATATCCGCTGTTAATTCCCATGCATCAAATGCTATGAAACCTTTGTTTCTATCTTGCAAATGGCGGCTTCTTTATTAAGAAGACATTTATTTGGGAATTTTACATTACATTATAAAGCCAGTACGACTTCTTTCAATGTTTTTATTATTCATTTCATACATCTCAATGATGGATAAATCATATTTTAAGAGAAAAATTATATGCTCAGACTGCGGCTTGAACACAGGAACTTTCGCACTCTAGATGAATGCTCTAATCTTGTGAGCTACCTGAGCAAGTTCTAGTCTAAACACAAATTTTTCTCTTATATACTCTGTTAATTCCTGTGCACCAAATGCTATGAAAACTTTGCTTTTATCTTGCAAAGGGCATGTGATAAACATACTGGAGGAGATTGAAATTTTAAAATAGATTGAGCTACAATGTGATTTTAAATGAGAACACACTCAGTAAGAAAAACCATCTCTAAAGAATGATCACAAACAACAGACAGTATCCTAACTATCTTCTGCTGATGATTCAAATAAAGTGTACACAAAGGAAGAGTTGTAAAATAAATGAACAAATTAAGAAGGTCAAATAATGAGATGTAATGTATCGGTAATAAAAATAGTACAACTCCGACTGATGAAATTCTTCCACCCTCAACATCTTCTGAGCTGCCGTCTATGGTCGAGCTTATAACCTTTGAAATTAAATTTTGTTCATTGGGAATATCATAAAATTTAACAAACAAAATTTAATCAAGAAAAATATTAATTTAAATTCATTGGAGAACATTTTTTGACAACTCACCTCATAAATTTTGTGTTTTTCATGATACAGCAGTTTCAAACGCTATCACCGAGTTGGAGTTGTGGCCGAAGGTGAACATGATTACGTTTGAAACGCCCGGAGTCAGAGTTGTGGCTGAAGATGAATGTGATTACATTTGAAACTGCCATATCATGAAAAACACAATATTTATGGGGAGATTATTTTATTTTAGGAAGTAATATTTTGAGGTTCTTTTTATCAAGTTTTTTTGAGTCTATATATAACTTACCCCAATCAACATTCATGAGGTGAGTTGTCTAAAAATGTTCTCTGTTGAATTTCATTGATTATACCTCATAATGTTTTCTTCCCAACATTAATTTAATATAAAAAAAATTAAATTTTGTTCGTTGAGAATATCACAAAATTTAACAAAAAAAAATTTAATTAATGGCAGCTCAGAAGATGTTGATAGCGGAAGAATTTCATCAGTCGGAGTTGTGATTGAAGATGGACAGGATCCCATTTGGAACCATGGTATCATGAAAAACACAAAATTTATAATAATAATGTATAGCGCACAATGTGCAAAGATATTTATGGGGTGTGTTTTTTTTAATTTACTCTGACCAATGTTAAATGAATATTACCACATAATAGTTAAATTAATATTGGGAAGTAAACATCATGAGGTTATATCATTAATAATGAGTGGAGAACATATTTTTAACGACTCACCTCATATAATTTCAAATTTCTTTGGTACCGGCGATTTCAGACAATAACTTGTCCCTCTTCAGTCATGGCTTCCACTGATGAAATTCTGTGGTTGTTGATTTCTCTAAGGACATCACCTCTTGTGCTGCCATCTCTCGTTGGGATTATAAACTTTGTAATTAAATTTTTATCCACCTGAATATCGAAGTTCATAGATCGATATTTATTCTTCTGAATGAATATCATTTCCCAAATTGTCAGTTCCAATGGTATATCTAATTGTTTCAAAAGTTTTACCTCTTTTTCAATTTTATGATGTTCTAGCAAACTATGTGTAGCAATTGCTGATTTTTCAATTTCACAATTTTTAATATTTCTAAAATGTTCTTTAGTGCATGTTTCCAAATTCCTTTTTGTTTTTCCTATGTATACTTTGCTACAATCATTACAATTTATTTGATAAATTCCAGATTTCTTACTGTCTGGGATGTTGATTTTTTATTGGTATTTAGAAGTTTTTCCAGACTAAATTTATTTATTGGTGCCAAAGTAATGTTGTGTTTGTCAAATATTTTTTGAAATTTCTTATGTACTATTGGATGGTAAGTAATTTTCTTGAAATTCTTCTTTTCTTTACTAACATCTAAATATAGCCAGATTAAGTGGTTTCAATAAGAGTATAATATCTAACAAATTAAAGAAATTCAAAAAGTTAAAACAACTTAAAGAATGCTCTACCCTACAAACTGTTAGTAAAGAAAAGAAGAATTTCAAGAAAATTACTTACCATCCAATAGTACATAGGAAATTTCAAAAAATATTTGACAAACACAACATTACTTTGGCACCAATAAATAAATGTAGTCTGGAGAAACTTATAAATACCAATAAAAAATCAACATCCCAGACAGTAAGAAAATCTGGAATTTATCAAATAAATTGTAATGATTGTAGCAAAGTACAAAACAAAAAGGAATTTGGAAACGCACACTAAAGAACATTTTAGAAATATTAAAAATTGTGAAATTGAAAAATCAGCAATTGCTGCACATAGTTTGCTAGAACATCATAAAATTGAAAAAGAAGCAAAACTTTTGAAACAATTAGATAAACCATTGGAATTGACAATTTGGGAAATGATATTCATTCAGAAGAATAAATATCGATCTATGAACTTCGATATTCCGGTGGATAAAAATTTAATTACAAAGTTTATAATCCCAATGAAAGATGGCAGTACAAGAGGTGATGTCCTTAGAGAAATCAACAACCACAGAATTTCATCAGGGAAGCCATGACTGAAGAGGGACAAGTTATTGTCAGAAACTGCCGGTATCAAAGAAATTTGAAATTATATGAGGTGAGTTGTTAAAAATATGTTCTGCACTCACTATTAATTACCTCATAATGTTTACTTCCCAACATTAATTTTAAATATAATCAAATGACTTCTGCCAGCTAGTGAAAGCATCCATCTCAGTCAGTCTTGGCTCTTCAGAGCTGTCATTCCACAGATTTATTTATTGAATGTGTGTATATTGGTTTGATAATTCCTTTGAAAAATATATTTGTATTTTGCTTTGACTGAAACTTATTTGTGAATTTTACAGATTCAAGACGGAGGAAGAAGCATTGTCCATTGCAAATGACACAAGGTCAGGTTTGGCTGGATATTTCTATAGTGGAGATATTTCACAAATATGGAGAGTTGCTAAGAGATTGGCTGTGGGGATGGTTGGAATTAATGAGGGGATAATTTCTACAGCTGAGGCTGCATTTGGTGGCATTAAAGAGTCTGGTATTGGACGTGAGGGTTCCCATCATGGTCTTGAGGAATTCACATACATGAAATACATGTGTTTTGGAAATTTATAAATATAAAGAATATTGTTATTTAAGTATCTTATAAAGATATGTGTAGAAGTATTATACATGTAAAACTACACTATATTCCTGTGCAAAACATGTAAAACATATTTGACAGGAATCTCCCCTCACTTTGTAATATCCTGTTTTTGTCATTGTAAAAGACACTTTTTTCTTGTCTACGAAGTAGACCTTAAAATTAGGCTGCACCTTATAAAACAAAGGTAGCTGAAGACCTGTACATATATTATTTTTTGTAGCTGGTCGCCCTCTGGTTTTTCACTTCTTAAATCTAGGTAAAATTAGACTGTGTCCTATACAATGAAGATAGGCCTATACTTCTATGTGTATTGTTATTTTTCATAGTTGCTTGCAATATAGTTTTCCCATTCCAAGATTTTGGAAAGCTGTTTGGGTTTTACGGTAGTAATGTCAATAAAAAAAGAAATCATATCAGTTTGGCAGTCTCACATTCAGAGCAAAATGTGTACAATATGGAGAAAATGAAAAGCATAACATGTTCAGAATTAGAGACTAGAATGATGAAATGCATCCAGCATCTCAATTATGAAAATGGAATTTACAATTCAAGGAAAAGCAATAAAGTTAGCCCATGAGTGTAATTTTGGTGATTTAAAAGGGGAAAATTATTTGAGTAATCATGGTAGGTTTTTCTTTAAAACCAAATTTTTTCATAAAATTTCCTTTAGTATGGCAAAGAAGAAATGTGAACATCCTTAAGGAATTAAATGTAGTGTCTGTCATAATAGATTGCATCCATAGTATCAACAGAACTGGCATAAATATGTGAACTGTGTATTTAAATCCAGGATTCGTAAGGCAGTTTTAAAGTACCAAGTAAGTGTAGAAGATTGTTTGACAAGCCTAGGGAGAGATGTTTGAAACATTTTTTGTAAACCTTAACAGAATTTTCAGGACTATAACATGAGAGAAATAATGTGTGTTTGAATCGGAAGCCTGGTAGCTTAGTGGTTTAGAGCACTGGCGTACAGAACTAGAGACGTTGGGTACAGTTCAGACGTATATTTTTTTAAGAATCAAATGAATCGTGATTCTTCTTGCCTCATACTTCTATGTTCTTTTAAACACAGCACCGCAGTATCGGAGAACAATCTTCCCCATCGTCAGCTGTTTTCACGAGTTGTGAAAATGGGGAAGATTATTCTCCGATACTGCAGTGCTGTGTTTAAAAGAACATAGAACATAGAAGTATGAGGTGAGAAGAATTCACGCTTCATTTGATTCTTATTAATAAAACCTCATAATGTTAAAATTCCCAAATTTATTATATTAAAGTATATTTTTTCTCCATATGAAACACGTTTCATTATTTTAACTCTTATATAATAACCTCAATAGTGGTTCAAAATGAATTTAAAAATTATTAAAACATTCACTGACAAATAGTTTAAATATGAATATTATTTTAAGAGAAAAATATATTCTAATCAAATGGTAAAGAGAAAAATTTATGCCTGAACCGGGAATCGAACCCTGAACCTTCAGCTTTCCATGCTGATGCTCTTAACCATTGAGCTAATTCAGGCTTCCTTCTCAGCCAAGCATAAATCCTTCCTTTAGCTTACTGTCTTGGTTGGGAAGGAAGCCTGAATTAGGTAACGAGAAAATAGCTCAATGGTTAAGAGCATCAGCATGGAAAGCTGAAGGTTTGGGGTTCGATTCCCGGTTCAGGCATAAATTTTTCTCTTTACCATTTGATTACAATAATTTAGTTGTGTATTTTAATATACTTATTTCTATCATAGTAACAGCTTTAGCTTCTTAA
This sequence comes from Diploptera punctata, assembly GCA_030220185.1. NCBI lineage: Eukaryota > Metazoa > Arthropoda > Insecta > Blattodea > Blaberidae > Diploptera > Diploptera punctata. The sequence continues at coordinate 2,007,468 of JASPKZ010010253.1, forward strand.
TATTAATTTAAGAAAAATATGTGCCTGGATTGGGATTTGAACCTGATGTCTCTGGTTCTGTACACCAGCACTCTTGATCATTAAGCTACTATGCATTCTGATTCAAACCACATTATTTCTCTCCTTTAATACATGAATTCGCACACACTGAGACTATGAAACTTTCATTCCACACATGCCTCTAGCAGCTTCTTTAACAAGGAGACTTTAATGGAAAAATACCACTGTATTTGTAGCCAGTGAAGCTTATTTTCGATCTTAGGTATTTAATTTATCGCTTCTCACCAAATGACAAATTTTATTTGAAGATATCAATTTAGTGTGATTCCCATTAATGTCTTCTTGTTAAAGAAGCCGCTAAAGGCATGTGTGGAATGGAAAGTTCATAGCTCTTCCCCCCACCCGGTGCAAGGGCATTGATATAATAAAGGAGAGAGATAATGTGTGTATGAGTTGGAATGTCTGGTAGTTTAGCTGGTCGAGAGTGCTGTTGCTATAGAACAAGAGACACTGGGTTCACAAATACTGATTCAGGCACATATTTTTCATTAATTAAATTATATGAATATATTTTTCTCTTCAAATAAAATTTGTCATTCAGTGAGAAGTGATGAATATCTAAGATCTTAAATACAGATATTTTAATAAAAGTATGAAGTGTTTCAAGAGATTATGTCTATTAAATAGAACTAGTCAATTTTTTCTTTTGCCTGTAATTATCCATAATAATACTGCGGGCTGCCGTGTTACAAAAAACATAGAAGTATGAGGTAAGAAGGAATTCATGACTCATTTTATTCTTATGAATAAAACCTCATAATGTTAAAAATTCCTAAATTTATTATATTAACCCTCTGCATGCCATGGGTAAAATCTCTTATGTTAGAGATTTAAATTGTATCTGCCGATGTGATCGGCTTTGCAAGTAGTTTAAGTATAGTATATGGCAGGTAATGGACAGAAGCATCAGAGCCAATCTAATCAGCTCGTGGCACCTAAAGGGTTAAAAGATCTAGTCAGTTTTCAAACTTGATAGGAAGTGACACTGTGAAGTAATCTATCAAGTTATTGAATCAGTAATTTACACCTTATGGTGAAATTAAATGTTTCTTACCTCTCCTCATATAAATTTTCTAAGTTGATCGCGATTTCTAGACTATAAATGTCTCATCCTCAGAACTTTGTTGGCGACTGGTGTTATGTCGATCGGAAGAAACTCTTCTTCTTCCCTCTGTTGGTGGACCGATGAACCTCTGGATCAGGTCAAAATTTGCGGGAATTTTGAAGTTCATAAGTTTTCCTTTGTTTTTCTGAATGTGGATCTTTTCCCAAACCAGATCCACATTCAGAAAAACAAAGGAAAACTTATGAACTTCAAAATTCCCGCAAATTTTGACCTGATCCAGAGGTTCATCGGTCCACCAACAGAGGGAAGAAGAAGAGTTTATTCTGATCGACATAACACCAGTCACCAACAAAGTTCTGAGGATGAGACATTTATAGTCTAGAAATCGCGATCAACTTAGAAAATTTATATGAGGAGAGGTAAGAAACATTTAATTTCACCATAAATTAAACCTCATAGTGATTAATTCTTATAAAAGTTAAATTTACACCTTATATTGAACTTTTATAGGAAAAATCACTATGAGGTTTAATTTAATCTGTAATTTATACCTTACCTCATATTTTGTTTCTCACTTCGAACAGATTCTGGCAGACATCTCCCATCATTCTCAGCCAGAAATCTACAGTCCAGTTGAGAAAGCTAAATATGAGTTGATTCAAACTTGAGAACTAATCATGTCTGGCAGCAATGTACAGTATTTCATACCATCTAGTTTTATGTTCCAGCTTGTACCTTATATCAAATCATTTATTACTGTATTTTTATTTTTTTTTTAATATTAGACGATACATATTCAAAATAACAAGTTTATGCTTTTTAGTTGAAAATTTATTATATGTTACATGAATCACAAGTATGCTACATAGTACAAATAACTTAAGTCATAAATTGTATATTATGATACTTTTTTCTTTCTTTTCCTTTGTTTAACCTCTCCCTTTTACTTGTATGTGCCTTGATACAACATATTTGGAGAGGACTTTAAGCTCTGGATCACATACATTTATTTGACCACACAAGAGCATGGAGGGCCTTCATAGATGAGTGATAACTCAATGCCAGGACCATTTCTGAGACAACATCAACATTTAAGACACACACCATTCGCTCATAGATTTATACTTAACAAGGCAAATGTAATATGGCTTATTAAGATTGCAAGAGACGGTTTGCCGGTTATTCACCTTTTACAAAAATACTGTATGGCCCTGACTGATTATTGGCCATATTTCGAAACTTAATTATTAAATAGAAAATCTATTCTGCTAAGGTTTTGGTGGGTTCCCTTAGCGTCAAGACAAATGTCGAAATAGGTCCTTAGTTTCCCATCAGTAAATTAATTTATTCCCTAAAATCTTCTAAATTCAAAATTATTTGAGGCGATTTAACAAAATTAAAACCATAAAAAATGAAACTAAGCAACCTTATCTGGAAATATTAAACTCAAAATTATACTATTATCCAAGCTACTCTGCTAAGATTTTGGCGGTTTCCTTAGTGTCAAGGCAAATATCGGAGTAGTCTGCTAGTTTCCACCTGTAAATTCATTAATTTCTATCGACCTGGCCAAAGTGAGTGATAGAAGATTTAATTTCAATTTGGAGCTCCAGTTGCAGCCTTCCCACCTAAGAAGCATTGAACTTCAAAGGGTCTACTATACAACATATAAAAATTTTACAAGTCCAAAATTCCGATTTAAAAAAAATACAAGTCCCTATATTCCACTGAGAACGTAGGGACACTTACATTGCGACCAGTGCCTGCCAAACATGCTCCGAGGTCTCGGTAAAGTGCATTCAGCGCTCACATAGACCTACGGAAAATTTCAAAGTTTAAAATTATAACATCCAAAAAATTTTCTAAATCCACAACATTCCACCGGGAATGTAAGATCCCCCACAGCGGGCACACCGCCTGTCAACATACAACAAGCTGGCCATGGTAAAGCTCAGGAATGGTCAGTACCATGGATGGATGACCACTTGGGTGACCAATAAAGGTAAGAAGTTGAACCTTTTGGAGGCTGTAGAAATAAATAGATTGGAAAGTAGTAATAAACTGTTAAATTCTCAACTTGATTTGAATGAATCGCCTTTGTTAAATTAAAAAAATTTAAATAAATTATTGTTGTATTGTTAATTAGATCACTTGATATTACTATAATAACACAATTCATAATTTAACATGTCTGAAGAAGGTACAGTGTACCGAAACAGCTGTCACTGAATATATCTTAATAAATATGAAAATAAAATAAAACTAAGTTTTATTTTTATTTAATTAATTAATATTTGAACATAATTATCTACTTAAACGGGAACTGTCAACCATTGCATTTCAAAACCTACCTTGAAATTACTTCCAGAGAAGTGTTGTGATGTACAAAGGCCATAACAAAATAAATAAATAAAATCAACTGCCTTTTTAACTGCAAATGCCAAATTTCTAATTTAAACCATAGGGAAGTAATACAACATCTGATTTGATAGATTGTATAACCCTCACTACCTGCTGTCCGTGCTACATACAGTGGGTTGATATTGCTGGATTCTGGCTTCAATTTTTGTGCCTTGCAGTTAAAAAGGCAGATAATTTTTTGGACATGGCCTTGGCACATCACAATTCTTCTCTGGGAGAAATTTCAAGGTAGGTTCAATACACAATGGTTGTTAATATTATTCTCGTCTGTTAAAATGCCTACTTTTACCATGGCCTGTCTAAAAATGTAATTTTTCGAACATTAGGCCTATACCATAAAAGTTTCCTAATGGCATCTCTAGACTTTAATGTTGTTATCCATATTTGAGTGACCCCACAACATCAAATAATGCAAATTGTAATGTTTTGGTCCTGCAGATACATGAATTCATTCAAACAAAGCCAAATTATTTTGAAATGGCTTGGAAGTAATTACTTTGGTTATAGAAATAGTAATAGATTTAAGAAAACTGAAACTGATATTGAGGTAATGCATCATGCTAACTTGTACTGTCTTCAGCTAGGCAGTGGCAATAAATTAATAGTGAGTGGAGAACATATTTTTAACGACTCGCCTCATATAATTTCAAATTTCTTTGATACTGGTGGTTTCAGACAATCAGTCATGGCTTGAGTGGAAGCCATGACTGAAGAGGGACAAGCTATTGTCTGAAACCACCGGTATCAAAGAAATTTGAAATTATGTGAGGTGAGTCGTTAAAAATATGTTCTCCACTCACTATTAATGATATAACCTTATAATGTTTACTTCCCAATGTTAATTTAATTATAGTGGCAATAAATGTTTCACCCTTCCTTGGCTCTTCAGAGCTGCCATGCTCTGATTTTATTTTTATATAGAAATATGTTTAGTATAAGTGCTGTGATATTCTGTCTTCCATAATATTGTATAATTACACAAATGTCAATAAATTGTTAAATATATGTTTATTTGTGTGTTTTATTTTAAATGTACCTTGGTATTTTTTGATGAAAGTCAATCTCACTTCATGTGTGTGCCTTGAGATATGAGATTTTCAGGTTCAATACCAAATGACACCGATGAAGTTAAAATATATATATATATATATATTTAGCAGGTTTGACATCTTCCTGTGCCAAGTTAATCTACTGTCATTCTCCTCCATATATTTCTGTAATTCCAATCTCCATTATCCATTTTATATGACCACACCATTTTAATTTTTTTAAAGTGAAATCCACAATTGAAGTTTGAACTTTCATCTTTCATTTAATTACACTTTATTTAATCTCTTCTACAGTATAATTAAATGAAAGATGAAAGTTCATTACTTATTTTAGGAATTCACACTATGAGGTATATTCATTTAGGTAGAATTTTTTATCACTCGCCTCATATTATTCTTTTTTACTATAAACTTTTTTCGGAACATAGTTTCTGTTCCATCATAAGTATCATCATGACTGTTGTTCTGTCATCCTGAAGGGCCGTCCTTCGCTCCTTCCATTGGCTGACTGAAAAACCTCAAAACCAGATCATTCTCACCGGGAATTTCAAAGTTTATCAATTTCTTCTTTTCTCTCTTTTGAATGTATATCTTTTCCCAAACAGTAAATTCTTTTGGTTTTTCTATTTGTTTTATTAATTTAGTTTGTTTCTCGATAAGATGTTTTTCAGACCATGCATGGGCAGCCACTGCAGATTTATCTACTTCCCCTTTCTTGACATTCCTGTAGAAAAATCTGCAGTAACTGCCCATGCATGGTGTGAAAAACATCTTATCGAGAAAGAAGCTAAATTATTAAAACAAATAGAAAAACCAAAAGAACTTGCCATTTGGGAAAAGATCTACATTCAAAAGAGAGAAAAGAAGAAATTGATGAACTTTGAAATTCCCAGTGAGAATGACCTGGTTTTGAGGTTTTTCAGTCAGCCAATGGAAGGAGCGAAGGACAGCTCTTCAAGACGACAGAACAATGGTCTTGATGATACTGAGGATGGAACAGAAACTATGTTCCAAAACTAGTTTATAGTCAAAAAGAACATTATGAGGTGAGTGATAAATTCTACCTAAATGAAAGTTCATACTTCAATTGTGGATTTCATTTAGAAAAATTGAAATATTTTAATTTTATTTAAAAACTTTATATAATCTCTTCTATTCTACCAGTTATATTATATGGATGCGAAACATGGACTCTTACTTTAAGGGAGGAAAGGAGATTACAAGTATTTGAGAATAAAGTTCTTAGGAAAATTCTTGGACCAAAGAGAGATGAACAGACAGGTGAATGGAGTAGACTATTTCTTTATAGGAAGCCAGATATAATAAGAACAATTAAGTCTCGTGGACTGCAATGAGCAGGATATCTGGTACAAATGGGGAATGAAAGACTAGCATGGAAGCTTCTTGTAGGAAAACCAGAGTGAAAATGCTTGGTTGGTAGACCAAGAATGAGATGGGAGAATAAGATTAACTATGATTTGAGGGAAGCAGATTATACAGGGAATGATTGGAAATCATTAGCTCAAGATAGGGATGTATGGAGAGCTTATGTCTTTGCGGCCATGAACCTATGGGTTTGATAGTGCCATTGAGTTAGTTGGTTAATCTCTTTCAAATTCCAGCTGAACACCTCCAAAAATCCATTTCTGCAAAATTTAATTATTGTTCTGGATTTAATTCCCATGTTTCTACATCATGTCATTGTACTCCTTTTTATACGACAAGAAAATTTTATATTGACACCAAAATCATAATTGCATTTTACCAGATTTTCAGGAGAGCAAAAAAAAAACTTTTCTTTTCATTAATATGAACATTATCTGGTATGTCATGGCATCTCAATGTCAAAATCCCAGCATGACATAATTGCCATAACATACAAATGTTTATAATTACGAAAAGAGAGTTTTTTTTGCGCTCCTGATAACCTGGCAAAATGCAATTGTAACATATTGGGATTTTGGTGTTGATATGTGAAAAGAAGATAAAATGTTTTAAAACCTTGCATTAATACTTAACTTTATCTTGTACCTCAGATTTAAAGTTATATAACAATATATTTGAAAAAAAAGATGGCACAACTCTTGATGATGGAAAGTTACGAGTTTTGAAGAGTGATTCACACCAGTACGTTGTTACATGTTCTGACTCGTTTGAGAATAAAGCAGATGGTGTAAGTCTCTCTTCATGCAGTATTCCAATCATTTGCTTCAATGGAGCAGTTGGTAAGTTGCTCTTTTTCTGACGACGTGGCCCCACGTTCGATTCTGGTCAGATAGATTTTTTATTTATTATTATTTAATATCGTCATTAATTTTCATAATGCCTACATGTTACCAGTGTTCGTTATATAAATAAATTTGTATATATATGGAAATATTCCCGGTCGGGACAGGCTCCTGGGTGAGATTTTTTCAGGGTTTTTCCTCACCTGTAAGATAAATGTCAGGAAGCTTAGGGCCCAACAGTCCCCGAAAATCATCTGGCCATCATCATCATCATTCTTCACCAGTGTGGAAAGAAACGGGAAGCTACCACACCTACAGTTCCCTAGTAAAGCTGCAAAGCATAGCATGAAAAACCTCTGCCCTCAGGCAGAATTATTATGGAATGGAATATATGGAAATGAATAAATTAAAGGAAACAGTTCATTCATATATATATATATATATATATATATATATATATATATATATATATATAGAAAATGAATAATGGTTGTAATGTCTCATTACTTTGTTTACAAAACACATGTCATAATAAAATTATTTATTTCCATTACTATTTTCTCGGGGTCAGGATTTTTAAAACTGATCCAAACCTTCTGGAGGAACTATGGCCCTGGGGTCGACTCAGCCTATAACTGCAATGAGAACCAGACGCTTGTTCTGAGGTAAAGGCGGCCGTCACGCAGGGCTGACAACCCGACTGACATCATGTGCCGATTGTCAAGAAAAAGTGGGAGCCTTAACCTCCTACTACCCCAAGGGCCTCCTGAGGCCTGTAGTGGGATCACTTTACTTTTATTACAAAATGCATCCAATTAATATAAATTAAGTAGATATCTAATTTCATTATACAAGTAAGTCCTGAAGTACTGCATCGCTTCATACAGACAATTTCTAGGAGAGATTGTTGTGGTCTAGTGGAGGGAGCATCTGTTTCCCATGCATGAGATAACGTGTTCAATCCTGCTGCCATGTTTTTTTTCTCTCTCTCATCCTTATTTCAATTAATTTTCTTTCTTTTGTTTCATTTATTTTGCTTTGTTTTATATTCAGTATTCACTGCACTACTTATTTAGACGAAATTGTTTTCCATTGCATGACACACAACAAAATAGAATGGATTTAGTTTATAAAATAGTTGTATACTTGTGAACCAAATAGCTGATCTCTGATCATATACAGGTGGCTTTGTTCTGTGGCTTGAAAATTATCTGTGCACCAACAATTATTTCAAAGGCTGTGCAGTAATTATATTAATGTTATAAGTGGTTTTCTGTTAACATTGATATATTTATAATAATATTAACCATACATGATAACTGAACATAAGAATGGATTCCTAAATACTACAGGTAAGTATAACATCAATGGTAAACATCAGTCAATAGGTAAATAAATATTGTAGTCTTTTAATAGGTTTAAAACTCTGGCAAAAAAAAAACACTTCTCACATTATTGATGGGTGCTTAATTTAGGGTAAATTCTGAGTAACAAAATCTGTATATCCTCACCTTACCTCTATGTAATCACATGAAAAGCAATCAACTTAATTTGAGCTTTTCTTCGAAGGGATAATTTATTTCAATCATAAGGACATCAAAATTTTTTTTACTTTCTGAAAGAAATTAGACATGGGCAAAAATAAGCAATAAATGGAAAAAACATGCAATATTGCATTATAGGGGCTCATGCCATCTCAACTTCTCTGAACAAAATATTAAGCTAAATATATACAAAACAGTTATACGGATGTGAAACATGGTTTCTTTACTTTCAGGGAGGAAAGCTCGTTAATATTTGAGAAAAATTTCTCAGAAAAATGTGTGACCAAAAGTACTGACACAAGAATGGAGAAGACTTCATAATAGTGAGCTACATTTTTATGGGACATTAGAAGTACCAAGAAAAGTAAAGTCTCGCAGACTGAGATAGGCAGGATATCTATCGAGAATGGGAAATTAAAGAAGGGCATCAAAATTTAATATAGGAGACCAGAGAGAGAGCACCAAACTTCATCTAAGAAAACCAGAGAGAAGTATCTATTTTCAAGTCTCGATTTTTAATGCTCTGTATTAATATAACATAACAGTGAATGATTATATACCGCAGCAATAATGCTTTTAAACTACGCGCCATTTTTTCGGGATATGAACAAAGTGAAGATTCAATATATTTTGTTGGTACTTCTGTGTTTATGTATCCAAAGTTTATTGGTAATTGTGCGACAAATTCACATAAATTACACAAGCATGCAATCAGAGATAACCCACTATGGGCATCATAGAGAACCGATGGGCATGCAATAGCGAAAAAAAAAAAAAAAGGAAAGCACAATCATGGTTAAACAAAGAATGCTATGACAAGCGGAAAGGAACGATCATAGCACTGCACCGAGCAAGAACCACAAACAAAAATGAAGACCTAACTAGGTACGCAACGGTACGCAAAGCAATGCTTTGATTACAAGAACAAATGCCAGCTACATTGAAGAAGAGGCAAAACGAATAACCAAAGAAGCAAGAATAGACCCTTACATAGTTATCAGGAAATCAAGACCAACGACCGCGAGTGAAGTACCCATGGATACTTGGGAAAATCACTTCCAATGCATTCTAAACTACCAACAAAGAACAATGCCACAAGAAACATGTAGCAGAACAATAGTTGAAAACCCAGAACACATCACTAAAGAAGAGATAAATCACGCCATAACATCGGCTAAGAACAAAAAAGCAGCTGGTCCCAACGGCATCTATGATGAACACCTGAAAGACTCCCCGAGTGGGTTGTCTCTGACTCCCTGCATCTAATGGAAGACCCAGAGGGAAGATCTACGGCACAACTTATACAATGAAAATGTTTTTAATAATAACGGTAGCATTATTGCAACAAACCATTTATTAGCATGATAGTCTTGTGGTTATGGCTTCCGACTATAGTACATGAGGTACGAAGTTCGATTCACGATGAAATTACAGGTGATTTTTTTTTCGCTTAAAGGGTTATTCTGTTGTCGCTAACATTTCCTACTATTTTGAACGTTTTATAACGCATCTTAAAACACTGCATATAATTCATAAGTAATGGGAAAAACTTTTATTAGTTTCCAAGAATTGTTCGAAGTTCTTGACGTTAGATGGCAGCACATTATCTGTGAAACTAATTGTATGATATATTTGACATAGCCTAAAGAAAAATGTAAATAAATTAAAACAATTATTTATCCGTACCTCCCCAATTAGGGAATCTCTATTTATTCTTATCCATATTCATTTCTTAAACAATTAATCACTAGTTGATGTTGTTTTCTTTCTGTTACAAACTGCGCGTAATATGTTCTGACGTCATAATAATGAATATGTGACGTATTGTGTGTAAGTTTTCGGTTACTATATAGCTCCTGCACAACTTTTATTTGTATGGAAATTATACATGATCTATATGAGGCTTATACAGTGTATAACTAAACAACTGATGAAAGCATGTATAAGAGATTTTTATTAGCAAAACTGCAAATGTATAAACATAGGAAAAATTCCAGAAGCCCGGAGAACATCAGTAATAAAGATCATACATGAAGGGGAAGGAGACACCAACAATCCAGACTCGTACCGCGGCATTGCACTCGAAAACTCTGCGTTCAAATTTTTCTCAAAAATCTTAACAACCTGGATCACGAACATAGCGGGCAGGCACATTCCGGAATGCCAATATGGTTTCAAAAAGGGCAGAGGCACATTACAAGCGGCGAACTACCTCACAGACTCGATTGAAGGCACATTAAGACATAAGGGGAAAAATATTTCGCAGTATTCAACAATTACAAGAAAGTGTTCGACCTCATCAACAGAGATATACTCCTTCAAAAACTGAGACTGGTTTTAGAAGACTCAATCCCATTAACAACGATTGTGACAAGCATCCTAGATCACAACTACGTTCAGCTGTACGACGAGGTTACACTCTCAAAGAAAATAAAACAAACAAATGGGATACTGCAAGGGAACCCCATCAGTCCAGTGCTCTTTAACATCATGACAGCTGATATCGTGGATATCACCATAGATAGTGCGACATCGATCATAATGTACGCTGATGACATGGTATTGTGATCATCTAACAAAGAGGAACTACAATGCACATTAAACAGACTTGAAAAATGGGCAAATGAAAACTGCCTGCAAATAAACCACCAACAAACTAAGCAGATGACCTTCATAAAGGGAGGAAAACCCACCGAAAATGACAGGCTAATTCTCCTTGGTGACAGCAACTAGAAGTGGTATCGCAGTTCACCTACCTAGGCATCACCCTCCAAACAACGATAAAATCCTACAGAATACATGTGCAACAAAAGGTTACAGCAGCAATATACAGAATCGATCATCCCCAGTAATCATCAACAGAAACAGCAATGGCGGCATGTCAAGACAGTTATAACTCCCATAGCAACTTATGGAATTAATATAATATGGGAACCAAACTTTACAAACAGAAAATTGGCACAAATAGACGCGCAGTTCATGAAGATTAGTTTCTAGGGAGTTGGGAAGAAAAAAAAAAACGGCACCTTCAAGAATAACGTACGGTCCTATGGAGAGATACCTTCTACATTGAAGACATTAGGCAGTATCTTTCCTTCCTACCGAACACCTGCGCATACGAGACAACGCTACAAGAACTACAGGAGAAGAGGAATGGTATCTGCAGCGAATTCTACGTAACTGAGGCTATGTGTACGAGAGAGTGGACACAACCAAACTACGAGATGAGGCACATCCTAACACGATACGCAATCCATACCACAAGGTTTGCAGCACGAAGAGATTCCACGAGCCAAACCAAGAATGCATATGCGAACTGTGCAACAATCCATGTGAACGATATCACGTCGAAAAGTGTACAGAAAGACATTTATCTTTAAATATGTTTTGCTCAGACTAAATAACCAATCCTTTGCACAATTGTGCGCATTTACTTTCATTCACTGGCAATTGTGTAATTATAGAAAAGTGTCAGACGAAAGCAGCGGACGAGAGTATAAGACAAAACTCTTGTATAGTTCACTGTGAAGAAATGAAGCCAAGTGGTTACTCGTTTGACTGTTCGGTATGTTTTTATACTCTATGGTTTTCCTTTTGATTGGTCTTTGTAATTTATTTTAATGAAATGAACAAGTGTAGTGAAATTGTTACTAATAAATTCGAGTAAACTTTAGCTGATTTTGAAAGATCATGCGTGTTGTTACAATTTGAATGACGTATTGAATGTCACGAAAAAAAATGGTATGGGATTGTTTAGTTAAAAATGTTTATCAAATTTAACTTGCTAAAGTTGTCAGTGTTTATGGTAACCTGCAAAAATGTGTTGAGTTCTTTAAAATGTAGAATCTGATTGCCTTTATTGTGTTCAATACTTCCGAAGTTTGCAGTTTTGAAGTTCACTGCAAGGACATTATCTTTTGCATGAGGATAGTTTTCATAGTGTTACCAGACAGTTTCTCCGACGTCCTTCCAGAACGCAACTCAAGTATGCAAAATATTGAACTCTGTACCTGTATATTTCTCGCGTAACTGGAGGTAAAGATTTAAATTTATGTATGTTGACAGAAATGCAGATAAAAGACAAGCATGACGTAAGTAGCATTGTAGCTAAGTGGTATCAACACGACATTCTAAACGTACGTGCAGTATGTTTGGTTAGGCGCTGTGTTCGAATCTATCAATCATCTTCATTTTTACTTACACATTTCCTTTATAATATAACCTTATCATATTAAAATTAGACTTACATGTCAATTATATTTTTATTCATCTTCATATAGACCTACCTGCACTTGAGCTAGGAGTAATTTATTATATAATGGATAACTCACTAGCACTATAGAACCTGGAGATACATACCCCGATGGATATTAACTCTCCATGTATCCCAATCCCGAGCTAATGTTTCCCATTCATTACCTTTATAATTCACCTCCTTAACCCATTTGCCTCAAAAGATGAGGTAGACTCGCCACCAGTTAAATGGCCTTCAACTCAGAGGACGAGGTAGACTCGCTTAACTCTGCTGTTATATATTTTGAACCTTGACAGGGTAATCTTATGTTAACATTTATGAATAGTACTGGAATGTGTTTTTGCCCTCACCCTTATTGTGATCTCAAGTACCATTATCTTTTGTTTGTTTTGAATGTCTGAAAATAGACAATATAATTTATGGTAATAAATCCGGTTTCTGGGAAAATGCATTGAGCATTTAAACCTGAATTGAATGGGTTAAATGTAGTTAATGTTATTCTCCTATCTCATTCTTGGACTATATGCTAGGTGCTTTCCCTCTGGTTTTGCTATAAGAAGTTTCCATGCCCCTCTTTCATTCCATATTCATGTCACATGTCCAGCCCTTGCAGTGTCCAAGACTTGACTATTCTTAGTGCATCTGGTATCCCATGAATATCGTGCTGTTCACTGTTGTGAATCACAACGGGATCAGAATTTTTAATCTGGCCTGCACTTTGTGGTATCACTTTGGCTCTGAGATTGATACAGTTTGTAATGGAAATGAGTACCAGACATTTGTTCAAGGGATATTGGCTCTGAGATTGACACAGTTTGTAATGGAAATGAGTACCAGATTTTTGTTCAAGGGATAAGGTCGAGAAACGGGTGCACACAAATTCTTCTAAGTTCCACCAGAATCGCAGTGCGCATGCAGAAGTTGCTGTAATGGTTAATGTAGCTTCAGTAGATGGCTCTGAAGTCGGCGTTACCAACTTTGGGAATAAATTTCCAAATGCTAAAAAGAATGGACGTAAACTAACTTCCCATTTAATGAAACCTAACAAGACAATTTACATGCATATTATTTAATAAACTAATTTTACATACACTAACACTAAATATGGTTTGGAATTAAATTCAAATGTTGGTAACTCTGATGTGAGATACACCTAGCGGATGTTACATGAAGCATTTCTGCACCTGTAGAATTCTATGTACAATATTCATGTAATTTAGAAATATTTAAAAATTGTAAGAAATGTTTATAAAATGGTTCCAAAATGTTTAAAATAGTATGAAACATTATTATAAATGGTTAAAAAGTGTTTAGTGCATCAGTGGCATAAGAATGTTAGATGGAAAATTGTGTTTATCTTTAAGTGAACCTCAGCCCAGCCATCATACAGATCTGACAACCAGGTTGACATCTCATACTGATTATCTAGAAAGGTGGGAGCCTTAACCTCCTACTATCCCAAGGACCTGTAGTGGGACCACTTTACTTTTTTCTTTTTTTTACCACCATTTTATATTTTTCTCCATTCTCCTGTCTATTTCACTTCTAAAACTTTTCCTAAGAACTTTTTGGAATGTTATATACTATAACTGGATTAGATTAGATTTGTTAAAATGGGTTAAATTTTTTTTAAGACCCTAACATGGCAACATTAGTTTTGGTTCATTGTATTATCCATCTCTACTTTATGGAATGAATGAGATGAAATCTACCCCGGTACTCTGTGGTGATATGTAGTCTGATATGGTTTTGTTGGTTTGATACACACAAATCATTTATACAGGTATGGCACAATAAGTGGACATCCAAATTTCGAGATAATTTTGATTTTAAAATGAAAAACAATTTGCAGACCATCCAGAAACAAAGCTGTAAAATAACAATTTATAAAGCACTATTCTCTATATTACCTGAAGTAAGTGGCTGCCATTGTGGTTGTGATGTCAGATTCGATGTTCAGACGTTAGTCCAGGGTGAAAACATGTTTTCTTCAATAGAGATGTGAAAATATAATAAATATTTTATTGTAATAAAAGTGAACTGCTGTATTTCCAAATGCTATATTTCCAAAAATACATACACTCAGATTCAACCCAGGAAGTTACTGTGTGTTTGGAATAGGGAACTGGGTTGCCATTTAAACAGTATTTTCTTGAGAGAAATCCTATATAAAACTGAAGATTGCAATGCAGCAGGTACATAGTTGTAAGTTGTAGCCATCCAAGCCATCCCCTCATAAATAAAAAAACAGTACCACTTGTCACTGAGCTCTTGCAGACCTGTACTAACCTGTGTGAAAATGTCGACTCTCGTATTTACTATAAAACTGGTGTGCATGCTGTAAAAGAAAAAACTATGTTTTTTTAAATGTATAGTACATAGATTTGGAAAAAGTACTGGTAACCTTGCCGCTCCACCCCTCCTTAACAAACAAATAGGTAGGGGGACACTGGCATAGCCCATAAGGTCTGTAGTAACTTCCTGGATTGAATTAAGAGTGTAGCAAAGAGATTGAAATTTAATAAAAATCACATCCTCGCATAGAGTTTAAGAAAAATGGTTTAACTGAATCGATTGTCAATAATAATCGATACGTCATCGTACGTATTTCTTGAAAATCAACAGCAATTTAGCCCTTACAAAATATTCAATAAATAGATGCCACTTATTTATAACATAATCTTCGAAATTTGTAATATAATTTATTAGAATACATGTATAATAACCTAAAAGCTAACCTAACATATTTAAATTACTCTAACCTGTAAAAGTAATAAATAGAATGGTATTTAGACAATATTAAATTACAGGTATGTAAATAAATTATACTATATGTGTAAGAAACAAAAAGCTAACCTAACCTAATTATGTATAATAAACTCTTACTCTAACCTAGTCTCTTTAGTGATGGTCTGCAGATTTTCTTGTTTTCTTCTTTGGTGATCATAAGCTTCATTTTAATATCAAATTTATATCGAAAAGGGGATGTCTCATACAGTAAACTAGTGAAATGTGTATTTTGTAGTGCTTATACAATGTTATTTTACTGCTTTGTTTCTGGATGGTCTGCAATTTTTTTTTTGTGTTTTTATGTTTAGTGGTCCTAAGCTTCATTTTGAAACCAAAATTATCTCGAAATTCGGATGTTCACTTTTTGCACCATAACGCATTTACACATGACTCATACAGCTGTTTATTTGGGCTGGGCCCAAGGCCTTGAATTGACACAAGGCTTGGAAATACAATAACTGTCTGGGACTATTGAACCTGGAGGTTCTTGACCATAAGTGCATAAACGCTACATATATTTGTATTATCCAATCTTTCCCTGCATTCTTCCTTAAATCATCATTAATGATATTCTTTCACCTCATTCTTGGTCTATCATTCCTGTGGTCACCCATGGTCTGGAATTTAGATTAGGTTTATGTCTAAGGACTCTCTTGGTGCTTCATTGTCATACATCACCCATCCTGTCATCAGAATAATGTAACTTTGCCTTCGAGGTGCCCCAACCTCAGAAGTGAGTTACAATTTTGTCAATGCCAGAAATGTCTTCAGGTAATTGATGATATTGGATAAAAAATATCCTTTCTTACAAGCTTAATGTACATAATTTTGGGAAGTAATACAAAATTGCATGTAGTGAGGATTGAACCAGGAACTCTCAATGGAGAAGCTAGCATATTACCACTGAACTACAAAATGTGGTGTTGTCAAGTTGAAATAAATTCATTAGTTGAGTTGGACAACCCATGTACTTGCACACTTCTTGCATATATTTTATTTTTACTATTGTTTCAGTATGACTGATACCGGAATCAGATTCTCCTTATAGTAATTAAACTTAAAATATAACAAAAATGACTCTCCACGATCTTTAAAAGTTCGGAAACTTCTTGGTAATTGAGTAATTCCACTATATGGTTCCATCCATTCATAGTAATTCTGCCCGAGGATAGGTCTTTCACTGCAATCATAGCATTTTCATGCTATGCTTTGTAGCTTTACTAGGGAATTATAGGTGTGGTAGCTTTCCATTGCTTTCCACACCGGTGAAGGATGGTGATGATAAAAATAAGGATGATGATGATGATGACCGGGATGATTTTTGGGGACTGTTGGGCCCTAAGCTTCCTGACATTTGTCTTACAGGTGAGGAAAAACCCCGAAAAAACCTCACCCAGGAAGCCTGTCCCGACTAGGTATCGAACCCGGGCCTGATGCATGACAAGGCAGCATGCTACCTCATGACCACAGCGGTGGACACTATATGGTTATGATGAGTTATTTTTGTTAACTATTTAAGGAAGCGATGGATTTTTTGATACATAAAATTCCTGAGTATGAGTTCCCTTGAAAAGGAAATAATGATTTAAGTCCTATATAATACATTTACAGCACGTAAAAAAACTAAAGCCTGACAAAGAAGGCATTTGAGGAAAATTTGTTGGTCCTTTCACATCCACATTTGAATTGTGATATTAATGATTTTAGTTGTTAAAGAGCACCGTTAAATAAAATAATAGCATAATACCATAACATTTTGCAACACGAGTAGATATAAAAGTACAGTTGGAGTAACTGATGTGACCACTGCATTTTCCAGTGTAATCATAAACATAAATAAGAGTTTTGTATTCAAGCATATTTAGTAGTCAGAATTTATTTTGGAAAAACTGCACTTAAACTTAACGTGAAATATTTTTTAAGTCCTATAGAACAACAGTGTTCATGCGCCAGAGTTTATAGAGCCAGCGATAACCCACCATTGAACCACATCTCAGTTATCATCCTCCATTACTATCGATATCGTACTAAAGTTAAAAAATCTTATGCTAGATACCAGCATGTCACTATGAAATTTAAATGACCAATCTTGGCAATAAATCCCCAAATTATGTTAAAAAAATATATTAATAATATTAAAATTACCAAATGTTTATTAAAATGGGTGTACACTTATCACTCCCTAATGCCGATCCAACCAACGATAACCCAAAACAGCAACAGAAAAATCATAGACTAAGTAACATACTCTGTGGAGAAAATACTCGTAGCAGTTAGCATCACAATATTGTCTAACAGTGTCATATTATTATTTTTTGCATATTTAAATAAATATTTGAAAATTGTCTATTAATGTTATAAAAATTGTTTGAAAACGTTTAAAATATTGAAAAATGTTAGTAAATACAGAAGAGCTATAGTTTACAACAATACACTGAAAAATCAAGCTTAAGTAAAAGTGCAGTTCAGCCTTTATTTTAACCGGGGTGATTAAAAATAGGAAAACCTTGTAAAGTAAAAATGGAAGAACCAACAAGACCTTGAGAATTAAAGAACTTGTGACAATTCTTCAATTCATGTTGCTGATGACAATGGATATAAAATTACTTGCATTATTATTATTATTAAATTAATATTAATAAATTAATAAATTTAGCTTCTCAATATTAATTTAATAAATGATGCTATAGCTGTATGGAGTCCCTTCATGTCTTCTTGAGGTAGAAGCCATTCATTGTGTATTTGTGAATGATGATTCATTGAATTTGAATGTGGGACCAGTAGAGTAAGGCAAAGGAAGAATTTCTGCTTGGATGGGAATGAAGCCTGGATTAGCTCAGTGGACAGAGCATAAGCACGGAAAGAAAGTTTCGTGGTTCGATTCCCGGTTCAGGCAAACATTTTTTTCTCTTTACCATTGATTTATTACTTGCATTCTTATATTTGAAGAGAAAAATTATACGCTCAGACCGGGACTTGAACCCGGGACCCTTGGTTCTCTAGACCAAGTGCTCTACCAACTGAGCTACCTGAGCAAGTACCGATCTAAACGCAAATCTTTCTCTATATACATTGTAATTCCCATCCACCAAATGCTGTGAAGCCATGCTTCTATCTTGCATCTGAGCGTATAATTTTTCTCTTCAAATATGATTTATCCATCATTGAGATGTACGAAATCAATAATAAAAACTTGCATTCTGTTTCATTATTTACACATTTGTTACATTCATTATGTATACAAATTCATTTCAAGGTCATTGCACAGTTTTTATCCTCCTGACTCACAGTATGTGGGCTTGTAGGTGAATCCCATGCATTGTATAGAATTTTAAGGCTTGAGAACAAATGGTTGAGGTAGGTGAATTTATCTTTGAGGCAAATTAAATTCCTTATTTCTCTAAGGATATATATTAAATTCTTGAGTTGTTCAGGACAGCTACAGAAACAGAAGTGTAATTTTTATAGCTTTAGAGATGGAATTTGACCAATTGTCAAAAGTTATGTACCTCCATGTTCTAGTTTCATGGAGCGGTATATGCATGTGCATATAGTGAATGTTTTGCACATATCTGATTTTAACATATTCTGTTATACTCGTGTGCATCAGGAACTCCAAGAGATTGGTAATTTTCTGGATTAAGGCTGTAAATGTATTATTCTAATTACACTGGTCAACATGATTTTTGTCTCATGAGTACCAATAGTTGTTACTTATTTTAGGAATTCTCACTATGAGGTATTTTCATTAAGGTAGAATTTTTATCACTCACCTCATATTGTTCTTCTTATTTGACTATAAACTAGTTTTGGAACATAGTTGTGACGATACTGAGGATGAAACAGAAACTATGTTCCGAAACTAGTTTATAGTCAAATATGAAGAACAATATGAGGTGAGTGATAAAAATTCTACCTTAACCAATAGTTGTACTTAATGCAGATTTTTATCATATTTTCAAATATGTATTCAGAATTTCTCCATCACCCAGTTTTTTTATTTCAATTTCAATTAATGGAATTAAATAATAATTTTTTTAATGAACATTTTTTCGTCCATTTGTCCATTGTAAAATAAAACCAAATGAGTTAACTCAAATGGTTTTCTGCTATGGAAAAGATATATCAAGGTAATCGAATCCTAATATGCTGGCCGGTTATTGTTGGACCATCAAGAGGGATGCTCCACAGGCTAAATGTAGCAGAACATTGTCATTTCTTACTTTCTAGGTGAGTCTGAATGTTCGAATATTGTGTAGTTACGAATATAGAAAATATTAAAATGTTTGAAATTATAAATTCCTGTCTCTCGGAAACCTTTTGTGATGGAGAAGAACCGATATCATATTTGAATTCAGGAGAAAAAATACTATCAGAATCACATATTTTTCTTTGTGAGACAAAAAAAGTTTATTTTTTGTTGCTGAGTGTTGTTTCAGAAGCAATCAATTGATTTGGTGTTTACTTGACGAAAATCCATGATGTTTATTTATTAAATAAAACTATCAAAGTTTATATGATTTTCATAAATATTTTAAAACACAAATAGCCTCAACTGCACTTCTACTAGCACTTAATTTTTCAGTTATATTGTTGTAAACTATACCTCTTCTTCTGTATTTACTAAAATTATTTAATATTTTAAACTTTTTCAAACAATTTTTATAACATTACTAGACAATTTTGAAGTATTTATTTAAATATGCAAGTCACAATATTATGACATTGTTAGACAATATTGTGATGCTAATTGCTATTTTCTCCACAGAATATATTACTTTGTCTATGATTTTTCTATCGCTGTTTTGTGTTATCGCTGGATGGATCAATGTTAGGGAGTGATAAGTAAGTGTACACCCATTTTTAATAAACATTTGGTAATTCTAATATTATTAATATATTATTTTAACATAGATTTGGGGATTTATTGCAAATTTTGGTCATTTAAATTTCATAGCAACGGATAATAATCGAGGATGATAATCGATATGTGGTTGAATTGTGGGTTATCACTGGCTCTATAAACTCTGGGACATGCGCACTGTTGTTCTATAGGACTTTGAAAATATCTCATGCTAGTTTAAGTGCAGTTTTCTCATAGATATTTTATGAAAATCATATAAAACTTCGATAGTTTTATTTAGTAAAAAAATGAAAAGCATTTAAAATGATTTTTAGAGTTTTTGGTCCAGTATTTATTCAAGGGAAATGGAGAAGGAAATGAATGATTTATTGGCCATAAAAATATTACAAGCTGTGCTGATAAGATTTTTACATCCTCTTTCACATCTGTGTAGATGGGATAAAAAGAGAAAAGCTGATATTCACGAAAAGTTAAAAGTTCAAAACATGGTAGAATATATCCACATATATAAAAATAATTGGTTAATCACCTGCACTGAATTGATTCAAATAATATTCCACTATCAACCTAAAGGACATAGTGATAGAGGAAGGCCTAAACAGCACGAGAAAATTCAATAATATTTTAATATGTAGGGACAGGCACAACTGAGCCTAAAACTAAAATGTTCATGATGATGAATATTAAAGCCTTAGGAATAAGATGGTCGAGTAATGGAACAGTTCCTAAAATGGTTTTGAATTTGAAAATTTAAATTAGAATTAAAATAGTACGACTTAGGAAATGTTGGCTTGTTGTAGAGAATGATCTGTGGAGTCTGGTTGTGAGAAATTGGAAAGTGCAGCCAGAGATATAACTGGAAGGCTGTTGTGAGAGAGACCAGGTGTCATTTTGTTAGAGTATAGAGCCATATATGATGATAATGATACTGTTTGCATAATGAATGTTTATCATAAATGAAGTTTGAATTAATTGAAGAGAACAGACTTTATACTTGCATGGAAGATGTTTAGTTTTTGTTGTATCAGTCCTAGTTTGTTCATCACTGTGGTCTCGAGGTAGCATGCTGCCTTCTCATGCAGCAGGCCTGGGTTCGATCCTCGGTCGGGGCAGTTTTTCTGGGTGAGGGTTTTATCAGGGTTTTTCCTCACCTGTAAGACAAATGTCAGGAAAACTTTAAGGCCCAAACGGTTCCCGAAATCATATGGCCATCATCATCATCATCCTTCACCAGTGTGGAAAGCAACGGGAAGCTACCACACCTACAATTCCATAGTAATAATAATAATAATAATAATGCTTTATTTATTCTGGCAGAGTTATGGCCATAAGGCCTTCTCTTCCACTCAACCAGTACAAATACAAATAAATATTTGACAAATATAGATATACACTATACTAATTATAAACAGTTATAGATACATTAAATGTAGCAATGTAAATTTCATGTACAAACATTTTATAGGATAATAACAATAATAATACTTGTGATGATAATACTAATAATAATAATATAATAATATCATAATAATATAAATATGGTAAATTATACGAGAAACACCAATTAATATATATACCTTACACTGGGTAATAATGAAGTCGAGATTAGAGCAAATATAAATTTAGATTTCTTTTAATTGATGCCAATGTCCGGCAGCCCCCTTATTTCTTGTGGTAGGGAATTCCAGTTGCGAGAAGTGAAGATGGCATGTGACATGGAGTGATGTGATGTCCTATGTTGCGGTACATTAAGCAAGAGACTATGTTGTGATCTTGTGTTTAAGTTATGGTTTGAGGATAGATACTGGAAATGGGATGATAAATAATTGGGAGTCGAGGTATGTAGGATCTTAAATAAGAGAATTGGACAGTGCGATTTTCTTCTCTCTTTTAGATGTAGCCATGACTATTCATGGAAAAAATGGAGAAATGTGATCATATTTTCGAACATTAAATATGAATCTGATACACACATTATGGACACGCTGCAGTTTGTCCGACAATCCGTCACTTATGTCAGTTAGAAGAACGTCACAATAGTCAAAATGCGGCATCACTAAGGTTTGGACTAAAATTCTTTTAAGAGCTGTAGGAAGAACATTTTTGAGATGCTTTAGGGAATGCATTATGGAGAAAATGCCATGATTGCAGTGAAAGACCTGCCCTCGGACAGAATTACTATGGATGGATGGAGTCCTAGTTTCTGCTCCATATATGATAACGGGTCAAACTATTGTTTTGTATTTGCGGGTTTTGCTTTCTATTGACATATGATTAAGAAAATCGTAAGAACTATTCAGGGGAAAACATTATTTGATAAAATACACAACTCAGAAATTAGGGACATATGTCATATTCAAGACATAACCAAATTTATTATAGATAGATGAAAATATTGGAAGGGTCATATAGAAAGAATGGAAGAAAACCGACTTGCAAAAAGAGCTAAAGAAGATAGACCAATGGACAGGAGAAGAACAAGAGGAAGACCAGCCAAGAGATGGATAGACAGTGAATGCACATCCAATGTGTCTTACTCCAAGGAGTAATTTTGGAAATAAACAGGATGAAAATCCTACAAATTATGTTTAAGAAGAAGAAGGAAGATGATGATAACTGAAGAGAAACATGTTTAATTTGCAATTCTGTTTTTTAACTATTTTAAAAAATCTAGAGTTTGACATCAGCCCTGATGAAATACAGAAAGTCTTCTGACACAGACAATCAACAGATACAATTTGGCATTATACCAAGAAAGTATAGGTGTGAAGGAAGTTGTTTGCCAGCATATTGACTCATACACAATCACTCATCAACTCCATTTAGATGGTTTTTGGAAAAAGAGAACAATTCAAATATTTTTTTCAATTCCAATTCAATTTATTCATCCAACTGGTCATATACAGGATATGGGACAAGTCAAATTTTTACAATAAAGTACAAGTACAAATAAAACTTAAATCAAAGCCTTACATATATACAAAATGAGCATTCAACAAAATGAACATTTAAATTAAGATAAAATAATTTTAACACTCTTTAAATTAATTCTATAAGTCATAGTGCATTTATTGTTCGTAATAACCACTTCATAAATTTATCAACCACCGAATCTATTTGGAACTACTGGCAAATATGCAATACGACTCTCCCCAGCCTCCTATGAATCAAGGATTCCAGGGAGACAATTCAATTATCTGTCTAATTGGAAGTATTTTTGAACAAGAAGAAAGATTTTTTGCAGTGAACATTCATGTAGAACCTAGGCTAAACAGATTTCAGTTTTTAAACTATTACAATGTATTCTAATTTGCATTGTCCTGAATTTTAAGAATTAATTCTTCAAAACTATAAAAAACAGTTTTCTATTAATATCTAACATAAGCAGAAACAATGTTTTGAGATATACTACTTCAAAAATTGATTTACAAAAATAATATTTTTTTAAATAATTAAGGTTTTATTTAGGCTGACAGGTTTGAATATTTATTTCAAGAAAACCGAATATATTACATTGAAAGATGGAAAAAATGTCTTACTCCATTTCACAATAAGTGTTTGAAAGATAACCATGATCATGAAAACTTTATGTATAAGTAGGAAGTGTTGATTGGATCTGATTCAAGAATGTATAAATAAATATTCAAAGATAGAGTTGTTAATGTGTCGGTATTTTATGAACACTTTAAAAATGTATGTTAGGAGGCAGCTGTATATTACATCACACAATGAATGAGATTAAATAAGGATCAAGGCTGCCCCCTCACTAAATTTCTCAACACATTCAATATTATAAGGGAATATAAAAAAAACTAAAATCATTTGAAAATTTGCATTTTCTAAATTAGATTATTTTATTAATAAATGTAATATGTTGATTATTACTAATTTTTTTAATTCTAGTTATTGTATGTCTGTATGCCTGCCTGTATCTCTGTCTGTCTGTCTCCATATATCCCCATTGAAGAAGTTAATTGCTGTCCCAAGTTGTGGCGACGTTTCGAAGCAGTAATTCTCTTCATGCCCGACATTGTAGTAACATTTTGAAGGATTGGTGTCCCAAAAAGAATTACTGGTTCAGGTTGGGTTTGATTTTCGGTAGAGTTGGATTCTCTTCTCAAGGTCGGAAGTTGGTACACTGGATAGTAAAACACTTTTAAAATCACTAAAAAATGTTTCTTGTAGAAATAATTACAAATTTATTCACTTTGTAGGTTCCCAGCAGATTAAGTAAATTTAAGTGGTATTATTCTTCATTATCAATTATAATAAATTCTTTTCTTTTCTGGAATCAATTATTCTTGTATTAAATATTACATTTTATCATGAGAACTCTTCTTGCTTCCGTCTCTGTGAAAAGTTATATGCAGAATGATTAGTGTAATTCTTTTATAATTTTAAAGAACATTATTACATCACATGATGGTAATTTTAAATTCTATAGGTTAATAGTCCATTAAATATAAGGTTTAAACTTGATTTGTTAAATCAAAAAGTTAATTGTTTTAACATCCAGTCAGAATTTAGTTTACTTTCATTTGAAAATATGAAGTAAAGCAGGTGTTCTTATTACAGTTATAACAGAAAGCTTTATAATTCTGACAACAATGACTTAAAACAATTTTTAAAAGCATTATTTATAAAGACTGTTATGTAATACAATTTCTTTTTCTTTAATTGTTACTGAGACATTTTTATTCAACAATGAACAACAATGAATTATTTAGATGTTTTTATTTATTTAAGTTATATTTAAATATTAAAAGAATTTTAAAGTATAAAATTATTAACTTAAAACTTTCATATTTATTATGATATTAAAAATCTGCTATACCATGTGGGGTAAGGATGGTACCTTGCAGAAGTTACTTAACTAAACATAATTTAGTTATGCTTAATTCCCTATAGATGTCAGCAATTGACAGCTGATTAGCTAATCAGTCCAGATAACTAGTAGGCAACTAAGGTGTTACTTGGTTGTGATAGTAAAGTAAAGTAATCCCACTACAGGCCTCGGGAGGCCCTTGGGATAGTAGGAGGTTAAGCTGCCACTTTTTCTAGACAATCAGAACTTGATGTTAGCCGGGTCGTCAGCCCTGCGTGACGGCCACCTTTACACCCAGAACAAGCGTCTGGTACTAATTTCCGTTGGAGGCTGAGTCGACCCCAGGGCCATAGTGCCGCCAGAAGGTTTTGGTCAGTTTAAAAATCCTAATGCCACTGGGACTTGAACCCTCGACCTTCCGACTTGTAGCACAGTGCCTTAACCACTATGCTACGGCATGCCCAGCTAAATAAATTTTGCTCAGAAGTTCAAATTTAGGCTTGAGGTTCTTTTAAGAGCCCAAAATCCTTCAGACACGAGATCCACAATTCAAAGTCTCTTCTGGAGGACTAGTCCCATGGAATTTTTCATCCTAAAAAGTTCATCAATCCCAACCGGGTTCGAATCTGCGACTCTTGCGACCAGAGAGAGGTATGGAACTTAGCTTCTTGACCATTTAGGTCAATTTTGTAGTGTCATAGTAATAGTAGTAGTAGTAGTAGTATGTCCTGTCACTCTTTAGTGGATCATAAGGCCTCGGTGAGAGCTTTCCAACAAACACAATATGTTGCGGTGGCCTTCACTTCCTTCTGTATCTTTCCACATCTTTCCATTTATCGTCCTTCTCCATAATCCTCTCTGACTTTTTACTCTCTGTGCTCCTTGAGTGTTCCATTCCAATACTGTTTCTCTATTGTTTTGTTAGATTTTCTTAGTGTGTGACCTATCCATCTCCATTTCCATCTTTTAATTTGGGTCTCAATTGATTCTTCCTTTGGACTCTTACTTTAAAGGGAGGAAAGAAGATTAAGAGTATTTGAGAATAAAATTATTAGGAAAATTTTTGGGCCAAAAAGAGATGAACAGACAGGTGAATGCAGAAAATTGGATAATAGTGAACTACATGATATGTATAGGAAGCCAGATATAGTAAGAACAGTTAAGTCTCATAGACTGTAATGGGCAGGACATGTGGCACATATGGGGGATGAAAGAGTGGAGAGCTTATGTCCATGTGATCATGAACCTATGGGTTCAATAGAGGCAGTGGGTTAGTGAGCCACATGATATGTATAGGAAGCCAGATATAATATGAACAGTTAAGTCTTGTAGACTGTGATGTGCAGGACATGTGGCACATATGGGGGGATGAAAGAGGTGCATGGAAGCTTCTTGTAGGAAAGCCAGAGGGAAAATGCTCAGTTGGTAGACCAAGAATGAGGTGGGAGAATAACATTATCCATGATTTGAGGGAAGTAGATTATACAGAGGAGGGGCACGCCGTAGCGTAGTGGTTAAGGCACTGAGCTACAAGCCGGAGGGTCGAGGGTTCAAGTCCCGTTGGGGTCAGGATTTTTAAACTGACCTAAACCCTCTGGCGGCACTATGGCCCTGGGGTCGACTCAGCCTCTAACGGAAATGAGTACCAGAAGCTTGTTCTTGGGGTAAAGGCGGCCGTCACGCAGGGCTGACAACCCGGCTGACATAAAGTGCCGATTGTCTAGAAAAAGTGGGAGCACTAACCTCCTACTACCCCAAGGGCCTCCGGGTCTGTTGTGGGATCACTTTATTTTGGGGGGCACGCCGTAGCGTAGTGGTTAAGGCACTGAGCTACAAGCTGGAGGGTCGAGGGTTCAAGTCCCGTTGGGGTCAGGATTTTTAAACTGACCCAAACCTTCTGGCGGCACCATGGCCCTGGGGTCGACTCAACCTCTAACTGAAATGAGTACCAGACGCTTGTTCTGGGGTAAAGGCGGCCGTCACGCAGGGCTGACAACCCGGCTGACATAAAGTGCCGATTGTCTAGAAAAAGCGGGAGCCTTAACCTCCTACTACCCCAAGGGCCTCATGAGGCCTGTTGTGGGATCACTTTACTTTACTTTACTTTAGATTATACAGAGGATGATTGGAAGGCATTAGCTCAGGATAGGGATGAATGGTGAGCTTATGTCCATGTGGTCATGAACCTATAGGTTTGATAGAGCCAGTGAGTTAGTTATGTTGGTTCTTCCTCTGTTATTCTCCATAAATTTTCGCTACTTATCATCGGCAAATGTACATTCATAATATTGAACACCTAATTACAAAAGACTAAAGTTTTATTATTCTTGTGTTATTTGATAGCAGGTTTCAGATCAATATTATAAAAATTGTAGTGTTAGTAATTTCATTGATTCATTCATAGTATTCTGCTCAAGAACAGGTCTTTCACTGCTAACTCAGCATTCTCCACTCTCTCCTTAACTCAGCTTTCCTTTTTGATCTGCATACAAACCATTTATTTTAATATTTTCTATCATCTGTTGTCTTTTTCTGCCTCTACCTTTCTTTCCGTTGACCATTCCTTCTAGAGCATCCTTCAGCAGGCAGTTTCTTCTTAGTCAGTGGCCAATCCAATTTCTTTTCCTCTTCTTCATGAGTTCCAGCATTGTTCTTCTTTCACCTACTCTGTCTAGCACATCTTTATTTCTTACTTTGTCTGTCCATTTTATACGTTCCATTCTTCTCCATATCCACATCTCAAAAGCTTCCAGTCACTTTTCCTCATTCCGTCGTAATGTCCAAGTCTCTGCACCATACAATGCTACACTCCACACAAAGCACTTCACTAGCCTCTTCCTTAATTCTTTTGCCAAAGGTCTGCAGAAAATGCTTCTCTTGTTGTTGAAAGCTTCTTAGGCCATTGCTATCCTCTGCTTTACTTCTTGACCGCAGTTCATGTTACTACTGATAGTACATAAAATACCTAAACAAATTTAATTATTGTATTGTAGTTATTTAGAGTACTTGTGGGAGAGTCAAATGCTTATTTTATAGGAGCACAATGACAATAATGCACTCATAAGTATCATCATCATCATCATCATCTAGTCACATGTTCCCCCCTTTCCAGTGGTTAGGTTTTGGACAGGGTTACAAGGGATAGTGAAGTGCATTCTAAAACCTCTCCTATCCAAAACCTAACCTCAACCTGCCTGTGGTGCAAGCAACCTGCTTATAGCAGAGGGTGCTCTGGGGACCAAGTATTGGCAGTATAACCATAACATCACTTGCAGAGAAAATGCTGCATGGATGGAAACCACATCACTTTACCTCCTTGGACTAGCAACCCGTCGGGCAGTATTTTAGTGTGTTTTTAATTCTCACAACAAGCCTCAGATGGATCGGAGGAATAGTTCTGTTGATCTTCTTCTTCTTTATGGTTTAGGCTTATTTACTACCCTGTTCCGGCTCCAAATTGCTGCAGTTTTCATCTTTTCCTTGGTCTTCCCAAACTTCTTCTTCCTCATGGTGAATAGCTTTATGCTGCTTTTGGTATTCTCAGTCATCTTTGCCAAGTGTTCTTTCCAGTTGGTTCTGTATTTCACTATTGTTGTGTTTAATTCCTCTACTTCTAGTTGTTGTCTTTGATATCCTGCTATTGGTCTGAGGAATTTCATTTCAGCAGCTTGTATTCTGGCAGATTGTTGTGTTGTCACTGTCCATGTTTCGGATCCATAAGTAATAATAGGCACTGCCATTGTCTTGTATAATTTCATTATAGAGTCTTTTCTAGCTTTATTTTTCAAAGTTCTTTTTAGTGTTCCTGTTATACAATAAACTTATTTAGTTTGTTATTTATACATAAATACATAAATATCAGAACAATTGAATTTATCATTTACGACGAATGAGGTCAGATAGATTTCCCAAAGCCATACTTTGTTATTGTCCAACAGGGAAGAGATCTCTGGGCCATTCTAGATTTTAACAGGCCTCTAGGCCTATGACTTGTACGGATGAAGAAGAAATTTTGTACAAAAATCTCCATCTATCTTAGACATTCCATGTCTGTTTCCATTATTTTCCTTTCATTGAACTCCTCTTTTCTCGACATTCTTCTAAAATTGTTCTTTTTATTGTATCTTCTTTAACCTTTTGATCTCTTCTGTCCTAATCTGAATTCCAATGGTTGTCTTGGTATCCTTCTAATATTTATTCTTTTATTCAGCTTCAAAATTTCTCTTACTTCAGCATTCTGTATTATATTTCTTTTGGTTTTTTCAAGCATGCTGCTTAAATATTTCATTTTAGTTCCTTGAATTCTATTTAAGTTGTTCTTTGTTACTGTCCATATTTTGGCTCCATAAATTAACATTGGTTTAAAATAAGTTTTATACTTTTTTTTTACAATTTAATGGTATATCCAGATTACACAACAAATATTTTAATTAAATTTAAATTTAAAAATTTTCCTCAGAACTTTTTTCTCAAATGCTCATAAGCTTTTATCTTCCCTTAAAGTAAGAATCCATGTTTTGCAGCCATATAATATAACCAGAAGAATAACCGTTTTGTATATTTTCAGTTTAACATTTTTATATGAAGTTGGGATGACAAGAGTCCCTGTAATGCATAATAGCATGTGTTTCCAGAATTGAGCCTATGTGCATAGGCTAATCTAGTGAATAAATATTTTATACCACTGCTGCTGTGAGCCCTTTGATTGAAAATTTTACAATTAAATTTTTCTACCAGACCAGGTTTCTGCTAGTTGGGAAGCAAGGCATGCTACTGCCTCATCATGGTGGATCATTGTATTATTGTATTTATATGAATTTCTTGTAATCTTTGTTATTTACTTTTTTTTTTACTTTTTTTCAGAACGAAATATGAAAAATGAAGTTAACGAAAATAAATAAGCAATGAATGAGTGACCTGTTGTTGTATTAAGTTTATTTTTGAAGATCTGAAAATGGGGGAAATAATAGGATCTGCAAGTTTCCTTCATCTGGGACATCGTCTCCCTCTATGCAGAGGGCAATGTTTGTGGTTTTCTTAGTACTTTAGGGTAAGATAATTATATTATTTTCAAAGTTTGCATGAACAGAAAGTAATTGTGTATCATGATGGCTGTCATTGATGTTTTTTTATTATTAATTTAACACATCTCATTGAAGAATAAATTTAATTTGAAGAGAAAAATTTTCACCCAGACAGGACCCGAACCCGGGACCTTTGGTTTACCGTATCACACAAAAAGTGGAACATTTTAGTAAAGAAGCCAGATATTATTCCAGAAATTCCCCGTAAAACTACAGTAGCAAAATTTAGACTGCTTACAGAACATGACTATTTGGCCAAACATTTATATAAAATAGGAATCTACATGAATCAAAATTGTCCTCTATGCAACAAAGACGAAGAAATGAACGAAGAACATCTACAAACCTGTGAAGTATTACCTGTTGGATCCACCATAGAGAAATATTGGAGAGCAAGAATGCTAATGGCTTCATTGCCAAGGCCCAGCATTTGAAAACAACAACATCAACAACATGCTATTACCAACTGAGCTACCAGGGCTTTTAAAAGTAATGTTTAAATTCCCAATAAAGTCTTTTTAATTAAGAAGCTGCCATTTGCAAAGATGAAGCCACAGCTTCAAGCATTTGGTGCATGGGAATTACAATGTATATAAGAGAAAAATTTGCATCTAGATTGGAACTTGCCCCGATAGCTCAGTTGGTAAGAGCATTGATACGGTAAACCAAAGGTCCTGGTTTCGGGTCCTGTCTGGACGAAAATTTTTCTCTTCAAATTAAATGGCTGTCATTACTTAACAGAGAAAAGTAAGCCTTCTCCTCGTGTCTGGTATAATGTCAGGTCAAGGGATGAGATGAAGTCCCAATTATTGATATGCAAGGATACTGGGTGACCAGACCTGTCACACATCACAGGGACAGATGAATTGAAACAAAATATTTTCATTAATATTTAAAGGAAGTAACACTAAGAGGTTTATTTTATTTAATAGTTGAGTTAGAATTTAACACCTCACCTCATAATTATAGATTTCTAGAAGACATGTTTCAATACTTCTGCAAATTATCTTCAGTTCCATCTAAGTGATGAAATGGTGGTTGGTGATCCTATAGGTTGCTTCTTATTCCTCTGGTGACTGACTAATGAACTTCCAAAATAAATAATTTTCCCAGGAATTTCAAATTAATCATTTTTCTTTTATTTATCCCTCTGTTGACTGACCGTTATACTTCCAAATTAAATCTTTTTCCCAGAGAATTTCAAAATTCATTATTTTTCTTTTATTTATCTGAAGAAGAAAAGAAAAATAATTAATTTTGAAATTCTTGGTGAAAAATATTTAATTTGGAAATTCATCGGTCAGCTAAAAGAGGGAATAAGAAGCAACCTACAGGATTGCCAATCATCAATTCAGCAGTTAGATGGAATCGAAGATAATATAAAAAAGTATTGAAACATGTCTTTGGGAAATCTATAATTATGAAGTGAGGTGTTAAATTGTAACTCAATTATTTATTAAACAAAATAGTTGAAATGAATATGGAAATGTGCTGGAACAAAGTTTTTGGCAGAGGAAAATTGGAGAAACCCTGAGAAAAAAAAACCTGTCCTGGTTCTTATTCGTCCACCATGAATTCTACACAGAGTGGATGCGAACTCGGGGTACCAGAGGTGGAGGGTGAATGTCTGACCAGCTGCCCAACTCTCAAAATGCTGGGAGTAATTTCAATTTTCAAGTGACTTTAAACCATTGAGCTGTTCTTTTTGAAGTTGATAATTTATGTAGGAACTTCCTCACACAGCACAGCAGAAATTAAGTTTCTGTATCTATTATCAACCTCAGAAAAGAACAGTTAAGTCATTTACATTACAAAGACTGAAAATGAGGTTTTACAGTTGGGTTGAGTTGTTAACACTGATAACAAATTTTGAAACAGGTTTGTAAAAAAAATTTTCAATCCTTGCAATGTACATAATCTTATTTCGTAGTATGTCAAATTTATTTGAATAAGATTTTATCACCTCACCTCATATTCTTCTTCTTCTTCTTAGACTAGTTTTGGGACCTTCTTCGGTTCCATCCTCAGTATTTTCACTACTATTGTTATGTCATCTTAAAGAGCCGCCTTCAAGACGACATAACAGTTGTGAAAATACTGAAGATGGAATCAGAGAAGGTCCCAATACCATTCAAAGAAGAAGAAGAATATTAGGTGAGGTCATAAAATTTTTCTTAAATAAATAATACCTCATAGTGTTAATTCCTAAAAAGTCAAATGTCAAATTTAATTATTTAATTAAATGTAATATGTAAATTACATAACCACTTCAACAACTGATATAAAATTATTCTCTTAAATATGCTCACAATGAATTTGCTCATATGGAATGTTGAAGTTATAGCACTATTTTAGGATGAATAAAAGCAATATGTTCAAAATTTATGCTACAAGGGTCAGTCAAAAAGTGATGTATCTTAATTTTTTTCTCCCCAAATAAGTTAGTGATGTGAAAAATGTGTATTTGATGCAATTCCCCAAACTTTCTCCAATCCACAGCAGTAACAACTTCCTTAGTCAATAGGTGGTAGCATTGCATCCTCTTGCAAAATAGCTGACATCAATATATGTATTAGACAGTTTTCTATGATTGAATTCTCGAATGCAGAAGGTGAAATGGCCATTCCCATTCTTGAAAGGCTGAAAAATGTGTATGGTGGTGCGGCAATAGTGGATGTCAGCACTGTTAGATGATGGATTCATTGCTGTAATGAAGCTGAAGGGCAAACACTGTTGGCTTATGAAAAGCAGAGTGACAGGCCGGAAAATACAGTGACTGCAGGCAACATTCAGTGAATCGATGAGTTCATTTGTGATTACCACTGGGTATCAACAAATTAATTGTATCACATTATCTCTGTCGGTAGGGGCAGTGTGATGATTGAATAGTTTGTTCACTGTGGGTACCAAAAATGTTAACTGACCAGAATACAGAGATAAGAAAATCAGTAGTCTCCAGCACTTCAATTTGGAGAGAAAGAAGTTTCTGGAAAGAATGGTGAATGGAGATGAGAATTGGGTTAATTTTTTTGAACGTGAATAAAAAAGGCAGTCAATGGAATGGGTTCACACAACCTCACCGAGGAAGAAAAAATTAAAAACTGTGCAATTGAAAGTTATGGCAACAGTGTTTTGGGATACAGAGGGTGTGATTCTGGTTGATTTTTTGGAGCAGGGATTTACAATAAATTGTGTCCAATATGTCAGCACACTCAAAAAGCTTGCAGCACATCTTCAGCGAGTTCCTACAACAAAAGATATGGTGGATGTTCCTCTTTTGAATGACAATGCAAAACCACACACTAGTCGTCACACTACTGAAGATATTGTGAAAACTGGATGAGAAGTCTTGCCTCATCCCCCCTATAGCCCTGATCTAGTATCATCAGCCACTAATGGAAGCTCATCGCGGGATTCAGTTTGAAGATGAGGAGGCTGTAAAACGTTCATCTTCAGTTCTTGGCAAGCAATACCATGCATTTTATCATAATCATCATAGTACATTCACGAATTTAGGCCATTTGTTGACCTGTTTCGGCCTCAAGAGAAACACCATCCAGAAGTCTTTTGAGTGGACGTCCTGGTCTTCTTCTTCCTGCAGGTTGATATCTTAACATTTGTTTGGGTATTCTGAGATCTTCCATTCGATGAACATGTTGCATCCATCTTGACTTATAATCAGAAATTTTGTTTTCTAAAGATTCCATGTGTAATTCTTCTAAGATGTCTTAATTTTTTTTGTGATCTAGTAGTGTGTATCCTGCAGTCCTCCGAAGATATCTCATTTCAGCAGATCTAAGTCTCTGTATATCCTTCTGTTTCAACGTCCATACTTCACTACCATACAAAAGAGTTGGAAGAGCCAGTGTTTATACACTTTCAGTCTTGAATGCTTTTGGACTAACTGCGGCTTGAAGATAGAATTTATGCATTTTACCAAACTATAATACATGTCCTTGTTAAAAGGTGGACAAAAACTGTGGAAAAGGATGGAGATTTTATTGAAAAGTGTCAAATTAATCTTCAATGTTGTGGTTTTATGCTATATAAATTGCATTTAATTTTCTTGACTATATGTTGAGGCATTACTTATTGACTGACCCTCATAACAAAAATTGCATAAACCTACAGTTATGAATATGTGGTCAACTATTTGCATTATTACTTGCAGCAGTAAAACAATTGAAAGTTGTTTCAATCAGGACTGCTTATTGGCAAAATTAAATGCAAATTTTATTGCAACTAATAAAATATTTATGTAATATGAATTTTTTTAAGCCTTATAATTAAATAAGTACTGGTGTTAGGAAATTATTATTTATGTCCATATAATATATATCGATTACTATTTCTAATTTACTTGTAACGTTACTAATTCATAAGGAAACTGTCAACCTACCATGCTGAAACCTACCTTGAAATTTTTTCCAGAGAAGCATTGTGATATACCAAGGCCAACCAACCAACTAACTAACTAACTAACTAAGTCACTAGCATCATTGAACTGTAGATTCATGGCCGCACAGACATAAGCTCTCCATATATCCCTATCCTGAGGCAATGTTTTCCAATCATCCCCTGTATAATCTACTTCCCTCAAATCATAGTTAATGTTATTCTCCCCCTCATTCTTGGTCTACCAACTGGGCATTTTTCCTCATACCAAGGCCAATGTCCAAAAAATTATTTTAACTGCAGGACATTAAAATCCAGCTCCAAAGCTCTCATTTAAACTACAGGGAAGTAATACGACTCCTGAATTGGTGAAATGGATAACTCTCACAACCTGCCTGCATGCCATGTCCAGCCACACTCCAATCCTGAAAACCTGCCTGCATGCTGCATCCCATCTCTACTACATTTCGCTTTATACACTCAGGGAGTCCATCTGTTTCGCACAGTGGGTTGCCATTACTGGATTCTGGCTTCAATTTCTGTGCCTTATAGTTAAAAATGGCAGATCATTTTTTGGACATGGCCTTGGTACATTACAATGCTTCTCTGGGAGAAATTTCAATGTAGGTTTCGGCATGCATTGGTTGATAAGTTTCCTTGTAAGTTTGCTATGGTTTATTCATACGTTGAAGAAAGTTGCATCTGTTTTTGTGGCATTACAGTACATGGTACTTTAATGTTTCATTTTTTTGACCATTTCAGAAAGAGTATTCAAATGAGACAGTATGAAATAAACATGTTATGTATCTATCTAAAACAGGTTTAACAATGTAAGCGTATCTTCTCGTTCCCAGTGTTCTGTGTGTTGAATTCAATTTAAATTTCTTTTCCAGACTTTCCTATTACTAATTGTCATACTCTGAATCCAAGTAGAATTTGGTCTCCTATTCTTCAAATTGTTGGGCAGTAGCCATTTTAACACTTTCTTAGGTAGTGTTATCAGTCTTTTTTTTACATGGCCGTACCATTGTATTTATTTTTGTACATATTTCAATATAGAATTTTTTACTCCCATTTTAGTTTTTATTACATTTTTTCTCCTCTTGTCTCTTTTTGATACTAAAACTGATCTTCTCCGAAAGTCCATTTCCATAAACAAGTTAGAATTTAGTCGAAATTACAGTTGGAAGTAACACTATTAGATAATTTCAGAATTTGTTTGAAACTTCAACTGCCAGGTTTCTAACCCATATATTTTTATGCTTCTTATTGTTATTTTCAAGATTCTTGATTTATTTTCTTTTGTTTTTTTTCTCCCCAAAGCTATTTTTCTTTTAATTTCATAATCTTGCTTACTGTACACATGTGAAATATATACATTTAACATTACAGTTTGGTTGATGATCGGAGTGTAGTGTGCCCAGATGCTGGTGATCTGAACAACCCACCGAAGAAGTTTAGAGGTAAGATACGTATTTATATGAAATCATATGAACTACTCTGTGGCACAACAGGGGTACTAGCTGGCTGCTGGCCTCACCTCCACATTTGGTAAATGATCATGTATCCAGTATAGAGGTGACATGTCAGATCTCTCAGCGTTATAGGTGGTAGTTTAAAACTTGATTCACTTCTCTATCATTTACATCATCATTCTTCTTATAGGGTTCAAGCCATCAAACTAAGGTATTACTAGGCCATTGAGATCGGTAAATTTTTTTCTTAGAGGTATTTTTATTCAGGCTTAAGGATCTTTAACAAGCCTGAAAATCTTCAGACTTAGGATCCATGGATTTAAAGTCCCTCCCGGAGGACTTGCTCCTTGAATTTTTCCATCCTAAAAAATCCATCGACTCCAGCTGGGTTAATATTCATACTAAACAAGGTGAATGTGGAATGGTTGATTGTGATGGGCAGAAGATGTTCAAGAAACCATTTGGGCCCAAAAAATCCTCTTCCAGAGAAGTTGTCCTGACCAGGTATAGAACCTGGACCTGCTGTTTACAAGGCAGTGATGCTAACATTAGGGGACTGGTGCCCACCCAGCATCATGAGGAATTTGGTGGCTAGAGTAAATATAGCAGCAGATTGAGAAAACCAGCCATAAGTGATATATTAACCACATTGTTTAACATATACCTGGCGCGGCCATGACACATGTGTGATGTGAGGATAAGGCACCCCCCTTTAGACCTTGTGCCATGGAACGTTCTTCATATATCCCACTGCCTTTTACCAAGTGAACTTATCAATGGACTCTTATCAAAAAACCTACCTTGAAAATTTTTATGACCAGTCATCTCCATTCGGTGTTTGAGCCATTAAAAAAAAAATATTAGCAGTGGAGTTGTCGCGCTAACTGTAACACGCAAATAAAAGATGTGAATTTCTTAAAAGTAAAACAGTAAAATTTAAAACATTATACTTGAGCTCACACCCCTTGCTGTCTCACGGTAGCGACTGAGGAGAAGGTCGACAAAACGCTTGTGTAACAATTTTAAAATGAAATCCTGTCTTCTATTGAGACTGGTTTCATAACCGTAGTGGTTACATCTTCAGTTTCTTACATGACCGATGTGTGTAACCATTAAGGTTACAAACATGGTCGTCTAAATAGAGGAAAGGATATGAGGTGAGGTGATGTAAAGAAATGTAATTTAGTATGAGTTAGTTATTTTGAGTCAACTCTGAATTAAAAAAAAAGAGATGAGTCAAAATAACTAACTCATGATAAGAAAATCTATATGCCTGAATCAGGATTTATACACCCCGATGTCGTTGGGTTAGAACACTTGATTCAGGAATACATTTTTCTCTTCAAACCACTTACGCTATGCCGTTTGCTTTTGGGATAGCCAGAAGTTTGTTATTCTGGATAATTTCTAGTTACAGCTAATCTGGGTAAAGAAAGTTCTATTGTACAGTAATATGTTTATATTTATTTCAGACTGTCTTTTTAAGATCTGTCCTATGAACCGCTACTCAGCACAGAAACAGTTCTGGAAAGCTGCAAAACAAAGTGGCAGTTTCAAACAAGAGACACTGTGCTCTTGAATAGTTTTTCTCAATGTGCGTAATCAATTATCATATTTTAAATCTGCAGAAAAACTTAACCGCTCACGACTGGGACTTGAACCCCGGGACCCTTGGTTTTCTTAGTCCAAGTCGCTCTACCATTTGAGCTACCTGAGCAAGTACCGATCTAAACACAAATCTTTCTCTATATACGTTGTAATTCCCGCCCACCAAATGCTTTGAAGCCTTTGCTTCTATCTTTGCAAATGGCGGCTCCTATATTAAGAAGACATATTTGGGAATTATACATTACATTATAAATGCCAGTACGGCTATTTTCGATGTTTCGAATCATTATCAATTTGACCTGATTTATCTCGTGTACATTTTTCGTACTTCATTATGATATGGACTTAATTTGTAAAATCTTTTTACAAGAACTGCATACAAAGTGTCATTTCAACTTAAAATTAAAGGTTCTGTTAAATATATGAAAATGCTCTTCCTAACTTACCTTATTGGTGATAATGTGGAGTGAAAACAAAATGTTATGGGCATATCATCATAAAATAATACAAGCACTTAACGATGATTGTTTCTTCACACTTGTTCATGCTACACAATCAAATTTCAGTTACTATCATAGTCTGGAGGGCATTCCGGATAGTCTTCACTTGCATAAACATAATCACAATAAATCACATAAGAAATAAAAAAGTCTTTAAATTGTTATATAGTGTAAAGAAATATATGTGAAACGTGGGAAAATTGTAAGGTGGCTAGAACTAAAGACTGAAGTTTTGAAATGGGTGCAAGAAAATTGACTGAATGGCAGTCATTTCAACAAAAATGATTTGTATACAAGCAGTCAAAGTAACTTTGAAGAGAAAAATTTTCGCCTAGACCGGGACTCGAACCCGGGACCCTTGGCTTTCCGGGCCAAGTGCTCTACCAACTGAGCTACCAAGGCGAGTTACGATCTAGACGCAAATTTTTCTCTTATATACGTTGATATAATTTGCGTCTAGATCGTAACTCGCCTTGGTAGCTCAGTTGGTAGAGCACTTGGCCCGGAAAGCCAAGGGTCCCGGGTTCGAGTCCCGGTCTAGGCGAAAATTTTTCTCTTCAAATTTAATTTATCTTTCATTGAGAAATGTTAAATTAATAATAAAAACATCATAGTCAAAGTAACGTTTAAATGTAATGTAAATTTTAAATGTCATGGTGTTATTATTTACTGTTTCATGAAATGCAAGTTTAGTTTTATCTAGAAAATTGTATTAAATATCTTGGGTGTGTTTTATACATAGAAACATCTTATACACTGAAAATACGGTAATAATTAATTAATAATGTATCACATATTTTGTGTTCATGGATATAATCTTGTGTCTGAAACTTTTCCAATCTGTGAATAACAATTTACTGATTAAGATATTTGGTTTGTATATTCTTACCTCTTATGGTTGTTTTTGTTGTTGGTCTGTATATTCTTACCTCTTATGGTAGTTTTTGTTGTTGGTCTGTATATTCTTACCTCTTTCGGTTGTTTTTGTTGAATATACAGATCAAATATCTTATTTATTAAATAAAACCTCTTAATGTTACTTCCTATTGTATTTTTAAAACAATTTACTGACTTCTACTTGTGTGTTCCCAGATTTTTTTTTGATGACACAATGCCTCCTATTAAGATTTTTCTGCTGCTTGCCAGTTGATGTTTTTTAATAAAGTGTTCAAGTTAATCTTCAATCTTAGGACTTTGGTATTTCTGCTGAGGATATCATTAGTATATGAAGTGTCCAGGGGGAAAACGATGAATGTCACAAAATCACAAAAACTGAGGTTTCATATTCTTAGTATTTGTACTGTTCCCTAGTAACATTTAAAAGGTGAAAACTGTTTAAAGAAGCTATGGGTTACGTTTTATAAGGCTTTGAAAATAATGTGTACAGGGAAATGATATAGCTTTTCAAAACTTAAAATTCATTTATCAGTTTGAGTTTAATGTGACATTCATCATTTTTCCCCCTGGACCCTTCATATGTTGAAGTAATTAAGAATACATAGACAAGAAAAAACAACCATAAGAGGTAAGATTACACAGACCCAACAAACACAACCATAAGAGGTAAGAAAGAATATACAGACCCAATAAAAACAACCATAAGAGGTAAGAATACAACAGACTTAATTATTTATTTTTTTAAAACTAAAATTACAGTGGGAGGAAACACTATGAGGTATTTACATTAATGAATAAGTTGGAATTTGACTGAAGATGGAAGTAATACTATACATTTGAAACCGTTATTGTGAAGACATGCAACTTTGTGAGGTGAGATGTTAAAACATTTTCTCCAACTCATTCATTAAAATAAATCTTAATTATTATATAAACCTCTTAGGGTCGTATGTTAGAACATTACTCTCTACTCAAATTACTTCCAATCACTAGTGAGCTGATTCACCGTGAGCAATTGCCTGAGAACGAATTAACGGCAGACTTATCGGTCATGCACGAGAGTCGACGTTTTCGTAATATTGGCAACGAATTACCCAGAATTCTCAGCGATAAAACCACTTCCGTTATTTTCGTCTGCTATAGAGGAATGCATTTATGCTTGCATCCCGCAAATAATACCGTATACAAACACGTCTGCGACATGCAATATTACGCCGATTCTCCTGTTCTTCCAGTTGAATTCTTTGGTAGACTCTATCAAATTCCTCTTCTCCGTGTATACTGAAAACATGATCGAAGTCTTCAAGGTCCGACATCTTGGATAAATGTTGGATAAAGCAGCAAAGTACATCGATTACCATCGGTTCCCTTCGGGATTTTAATTTGAGTTGCTCATTTAAGCTACCTCCGCAGGTAGCTTACAAATTTAACCAATTATTATCGCATGAACAGATTTCTGAGTAAGCAAAATCGTATTAGCATACAACTTGCTCAGCAGAGAAGGCATTTTACTGTCTAATGCGTCCAAACATGCGACCCTTAATGTTACATTCTATTGTATTATTAAAATATGTTAAAGTGTTTCTTTGGAATGTTGACATAGTAGACATGAAGGTGATTGTCTAAGACCAAACCTAACAATTTAGTACTCTCTGACAAAAATACACATTAAGAGGTTACACCACAAATTATGTTACCTTTGCAGGAATGAATTTCAGACTGACTTAAAATATTCAATTACTTATTATTCAGTAGTTCTTATTGGAATTGTAATTGGTGGTTAAATAACTTAGAGGTTATTGTGGGTCTTATATATATATATATATATATATATATTAATAATTGCTTATGGATTATGTTCATCAAATTTATTTTAAGTTGAAATGGTACATAGTTAAGTTAAATTAATGACTTTAATTTTAAGTTGAAATGTTCCTTAGTTAAGTATAAATGTTGATGATTTTTAAAGATAATCAGGAATTAACATAATTAATGGAAAAGGTATGCAAGTGCCTGAATGTACTAGCCCTGGAAATGATAATATTGCATATTGATCGTAACATTGAAAAAAAAAATGGGAATGACGAGGAAGAAATGAGTAGTTGTTATATGTTCATGTAGTCATAATGGCGGTTGAAAATGAATGACAAGCTCATTTGAAAACTATAGTTACCGTGTTTAATAAAACATGAAATATGAGGTAAGATGTAAAAATGACTCATTAATTTATTAGTTGTTATATGTCATTGCAGCATGCAGCTGAGATTGAAAAGAAGCAGAACGACAGTGAACACAAGAAACTTCTGGGTTCTGTTGTGCAGTATGGCAGTGTAGTTCAGGTGAGCTTTTAAAATATATCTAAAATTTGGAAAAGTGAACCGTATTAGTCTCTGAAAGTATTGGTGTTTTCCAATGGCTGGTAGGGTGTGTGTGTGTGTGTGTGTGCCTCATGGATTTAGGTAATTTTTTTGGTGTATTTCATTCTCACTGAGGGTTCATGTCAAATGATTTCTTCATAAGTTGCCTTGTCATTTTTTCCTATTAGTTTATAGTTTTTTTAGAATCTTTGGTAATATATCTTTGGCATTCTGTCCACATGTTCTAACCATTTAAATTTATCATCATCATCATCATCATCATAGTACATTCACGAATTTAGGCCATTTGTTGACCTGTTTCAGCCTCAAGAGAAACACCATCCAGAAGTCTTTTGAGTGGTTGTCCTGGTCTTCTTCTTCCTGCAGGTTGATATCTTTACATTTCAAAGTTAAAATTGGGAAACACATTATGAGGTTCTTAATTAATAAATTAATGAGTCATTTTAACATCTTACCTCATATTTCATGTCTTTTCAAACACGGTAACTATAGTTTTCAAATGATCTTGTCATTCATTTTCAACCGCCAATTATGACTTGAAAATGAATGACAAGATCATTTGAAAACTATAGTTACCGTGTTTGAAAAGACATGAAATATGAGGTAAGATGTTAAAATGACTCATTAATTTATTAATCTTTACATTTGTTTGGGTATCCTGTGATCTTCCATTCGATGAACATGTTGCAACCATCTTGACTTATAATCAGAGATTTTGTTTTCTAAAGGTTACATGAGTAATTCTTCTAAGATGTCTTCATTTTTTTTTGTGATCTAGTAGTGTGTATCCTGCAGTCCTCCGAAGATACCTCATTTCAGCAGATCTAAGTCTCTGTATATCCTTCTGTTTCAACGTCCATACTTTGCTACCATACAAAAGAGTTGGAAGAGCCAGTGTTTTATACACTTTTAGTCTTGAATGTTTTTGGACTAACTGTGGCTTGACGATAGAATTTATTAATCCTAAAATTCTTAAAAATTTAGATATTTTTGCATTTACACCCTTTTCTTCTTCATATGAGATATTGCATCCTAGATATGTAAAATTATTCGCCTGCTCCAAAATTTTATTGTCAAGTACAATTTTACTTCTGACAGGATCTACACCTTGAAATGCCATAATTTTCGTTTTCTCTGTAGATGTCATCAATCCATATTCTATTTAGATTTATAATTCTCTATTATTAGTTGGCTCTGTGGTGCAAGTTGTTAGAATTTGCCTTCCCCTTATGAGTCTCGAGCTTATGTTTAGGTCACTAAATGTGGGATTTGTGGTAGACAAATCAGAGCCACAGTTGGTTTTTCTCAGGGATTCTCTAGTTTTTCACCACAAAAACTTCACTCCACTACTTCTCCATACTCATGTCATCCATTTCATTTAATTTCATCTGCTTCTGTGATTGCATGACGGACTTGATCAGCTGGCTTATTTGTGTTTTAGAGACCTTCAGTAAGAGGGGCTTCATTTCATCTCTTGACCTCACATTATGTAAGATATGAGTATAAGGTTTAATAAATTCTCTATTATTGTCATGACTGGAATTATTTTCAGTTCTGCTGTTTCTATGTCAGTTTTCTAATCTGTGTTATGTGATATATTTTTGTTGTAGTTGTTGCATTTGAAGTCAAATAAGTACCTGACGGTGAATAAACGTTTGCCTGCCCTCCTGGAGAAAAATGCAATGCGTGTGTACCTGGATGCAAATGGTAATGAAGGCTCATGGTTCTACATCATGCCTTTCTACAAGTTACGAGCGACGGGAGACAATGTAGTTATGGGAGATAAGGTGATAATGAATCCAGTGAATGCGGGACAACAAGTCCTTCATGTAGCGGCCAATTATGAACTTCCTGACAATATCGGCTGCAAAGAGGTGAGTTAAACCTTTGAAAACTGAGATTCTTTGTTAGTAATGAGACAGGCGTTTCATTAATATTTACAATTATGAGGTGAGGTGTTAAATCTAACTCTATATTATTAATTGCACTGAGCAACAAAAAATAAACTTTTTTTTGTCTCAGAAATAAAAATATGTGATTCTGGTAGTATTTTTCTCCTGAATTCAAATATGATATCGGTTTTTCTTCATCACACAAGGTTTCCGAGAGACAGGAATTTATAATTTGAAACACTTTAATATTTTCTACATTCGTAACTACACAATATTTGAACATTTGGACTCACTTAAAAGTAAGAAATGACAATTTTCTGCTATATTTCGCCTGCGGAGCATCCCTCTTGATGGTCCAACAATGATCGGCCA
This sequence comes from Diploptera punctata, assembly GCA_030220185.1. Classification (NCBI taxonomy): domain Eukaryota; kingdom Metazoa; phylum Arthropoda; class Insecta; order Blattodea; family Blaberidae; genus Diploptera; species Diploptera punctata. The sequence continues at coordinate 2,051,171 of JASPKZ010010253.1, forward strand.
GCATATTAGGATTCCATTTGCCTAAATGTGTAAGTTATGTGTTGTAGAATTAAATTACGTAAAATAATGTGAAGCCTGGAGAAAAGAGGCCTCTGATAAAAAAATTGTCAGCTCTTTTATTCTCCAGATTTGAATTGTGTCAGTAATTACATGAGATGTTAAAGAATGTCAAAGCTAAATTGAGAACATTATCACACATTTGACCTAAAGAAGGATCTCTGTGAAGTAAGATTTATCAAGGAAATCATGGTGGAAGTTGAAATATCTGTAAATGAAAGAAGAAATCTTCGGAGAATATAGGGGATGACTGCAGGGAATTGAAATCAGATCTTGAAGATTTACCCATGATAGGAAGGGCAGTTCTGCGGCAAGTTTGATCCTTCAAGGACCATAATATTATATATGCAAATCAAACTTCACTATCTATATAACTCACAGATACTATCTTCAGTGGTTCATAACCGCATGAACAATTTAGATCTCTCGCAGGTCACCCTTCTTATCCTTTTGTCTTCTTCCTTGACATTCAATTTCCAATCATTTTTGGCAATACCAGGATGTCTCTTACTGTGCAGATTCCAGTCGAATGCTTGTCTATTGTCTGTCCAGTATAAGAAACATACTTTGAAATTTAACTTCTGAATGTATTACTCTGCGCAGCACGTGTAGAAGTGCATGTGACCTCACTCAGCTGTTAGTTACAAGCCGATAAATTAATGCACAATTATTCTCATTTTTAATGTTGCTGGTTTTATTAACACAAACAATGGTTTTTCGAAAACTAATTAAATTATAATTGTTGGACGTTTTGATATTACCAGTTTCTTTTAATTCCTTGCGAATATGTACAACACTACTCTCCGACACATCGGTATATTCTGCAGTTAATTTAACCAAATTGTTCACTACAGTGAACTACAGATTATGCTCCATAAACTTATAAATTACATTTAACACGATTGTGTATTTTGTCATACAGCAATGGCGACCATGATTGAAAAGTTCAACTTCCTACATTTTGGGATTGCCAACCTAAATAACTATACTGTAATAATGCACTTTCACCCATGTGTGGGAAGTAAAACCATTGCCCTTTATGTATACTATGTACAATGTATATACAAAAAATATCCAAAAGGTAGGGTTAATATACATTATACGATAGAAATCACTGTGTTTTAAATTAACTGAACTTTATTTGAAATTATATAAAACAACAAATACGGTACTTGCAGCCATTTTATTATTAATTGTTCTCAGGCCTCTTGTTGTTTCAACTAATAAACATTGCCCACACTGTTAATGTTAGTCAATTGTTTATAATGAATGCAAATATTTCCAACAAAGATGTTATAATTTTACTATCATCATCATCATCATCATCATCTTCAAGGTATGGGCCTGTTGGCCCGTTCCGCTCCCCGGTGTACTATATGTTGCAGGTGCAGGTCGTCTTTCCAACGACGTTTTGGTCTTCCTACATTTCTTTGGCCTAGAGGCCTATAATGAAGCAGCTGTTTTGATAAACGATTATTTGGCATTCTTTGTATATGTTCAAACCAATTACGTTTATTTCTGTGTATTCTCTCATTTATATTATATATTTGTAATTCATCTCTGATATCAGAGATATCATTTTACTATTATATATTATTTTGAAAACACCATCATGCAAAAAATAATGTACAACGCACGTTTGTGAAGTGTTTTACAGAATCTCGGAAATTAAAAACCTCGCTATCACTTGGTTTCTAAACATTTTTCCTCAATTCTGTAAAAACCACTTCCCAACCTCGCATCATAATATACTCTTAACACCATCTGTTTATCACCACTCTTTAACAATTTCCTTTAGGGTGCTTTTTATAATTTTGATCACACATTTTATCACTGAGTTAAGTTATTGTAAACTATTCTATAGCCTCCATATTTGTAATTTACATTCATCTTCCCCTCAAGAATCAATCAGTTTCAAACAAATGCGAATTTTTAGTTACTCTCTGACTTCGAAGATACATATGTGTCTACGTATTCTGTACCACATCGTAACACACAGTACCAGAAACAGTTAAGGCGTTTTTAAGAGACTTTATGTGTATGCGGCCATCGGTCAGTTAACTCGTTTTAGAGCGGGCGCAAACAAACCGCGTTTATATTCGGCGCCTAAATATTGTGTTGGCTTAGTATGTCTAGGAGATCATTGATGGCATGTAAATGTACATTTTCTATTGCCGTTTGACACGTTTAACCTTGGTGAATCCCCTTTTATTTTTAAAACAAATAACACATGGAATTTGTTCACCCAAACTTGACTCCAGGCTCCAATGCAGTCGTATATCTTTCTCGTTATCGCGCTGTTGTTTGTGCGTGAGTGAAACCATGTCGAAAGAAAAATATCTCACTGAAGAAGAATTAGTGAATATTTTGTATAATGATGATTCAGGTGATGAACTGATTCCTGAATTAGAAGATACACAAAGTGAAAGTGAAGATGAACTTCCACTTCCTGAAATTGATACGCTGATACCATGTGGTGTCAATCACCCAAGTTATTTCACCATCAAATACTACTAGGATATCTCCTTTAGGTATGTACAAAATTTGAATTTTCTAGGACTAATAGTTTGTGAATAATGGTCCATTTTCTGAAGTGCCACGAAAAGGGTAGCTGGGTATTTAAATGGCTGGCCTGTGGGTTTAAATGTCCTACTCAGTGCCTGGTACTGAATGTGACACAAATACGTAATTATTTAATCGATTACATGACAGTAACTGCAGCAGTCACATGCTTTGGGGATTTCCAGTCCATTTGTTTTCCACAAGTATGTTCCTTAGGCTGGACATAGTATAGCAATGTTGCCTTCATCTCTGCACAATAACATGTCTGATTCATATCCATTTCCTGTTATGTGGCTGATATGCATAGAAACTTCACTTTTTTTGTTACAAAAGGGTGAGTTTTAATTTTAGATTTAATTTTAGGTGAACGTGGTAAATTCCAGCACATCCTGGAAAGTGACATTATTCATGGAGCACAGAGAAAATCAAGAAGAGATCTTGAAAGGAGGAGATGTTGTGCGTTTGTTTCATGCTGAGCAGGAAAAGTTCTTAACAATGGATGAATATAAGAAGAAGCAACATGTATTTCTAAGAACTACAGGAAGAACATCTGCTACATCAGCTACTAGCAGCAAAGCCTTATGGGAAGTTGAGGTAAAACTAGTTTTGTTTATGTACACTCAGGGACATTTAGACCTGCTTATATAAGGCCTTTCAACTGAGATCATGATTAAAAATTGTTGCCAGTCAAATTTAATTCAAGTATTGTTACATAAAAACCAATATAACGTAATTTAATCATAATATACATTCATATCCTCAGTCCACCATGCTGACTCAGGTGGTAGCATGACTAGCAGGGTTGAAGTTTCTAATTATTAAATTAATTTAATTTATTTTTGGAACAGTCGTTCCTATATTCAGCCATCTTTTCGACTGTTGAATTTTTGCCTTCACTGTCATCTTCTAAAATGTCATCTAATGCTGATTTGATGAACTTTGATATTAAATCTTGCTTACTAGTGATTTCAAAATTCAGTGAGAGCAAGATTAAATCCCAAATCTCATCAAATCAACACTAGATGGCAATTTAGAAGATGATGATATTGGCTGTGGTGGAGTAGTGATTATGCTCCTTGCCTCTGGTCCCGAGGGTCATGGGTTCAAACCTGGCCGGGGTCAATGTATTTTTTTAGGATGAAAAAATCCAAGGAGCAAGTCCTCCGGGAGGGACTTTAAGCCATGGGTCCCGAGTCTGAAGATTTTCATTCTCGTAAAAGATCCTTAAGCCTGAATGAAAAGGTCTCTAAGCAAAATTTACTGAATTTTCCTGTCCTAGTACTACCTTGGTTTCCTAGATGTCAGTATGAGCAGAACGCTGACCATGGACCACTCAAATGACATCTATACGAAAACAAGTGTAACTAAATTAGTATGGTTCAAATTCTTCCCTGTAGGGGGAGAGGGCCTAAAATCTCTGTTAAGGGAAACATGGGCTTACAAGAAGATGATGATGAAGGCAAAAATGCAACAGTCAAAAAGATGGCTGAAGATAGGAATGACTGTTCCTGAAACTGCAGTCCTGTGCTGTGAAGAACATGGAGTATATGAAGTGAGATGTACACCTAATTTTAATTTTAATTAATTTAATTTAAATACAAAATTTTGAATCTCAAGGTCAGGAGGACTGGTAATGGTACACAATTTTTAATTGCTAGATTGTGCACCATATTCCTGCATTAAATTGCAAATTTTTCTGCAGTACATATGTTGAGAAGGCATGCGGTTAACATTTTGCTTATAGGGTGGGGAGGTTAAGCCTGTGGGCCCCTTGGTGCTTTTGATAGGGGTAGGCTACATGCACACATCCTGATTCCACAACATGAAATGCATAAAACATATTTTAAACCTGTATTTATTTACGGAACTGAAACGTGGACAAAAAAAAGTTTATATGTATATATACATACATATACTGTATAGGATTCAAAAAAGAGAGATGATGTTTTTAAGAATAAAGCTTGAAAAAATCAGAAGAGACAGAATGCATAACACTAAAGTAAGAGAAATGTTTTAATTGCATAAAAGACAAGTTGAAATGAAGGATAGCAGAATAAGATGGCGTTTGACAGGATCTCTTATTTTTGTTGCTGTCCCAATTTTGTCACTCCTAGTTTCAATCTCCCAATGTCTGATCAAAGGTCATGTCATGGGAAGTGGCAATGTTCACATTAGAGGATTGCTTGTCAGAGTGGAGTATTGTGGAAACATAGTTCTGCCACTTTGAAAGTAGCTGTGGAAGGTCTAAAAATGAGTAGTTAAATAGTCTCCAGTGAAGTGATGTTAGGTCTAGCAACCCAGTGATAGATTTAGACATTGTTTTCAAAGAAAAGAAACAGTTGAGGATCTTGGGTTGATATCCCAACATAGGACAAATTTTTCTCAATGAAATTAAATCAGTTCTTACACCTCACATCATAATAGCTGCCACCCGGATGTAAAAAACAAATTCAATTTCTTTGGTTAAATACCTCATAATGTGACTTTCTATCAATTTTGTGTGTAAATTACAATTTTTTTTTTCTAGTTGTTTAGCTTGCTTCCATATGCCCATAATATAAGCACTCTGTAGAATCAAGAGATCTAACTCGAAATTCACACCTCTCTCATAATAAATTTTCTGATTTGGACATGTCATTGTCTCCAATTTCAATTGATTCTTGTTGAATCTCTTGAAAATAAAGTTAAATTGAGTTCAATGGTAAAGAGAAAAATTTTTGGCTGAACCGGGAATTGAATCCCAAACCTTCAGCTTTCCGTGCTGATGCTCTGACCACTGAGCTTATTCAGGCTTCATTCCCATCCTTTACCTTACTCTCTTGGTTCCACATTCAAATGCAATGAATGGAGGGATGAAGCCTGAATTAGCTCAGTGGTCAGAGTATCAGCACAGAAATCTGAAGGTTCAGGGTTAAATTCCCGGTTCAAGCAAAAATTTTTCTTTTTACCATTGATTACAATAATTTAGTTGTGTACATTAATTTACTTATTTCAATCATAGTAACAGCCTTATCTTTTTAATATTAATTCAATTTACATTGAGTTGATATTTTTGCAGGTTGTTCAACATGACCCTTGCAGGGGTGGTGCAGGGCACTGGAACTCGCTTTTCCGATTTAAACACTTAGCAACAGGACAGTACCTAGCAGCAGAGATAGATGACGATGAAACACTGGATCAAATGCGTTCAAAACTTCGAGGTATGTTGTACAGTATGTCTAATTTTTTAATCATAATAAATAATAACATTCATTGTTAAATATGGAAAATAACATTATGACATTCTTAATTTGTAAATTAATGAGTCCTTTTTACATCTTACCTCATATTTGATGTTTCTTTAAATACGGGAACTAGTTTTCAAGAGAAAAATCTCTCTCATTTTCAACCGACATTATGACTACCAGCTTTTCATTGGAATCTCCATTAACCGACATTATGACTCGGATTTTTGTTGCAATCTCCATATTGATGGAGATTCCAACGAAAATCCGGTAGTCATAATGTTGGTTGAAAATGACAGAGATTTTTCTCTTGAAAACTAGTTCCCGTGTTTAAAGAAACGTGAAATATGAGGTAAGATGTAAAAATGACTCATTCATTTACGAAATAATATATTTAATCAATTATAAGACAACCTTGAATTTAAGATGACTCCCAGTTTTCAAAAAGACTTTTTAAGAATTTACCAAAACCAGAATGCCCTCCAAATGGATTCCACCATGCCAGCTGCTTCCTCCCTTCTCATCTTCCACCTGTTTGGGCACATTTCTGTACTTATTGGGACCCGGATGCCATCTCTTTGGGAACATTGTACTCCATCTCTAGACTCTAGTCATAAGTTCAAAGATCCAATAATTCCATTGTTTCCATTTTGATGTGGAATTATCTTTGCTTTCAGATCCTCAAGGAGGACCTGTATACCATTTAGTTTCTGTACCACATTCGAACGAAATAGCATCATTATTTGAACTGGATCCTACAACACTTACGAGAGGAGACTCACTTGTTCCACAATCATCATATGTTCGATTACACCATCTATGTACTAACACGTGGGTACACAGTACTTCCATACCTATAGATAAGGATGAAGAGAAGCCAGTAATGTCGAAGGTAATTAATAATAAATAATAATTGTGGTGGAGGGGCTTGCATGCTTAACCCATCAAGCAGGGAGCCCAAGTACGTACTTGCAAACAGATATCTTCCTTACTGTCAGAATCCTGAATACATACTCATGGGAAGCAATTTCTTATAAAATTTTTCATTCCTCTGCCATCCTTTGGAATTTAGAGCTACTATTTTATTCATGTAAACTTCATTGCTTGTAGATCACTTTTCTGTGTTTCTACAGACATAAAAACATTCCAAGATGATAAAATTTCCATGACCTTTTAGCTGTTCTGTTTCAAAGCTTCACACTGCTGAAAGATTAGTGCATATAAGTATAGCACTACCAATCATGTTGCACAGACTCAATTCTGATAAAATTGTCCAAATTTTAGATGAAACCTTATTGAAAAATATTAGAATTTGTGGTAGTGAAGTAGATAGTGATGCAATTAATGACAGTTTTGTGGATGATAAGCGAGAGAAAATCAATAAAAATTCCATCCATCCATAGTAATTCTGCCTGAGAGCAGGTCTTTCCCAGCATTCATAGCATTTTCATGCTATGCTTTGCAGCTTTACTAGGGAATTATAAGTGTGGTAGCTTCCCGTTACTTTCCACTCCGGTGAAGGATGATGATGATGATGATGTGATGATGGCTGGATGATTTTTGGGGACCGTTGAGCCCTAAGCTTCCTGACATTTGTCTTACAGGTGAGGAAAAACCCCAAAAAAAACCTCACTGAGGAGCCTGTCCCAACCGGGAATCGAACTCGGGCCCGCTGCGTGACAAGGCAGCACGCTACCTCGAGACCACAGCGATGGACCATTAAAAGTTATGGGAGAAGAAAGTTGCAAATCAGAAGTAAAAACTAATTGGGTGATCCACTTTTGAAATCCTGGAAAACACAAAGTGCTGGTAATAGGGATTGGGAAAAAGTAAATAATAAGTACAAAAAAAATAACATTACACTTAGTGATAAAGGAGGGCCTGTCATTGATGTAAGAAGTACATCAGAGGAATTACATTTTTTATTATGCTTTAATACAGAAAATAGTCAAAGAAATAAACTGGTATGCCAATCAATTCATAAATTCAAACCACCATCATCTAAATCTGTGGTCTAGGAAACCAAGACCATCTAAATTTGTGGTCTAGGAGTGATCAATGGAAATATACAGATATAGATGAGCTGTATGTTTTTTTTTTCCTCATTGCAAATGTTGATGGATATTATTCGAAAGTCATCAATAAAAATCATATTTTAGCAAAAATCCTCTTCTTTGCACTCCTATATTCCACCACTCTATGGCACAATAAAATTTTGAACTTCTGGAATAGCTTTATTCATTTTATTGATAATTATATTATTTTGAATTTTGATGGATGTAAGAAATTATTCAAAACTCACATTGACAATTATATAAAAGCTACTGGATTTAACCATTTTTCACACAAACAGGCAGTATTTAATAGTTTAACACACAGACTTGTGAACGTCCCCATGAGCAAAGAAAATTACAATAAAGAGAAAGAACACATCATAAGAATTGCAAAGGATAATGGTTTTCAAGAGAAGATGATACACAAGAAAATAAATAAATTTAAAGAACAAAAAATGATTAATGAAAGTACTCTTCACACAGATAAAGATATTGGTAAAAAGTTCAAGAAGTTCACATACCACCCTTTAGTATTTGACAAGTTTAAAAAAATCTTCAACAAATTCAACATTAAGGGTCGAATGTTTGAACGCATTAGACAGTAAAAGGCGTTCTCTGCTGATAAAGTTTTATCCAAACTTTTTCTTACTCAGAAATCTATTCACGCGGTAATAATTGTAAAGCTACCTGACAAGGTACCTTAAGATCGTAGCTCAAGATATAAACTTATGTGAAAATCCCGAAGGGAAACGATGTTAACCGATGTAGTTTGAAACTTATCCAAGATGTCGGACCTTGAAGACTTCGATCATGTTTTCGGTATACGCGGAGAAGAGGAATTTGATAGAGTCTACCAAAGAATTCAACTGGAAGAACAGGAGAATCGGCGTAATATTGCGCGTCACAGACGTGTTTGTATACGGTATTATTTGCGGGATGCAAGCATAAATGCATTCCTCTATAGCAGACAAAAATAACGGAAGTGGTTTTATTGCTGAGAATTCTGGGTAATTCGTTGCCAATATTACGAAAACGTCAACATTCATGCATGACCGGTTAAGGCGGCCGTTAATTCGATCTCAGCTCACCAGTGATTGGAAGTAATTTGAGTAGAGAGTAATGTATTTGCATACGACCCTAAATTAGCACCAAAAAATTATTATAGTTTAGGTAATTTAATAAAAACCAACAAAAATGAAAAGATTGAAGACTGCAAAAAATTAGGAATTTATCAAATTAATTGTAAAGATTGTGAAAAGATAGGAAAAACAAAACGGAATCTAAATACAAGATTAAAGGAACACCTCAGAAATGTTAAAAAAGGAGAAACAGAAAAATCTGCAATAGCTGCACATACCTGGTCCGAAAAACATAGAATAGAAACCAAAACAAAATTACTTAAACAATTGGAAAAACCAAAGGAACTCGCAATTTGGGAAAAAATTTACATATGCAAGAATGAAAATACAACTATGAATTTTGAAATACCTGGTTATATGGAGAGGGGACTGATTTGGAAGTTCATCGGTCAGCCATCAGATGGCACGGAGGTCAATCTGCAGGATGGAAGGCCATTGGACAGTTGTGAACGTGACAGCATTGAGAATGTCACAAATGATGTGACGAAACCCTGGGTTTGCGAGGAGTTATGAAGTATGAGGTGAGTGAAATAAAAAATAAACAGTGTTGTGCATATTATAGTATCTGTACATGATATTGTAACGTTCAATTAACTGGCCTGTTTTTAAAATCGTGAAATACTGAAAGACATAGTTAGATTTAAAATAAATCTCAAGTAGACAAAATATTTTAAACGAACCAGATGACATTGGAATCTAGTTGAGAATGAGGGCAAAACAAAACATGTCCAGGTGAGAATATTTGTTGTTGAAATGAGTGCTATGTTGCAGGTTGGATGTGCGACAGTTAAGGAGGATAAAGAAGCATTTGCATTAATTTCTGTCTCTCCTATGGAAGTAAGAGATTTAGATTTTGCAAATGATGCTTGTAAAGTACTTGCTTCAATTTCATCAAAATTGGAAAAAGGAACAATTTCACATAATGAAAGAAGGTAATTGCATATTTATTTCAATTGTACAGTTAAATTATATGTTTGGGTAAATGTTCTGTCAGCAGGAAAATTGTAACCATTAAAATACATTGTATCAACTCAATTCAATTTAAACCTTTATTGTAACCAATGGTAAAGATACAATTTTTTGCCTGAACTGGGAATCGAACCCCGAACCTTCAGCTTTCCATGCTGATGCTCTGATCACTGAGCTAATTCAGGCTTCATTCCCATCCAAGCATAAATCCTTCCTTTATCTTACTCTCTTGGTCCCACATTCAATGCAATGAATCATCATTCGCAAATACACAATGAATGGCTTCTACATTAAGAAGACATGAAGAGACTTCATATACCTATAGCATTATTCATAAATTAATATTAAGAAGCTAAAGCTGTTACTATGATTTGAAATAAATAAATTAATGTACACAACTAAATTATTGTAATCAATGGTAAAGAAAAAAAATTTTTGCCTGAATCGGGAATCGAACCCCGAACCTTCAACTTTTTGTGCTGATGCTCTGACCACTGAGCTAATTCAGGCTTCATTCCCATCCAAGCATAAATCCACCTTTACCATACTCTTACTTTTTTCTCTTTACCATTGATTACAATAATTTAGTTGTGTACAATAATTTACTTATTTCAATCACAGTAACTGCTTTAGCTTCTTAATATTAATTTAATTAAACCTTTATGTTGAATTTGGATCCAGATGACACACATAAAATAATAACATTACAACATTTTCTATTCCTGTATTTATTACAGTATTTTTTGCATGTTAATTTAATGGAAAAGAAAATATGGCTTACACCACTGTAACTTATAATGCATCCAAATGTACTTTAATTTGTCATGTGCATATATATATATATTAATTATTTAATTTATTTATTTTATTTACCAGAGCTGTGACAAGTTTGCTGCAGGATATAGTATATTTCATTGCTGGCCAAGAAAATGATCAAAATAAATCAGAAGCTTTAGACCTGAGTGTAACAAATCCAAATCGGGATCGACAGAAACTACTCAGAGAGCAGTATATCCTCAAACAACTCTTCAAAATACTTCAGGCTCCATTTTTGGAATCTGCAGAAGGAGAAGGACCTTTTCTAAGAATTGAAGAGCTTAATGATCCTCGCCATTCTCAATACAAATACATGTTTCGATTATGTTATAGAATATTACGTTTAAGTCAGCAGGATTACCGCAAAAACCAGGTGCTTATACAGTTCTTCATATTTATTAAGCATAACTAGATTTCATTCATAATTAAATATGGGAAATAACATTATGAGGTTCATATTCATAACGAATGAGTCATTTTGATATCTTACCTCATAGTTTATGTTTTCTTAAACATGGGAACTGCAGTTTTCAAAAGGAAACATCCCTTACATTTTCAACCAACATTATGATTCATAATGTCGGTTGAAAATGGAAGGGATGTTTCCTTTTGAAAAACTGCAGTTCCTGTGTTTAAGAAAATATAAACTATATGGTAAGATATAAAAATGACTCATTCTTCATGACTAGATTTGCCAAGCTTGTATGAATATAAGTAGTTGGCACGATAGCAAAAGAAAGTGATATCACTTTCTTCACCCAATGAGAATCAGTTTTTGTCTAAGGCTTATGCAGTGAGGTACTTGATACTGTTAGTTCTCTTCCTTGCTTTTTAAAATTTTTGCAGGCATAATTCCAAGAAAAAATATAAAAAACCAATGCTCTAGGACAAAGTTTGGGGTAAAGAAATGTGAGAAATGGTGTATAAAGTACATAAGTCCTTTCTTAACCTTTATATTCTGGGGTATTTAAAAATACCGCATGAACTGCTGGATGGAATTTAAATCCCAGTCTGTGATATTAAATAGACGGTAGAGCGTGCATACTAACAACAAATTTTTTTATGATAAACTATTAGAGATGTAAGTATAAAATAACTTTTATTTCATTCATAAAGGAGTGTATTATTCAATGAAATGTTTAATTTTTACATACAATAGAGAATTTTATTATTAAAAGTTAAAATTTATTTGCGAGGTCTATATTTTTTGGTTTGACTTTATAACGGTTTCAGTTTATGATTTGAAGGTGACTGTACTCTTGCAAGGGGAATTTGATGACATAGTTTGAACATGTGTGCCATGAAAAATCTGCTTTGAAAGCATAAACATGAGTACCCTGCCTTGTTGACGACAGAGTTATCAGCACTTTTTTTTTTTCTGTGGCGCTCAAACCTTAGCAAACCTTATAACATACCCCACTAACATTCAGTCTTGAATTAGTAACTGTAGACTGTGGTTTGTTTTTTAACATATAAAGAAATGGCTTCACGTATATGGCATCCTGGATTATCAAAATAATGTGAGTAGCATATCAGATATTTTTTTAAAAATAAATACTAACAAGATATTTACCATGTTAACTCATTATAATTTAAATACAAAATTAGGGGTGAAAAAGACACCACATGTTTCTTTTTTATTTTATATGAATACTTGATCTAAAACACAATAGGTTAGAGCCACAAATAACTTCCTTGCAACATTTTCTGAATTTTTATAATTTTACAAAGAAATAATGTTATCATGAGAAAAATATGTAAGAATTAGGGGTGAAAAAGTTTCGGAGCTGCAGTATAGAAGAAAAAGGATATGAGGTGAGGTAATAAAAACATTAATTTAATTCTTAAATTAAACCTCATAGTGTTCTTTCCCTGTGAAAGTTAAATATATATACTGTACCTTCTTCAGACATGTTAAATTATTTTTTGACATGTCTGAAGAAGGTACAGTGTACCGAAACAGCTGTCACTGAATTATATAATAAATATGAAAATCAAATAAAACTACGTTTTATTTTTATTTAATTAATAAATATGGATTTTCATCAAGTAAACACCAACTCAATTGATTAAATGAAAATGTTTCATACCTCTCCTCATAATTTATTTTCTAAGTAGATCGCGATTTCAAAGCCTTGGTGACCCCATCCTCAGTACACTCACCCCGGACTGATATTATATTGATTGGAAGAACTATTTCTTCTTCGCGATCTACTTAGAAGATTGATTATGAGGAGAGGTATGAAACATTTTCATTTATCTTGGAATAATATATGGCTGAATCAGGATTTGAACCTGATGTCTCTGAACCAGAGACATTGGGTTCAGATCCTGATTCAGGTGTGTAATATTCTGTTCAAATAAAATTTTTCTTTCGGTGAGAAGTGATAAATTTAATATATAAGATCAATTGTTGTTAATAAATGAGTTGGAGAAAATGTTTTAACATCTCACCTCACAAAGTTGCGCGTCTTCACGATACCGGTTTCAAAAGTATAGTATTATTTCCATGTTCAGTCAAATTCCAAAAATTCCAACTGTTGAAATTTCATCATTAACATCATCTTCTGAACTGCCATCTGGTGTAGATTTTATGAACTTGGAGATTAAATTGAATTTCGATATCCCCGACAAGAATAATTTAATCTTCAAGTTCATAAAATATACACCAGATGGCAGTTCAGAAGATGATGTTAACGACGAAATTTCAACAGTTGGAATTTGACTGAAGATAGAAGTAATACTATACTTTTGAAACCGGTATCGTGAAGACATGCAACTTTGTGAGATGAGATGTTAAAACATTTTCTCCAACTCATTTATTAATATAAATACCTCATAGTGTTTCCTCCCACTGTAAATTTAATTAAAATCAATTGTTGTTATTATTCGTAGTCTACTTATTGTTATTATTATTAATAATAATACTGTTTTTGTAATTATTATTATGTTGTTGAAGAAAGTAATTCACTGTTTATGGGAAAGTAATGCCATTTAATGAAGTTTTGTATTTCAGGAATACATTGCCAAACATTTTGGATTCATGCAGAAACAGATAGGTTATGATATTTTGGCAGAAGATACGATAACTGCGTTGTTGCACAACAATAGAAAACTGCTTGAGAAACACATTACAGCTGCAGAAATTGAAACGTTCGTTGGACTAGTTCGAAAGAACATGGATAATTGGGAATCTCGTTTCTTGGACTATTTAAGTGATTTGTGCATCTCGAATAAGAAAGCAATAGCAGTCACTCAAGAACTCATCTGTAAAAGTGTTCTAAGTTCCAAAAACTCTGATATTCTCATTGAAACACGGTAATGATTTATATTTTCTATATATTTTATTGTAGTTTGCAGGTTAAAAAATCTGGCATAGTACATTCTTGCATGCTCTACTGATCACTTGAACAGCAGCGATAAATGTGTAAGAAATATTTGTTTTCAAATAAAAAAAATCACACAAGTTTTTTGTAGGATGCCAGTGGTAAGATGTTTTGTTGAAAAAAATTGAAAATGACTGATAAATTTAGAGAAAGATTCACTTTTAAGTGAATTATTAACCACTGGTCTTGGTTACAATGTTTGCTTCTGGTTCTGAGGTTTGCAGATTCAAACCTATCCAGGATCAATGGATATTTTCAGGGAGTAAAAATCCTGAGTATGGCTTCCTTTGTAAGGAAAATAAAGGCATGATAAGCTATTGATAATTTACTGCATGTAAAAGAAAAAGTTTGGAACAAAAATTATATTTGAAGAGAAAAAATTATGCCTAGTCTGGAGTTCAAACACTAGCACTCTGTCACTGAACTATTCTAGGCCTCCAATTTAAACACACATTTTACTTAATAAATTAATGAGTCATTTTTACATCTTACCTCATATTTCATGTTTTATTAAACACGGTAACTATAGTTTTCAAATGATCTTGTCATTCATTTTCAACCGCCATTATGACTACCGGATATTCGTTGGAATCTCCCTCTATAACATTGCCATCTGGTGTTGATTTGATGAACTTCGAGATATCATTGCCATCTGGTATTGATTTGATGAACTTCGAGATGAGGTCACATTCATCCGGAATGTCGAAATTCATGGATTTAAATTTGTTCTTCTGATTAAATATTTTCTCCCAAACTGTCAAATCCAAAGGTTTTTCCAAATGTTTTAGAAGTTTAGCTTCTTTTTCAATTTTATGACCTTCCAACAAACTATGTGCTGCATTAGCTGATTTTTCAATTTCACCATTTTTAATATTTCTAAAGTGTTCCTTTGTGCGAGTGTCCAAATTTCTTTTTGTTTTTCCTATGTATACTTTATTGCAATCTCCACAATCAATTTGATAAATTCCAGATTTTTTGCTATCTGTGGGGTGTTCATTTTCTTATTGGTTATTAATAAGTTACCAAGGCTAAATTTATTTATCGGTGCCAATGTAATATTGAATTTCTTGAAAATTTTTTGAAATTTGTTATGTATTCCAGGATGATAAGTGATTTTCTTAAATTGTTTTCCTTTCTTTGAATCAGATTGCAGGGTAGTGTATTCTTTTAATCTTTTTAGTTGTCTGAATTTCTTTAATTTAGTTATAATTATTTCCTTTCCAAAACCATTTAAATTAGCTATGTCCAAAATGTGATTGTATTCTTTCTTAAAATCTTCTTCATTTAGTGGAACATTCAATAATCTATATATCAAACTGTTGAAAATTGCATGCTTATGCTTATAATGTGTTTCCCATTTTTAACTTTGAACACATTTTACTCTTATACAATTCTTGAGAGTGCCTAAGGCTATGAACCATTGTTCAACGCGCCAAATTGTGGCTTCTTATTTAAGAAGACTTTTAATGGGAATTTTAACATTACTTTATAAAGCCAGTAGAGATAATTTCAAAGTTTTTATTGTAACTTTAACATTTCTCACTGAAGGACAAATTAAAATTTGAAGAGAAAAATTTACGGCTAGACTAGATTAGAATCCAGGACTTCTAGTTTTATACACTAGTGCTCTGTCACTGAGCTGTCCTAGGCATACAATCTAAACACAAATTTTTCTCTTGCAAATTTCCTAAAAGTGCCAAAGGTTGTTTGGCATGCCAAATGGTGGCTTCTTATTTAAGAAGACTTTTAATGGAAATTTTAGCATTAGGCAGTAAAAGCTCCTTATTCACGGTTCCGTTATTCGCGGGTCAAAAATTGTGACACTGCTCCTGTATTCGCGGCTAAAAATTTCTTTATTCACGAATCCAGCCAGTATATTATTAATGCATCGGCAACTTTTCTTTTTTACTACAGGCTTGTGCCAAGGCGGCTTTTACAAAGAGTAATTCAACCAAATGCACAAATAAATATCAATGTAAAACAAACCTTATTGCCACTAAACGTAAAGTTCGTTAATTAATTAAAACATTTTTCCTGTTCATTCTTACCTCTTAGAGTTGTTTTTGTTGAACATATGTTTCAGAGCTTCTTAGCCCCATCGTCTGTAACCGCTGACGATGGGGCTAAGAAGCTCTGAAACATATGTTCGACAAAAACAACTCTTAAGAGGTAAGAATGAACAGGCAAAATGTTTTAATTATTAAACAAACCTCTTAATGTTACTTCCTTTTGTATTTTAAAGTAAAGTTCGCTGTTAAAATCCACCGCTGCATGGTGTCTGTTAATAAATGCCCCCTTGCCACGATCGGTGTTTTATTGTTTCAACTTGTCATTAATTTTGATTGAATAACACTTGTCTTTTCTGCTTTGTTCCCAATTTATAATGTTGAGGAAAAGGAAAGGAAAATTAGTTCCGAAGTGGAAAAAAGTAGTGTTACCACTTTGAGTAAAAATAGAAATGCTTGACCATTTATGCATTTGCAAGTTGTTTCCATCCATATCATGCTATTTCAATGTTAACCTATCAACTGTACGATTCATCAAGAAATCCAAAGACAAAATAAGGACTATTGCTGAATTCACAACTGACTATAAACCTGAATTGAAAGACCTTTTAAAAGCAGGGGAAAAAAAAAGTTTTTTTAAGCCCTTGCCTAAGCCTGACAATAATAATTAATAGAAATTGATCAAAATCTCTCATTAATTTGATTTTATTTTGATAATTTTTATTTTATGTTAGAAATTTGGAATGTATCCTTATATACCCATACAAATTACCATTCCATTTTCACGGTTTCTGTATTCACAACATATTTACGGAACATATCCCCTGCGAATAAGGAACTTTTACTCTACTTTGTAAAGCCAGTAGAGCTTCTTTTGATATTTTTATTAAAATTGTAATGTTTCTCACTGAAAGACAAATTATATTTGAAGAGAAAAATGTATGCCTTGACTAGGGTTCAAACCCAAGACTTCTATTCATAGTTAAATATGGGAAATAACATTGAGGTTCTTAATTTGTAAATTAATGAGTCATTTTTTAACATCTTACCTCATATTTAAGGTTTCTTCAAACACGGGAACTAGTTTTCGAGAGAAGCATCTCTCTCATTTTCAACCAACATTATGACCTCATATTTTAGGTTTCTTCAAACACTGGAACTAGTTTTCGAGAGAAGCATCTCTCTCATTTTCAACCAACATTATGACCTCATATTTTAGGTTTCTTCAAACACGGGAACTAGTTTTCGAGAGAAGTATCTCTCTCATTTTCAACCAACATTATGACCTCATATTTTAGGTTTCTTCAAACACGGGAACTAGTTTTCGAGAGAAGCATCTCTCTCATTTTCAACCAACATTATGACCTCATATTTTAGGTTTCTTCAAACACGGGAACTAGTTTTCGAGAGAAGCATCTCTCTCATTTTCAACAAACCTTATGACCTCATATTTTAGGTTTCTTCAAACACGGGAACTAGTTTTCGAGAGAAGCATCTCTCTCATTTTCAACAAACATTATGACCTCATATTTTAGGTTTCTTCAAACACGGAAACTAGTTTTCGAGAGAAGCATCTCTCTCATTTTCAACAAACATTATGACCTCATATTTTAGGTTTCTTCAAACACGGGAACTAGTTTTCGAGAGAAGCATCTCTCTCATTTTCAACCAACATTATGACTTTTCAACCAACATTATGACCTCATATTTTAGGTTTCTTCAAACACGGGAACTAGTTTTCGAGAAAACTAGTTCCTGTATTTGAAGAAACCTAAAATATGAGGTCATAATATTGGTTGAAAATGAGAGAGATGCTTCTCTCGAAAACTAGTTTCCGTGTTTGAAGAAACCTAAAATATGAGGTAAGATGTTAAAAAATGACTCATTCATTTACCAAGACTTATAGTTTCATACACCAGTATGTCACTAAGCTACCCTAGGCCTCCAAATCTAAAGGAAAGTCTGTGAGCAAAATTGTTTTGTCCTATCATGCCGAGATTTGAATTGTGACGTTAATGACATGAGTTGTTAAATAAACTCTACCTACATACTACCTCTATGGACTTGCACATAGAAACAGTATGTTTTTTTTTAAATGAATAGAATCTATCAGGTTATTAAATTCTCCAAGACTAAATGAAATTTTCCCAATTGTAGAATATTGAAGGTATTTGATAACAATTGACATTAAAATCTCTACATGCTAGATTGGTTTGGTACACACACTATTTGTAAGCATGACAACTGGTTTGGACACCAAGCTTTTTGTATTTTAATGGTAGTAGAACTGTTAACAAATTTGGCTATTGACACTGTATTCAATTAAATATAAGATATAATGAAAGGTTAAATGTTTATACAATGTAAGTGGGCTTAGTAAATGCATGGGAGGCTATACTGAATATTTCAGGTAAATAAATTGGGGGTCTTTTAATTTGGCTTCAATGTGATATTGTAGAAATTAGTAATCTGACAATAAGTCCCAGTGGATTAGTAGTTAACATTTTTGCATCTGATTTCCAGCTTCAAACATGGCTGATGTCGATAGATTTGTAAGGTTGTAAAAATACTGAGTATGCTTTGTTTGAATGTGAAATAGAGGTCTTGTGCAATAGAATTACAGAATTTTTCCATTTGACCAAGTTTTCAATAAAATAGAATAATAATAATAATAAATAATAATAATAATAATAATAATAATATTTTCAACAAAAATTTAGAACATAAACTTATGCTGATGGAAATGGATTTCTTGAGGAGAGCAGCAAGATATTCAAAATTGGAAAAAATAAGAAATAAAGTCGTACAAGAAAACATGAATATTAAATATTCAATAGTAGATTATACAAGATATCCATCCATAGTAATTCTGCCCGAGGGCAGGTCCTTCACTGCAATCATAGCATTTTCATGCTTTGCTTGCAGCTTTACTAGGGAATTGTAGGTGTGGTAGCTTCCCATTACTTTCCACACTGGTGAAGGGTGATGATGATGATGGCCATATGATTTCGGGGACCATTTGGGCCTTAAAGTTTTCCTGACATTTGTCTTATAGGTGAGGAAAAACCCCGATAAAAACCTCACGCAGAAAAACTGACCTGACTGGGGATCGAACCTGGGCCCACTGTGTGACAAGGCAGCATACTACCTCGAGACCACAGTGGTGGACATACAAAATATAAGCAATTAAATTGATATGAGCATGTACGACGAATGCAAGAAAAAAGGTTACCCTGAAAAAATTGGAATGGAGTCTACCTGGAAGAAGAAAGAAAGAAAGGAAGAGTCATATCAGCTGAGGATGAGAGGGATCTCCTCTTAAAA
This sequence comes from Diploptera punctata, assembly GCA_030220185.1. Classification (NCBI taxonomy): domain Eukaryota; kingdom Metazoa; phylum Arthropoda; class Insecta; order Blattodea; family Blaberidae; genus Diploptera; species Diploptera punctata. The sequence goes on from JASPKZ010010253.1 coordinate 2,070,708, forward strand.
ACTGCAGTTCCGATGCTTAAAAAGACATGAAATATGAGGTAAGATAAGAATTGACTCAGTCATTCTTTCAAGAAGGGAAGACATCGAAATTCGTGGATGCAAGAAATAACTGGAATAAGAACAAGAAGGCTGGAGGACATGGAGTGGATGAATAAGGATGAGTGGAGAAGAATAATAATACTTCAGGCACAGAAATGTGTGTAAACATAGAAAATCTGTATATAAATTTTTAAAAAATTCAAGACTTTCTTGAATAAGCATGTAAACAACAATTCTGTGTGGCATTCTCTTAGACATAATGTGGAAAATGAGAGAAAAGTGGTTTGGATGCTTAAGGCATTCTACACATAAGTGGAAATGTTTGGTGATAATGGTGATTCTTTTAGATGGAATGCTATCATATAACCAAGCTCAATTGAGAGGTAAATGAAGCCACATACTTCAGCAGTATGCCAACTACTTGCTAAGAAATTTGAGGAAGATTACATAAATAGCAAATTAGAAACAAAGTAATATGAAATGAGGTAAAAGTAGAGAAATTTAAAATCATATAAAAAAATATTTAAAAATGGTAAAGAATCACTATGTACATATCGGGAGAATGAGTACAAAAGATGATTTATGTATGTAGGAAATAACACTATGAGGTTTTTTTTTTTATGAAGTATGAGGTGAGTGAAATAATAAAAAATAAACAATACAAAAGATGATGTTCCTGACAAAGCTAAGGAGAAAGAAATCAAGTGGAAGAGAAGAAACCAAGATGGTTAGACCGGATTAGGGAAGATATTGAAGATAGAGAACAAACATAAATAGAGGTAGATACAAGATGCATGGGAGGACAAATCTCTATATTGAAGATAAAGAACAAACATAAATACAGGTAGATACAAGATGCATGGGAGGACAAATCTCTTTGTATTAGTCAATGCAAGTGTTTGGAAATTACTAAGGAAGGAGGAAAAAAAAAAAAATGCACAAAATATTATTCCATTAATTTTAATACCTTCCCAGAAATAAATGGTTACAATATTTTTTGAGGGAGCTGTTTAGTTTTAATAATAATTAATGAGAGGTGACACTATGGGGCAAATCTAATATATAAAAATGAATGTTTGTTTGTTCATACTTTATGCGTGGCCATACCATTGATCCGATTGTGATGGGGCTTTTTGCAAAATGTTCAGGAGATTCCCAGGATGAAAATAGGCTATAAAAGAGTTGTGGCACTCAACTCCTACATCCTTCAAAATCACCCTTTGTAGTGAGAAATGTGAAAAAAGTAGCTCTTTCGACGCTTAAATGGCTTATGCTGTCTAAACCATAACAAATACACAAAATTAATGTACACAGAATTGAATATCTCAAAAAGCTCCATAGAAAAGTCTGCAATAGCATATGTTTATTTCTTACAGATAACTCACAATAACCATTTTTATCTTTCATTGATGCCAAGTAGATCGAGATAAGTACGTAGATTCCTGTGCAAGCATAGCAGCACATGGCGGGTACTCATTTACGGATAACTAACAATAACGAATTTTGTCATTTAGCTCATTTATGCCAAGAAGATCGTTATAAGTAGATTCCTGGGCAACATCGGGTAATCAGCATGGGAAATCTTAAAATAATTATGATATACATTTATAATTATTTTTCATTTGACTTATTCTGCTAATCATAAGAAATACATTAATTTTCATCTTTCAGCTCATTTATGCCAAGAAGATCAGGATGAGTAGATTCCCAGATGACAGGTAAATAGCGCGGGGTATCTAAAAATAATTATGATATGAACTTTTTCTTTTACTTATTTAACTAAACATAAAACATTAATTTTCGTATTTCACCTCATTTATGTCGAGAAGATTGGGATATGTAGATTCCAGGGCAGTGCCAGGTAATCAGCACGGGATATCTGAAAAATATAAATTTATAATTATTTTTCTTGTTACTTATTCAACTAAACATAAAAGCACATTAATTTTCATTTATTTAGGCGTAGCAGCGCATGCCGGGTATTAGCTACTTATCAATAAATATTAATATGGACTAAGAAACTTCACACATCTCTTCATGAAATATGATTTTTTCATCTGATACGTTTTGAAAGCATTTGCTTTATTCACAGCTACACACAAAGGGTCGAATGTTTGAACGCATTAGACAGTAAAAGGCGTTCTCTGCTGATAAAGTTTTATTCAAACACATTTTTCTTACTCAGAAATCTATTCACGCGGTAATAATTGTAAAGCTACCTGACAAGGTACCTTAAGATCGTAGCTCAAGATATAAACTTATGTGAAAATCCCGAAGGGAACCGAAGGTAACCGATGTAGTTTGAAACTTATCCAAGATGTCGGACCTTGAAGACTTCGATCATGTTTTCGGTATACGCGGAGAAGAGGAATTTGATAGAGTCTACCAAAGAATTCAACTGGAAGAACAGGAGAATCGGCGTAATATTGCGCGTCGCAGACGTGTTTGTATACGGTATTATTTGCGGGATGCAAGCATAAATGCATTCCTCTATAGCAGACGAAAATAACGGAAGTGGTTTTATCGCTGAGAATTCTGGGTAATTCGTTGCCAATATTACGAAAACGTCAATATTCATGCATGACCGGTTAAGGCGGCCGTTAATTCGATCTCAGCTCACCAGTGATTGGAAGTAATTTGAGTAGAGAGTAATGTATTTGCATACGACCCTTAGGGTTGTATCTATGAATGCATTAGACCGTAAAAGTCATTCTCTGCTGAGAAAGTTGCATCCAAAGACGTTTTTGCATACTAAAAAATCTGTTCATGCGATAATAATTGTCGAAATTCCTAAGCTACCTGCCAAGGTGACTTTGCAGAGAATGAATCGTGAGCAACCTGATGGGAACCGATGGTAACTGATGTACTTTGAAACCCTGTTGCCTATCTTGCTGCTTTATCCAAGATGTTGGACCTTGAAGACTTTGATCATGTTTTTGGTATATGCGGAGAAAAGGAATTTGATAGAGTCTACCAAAGAATTCAACTGGAAGAACAGGAGAATCGGCATAATATCGCATGATGCAGACGTCGTCGTATACGGTTTTATTTGTGGGACGCAAGCATAAATGCGTTTCTCTAGCAGACAAAAATAATGGAAATATTTTATCGTTGAGAATTCTGGGTAATTTCTTGCCAATATTATGAAAACGACTCTCATGCATGACCAGTTAGTGGGTCGCTAATTCGATCTTTGCACTTGCTCATGGAAAGTCAGCTCACCGGTGATTGGAAGTAATTTGAGGAGAGACTAATGTATTTGCATGCGGCCCTTAATGTTGAATTGAGTCAGGAAGTGGGTGTTAATGATTCAATTCAGTCAGAGCGTAGCTCATGATGGATGCAAAGGTTTTTGATACATGTCAGTTGAGAAAAGCATATTTTATGAGATGAGGTGTGAAGTTTCCAATTCATATTATATTCTTTTGAGCTTTTCAATTGTTTAGTTAACTTTAAAAAAAGTGGTATGTTTTCTGTTAGCACCCAAGGTTGCTACTAGTATATTTATGTATCAAATGTTAATCGTTTATTTTTATCAAAATTGGACATGCAGGTTTTCTGATATAAATGATCAAATGCATTTGTTTTCTTTTAAATCACAAATCCATGAATCAGATTTCTCATACACCAAGTGAAATATCATAAATTAATTATAGGAAATAACATGAGTTTTCATCTAAGGACATTGTTCGCTTGTACTGGGAAGCCAGAGAGAAAATGACTTAAGCATCAAATCTCGCCATTAGAAAACAACAACAACAACATGAGTTTTCAAGTTAATAACTAATAAATAATGAGTCTTGACAACTTACCTCATACTCCTTGATCTTCAAGCACGGAACTGCAGTTTCTGGAGTCATCCCTCCCATCTTCAGGCATTTTATGAGTCATGAAGATGACTGAAGAAGGAAGGAATGCATCTAGAAACTGCAGTTCCATGCTTGAAGATTACGAAATATGAGGTGAGATTTCAAGATTTGTTATTTATTAGTTATTAACCAAGTGAAATATTTAATAGAGCATCCCCTGCTTCTTGTATATGCTCCATAAGCATAAAAAAATGGAGTGAAATGTATGAAACTGAGTTGTACTCCCAATTGTTTTTGAGTGTCATGACTAAAATTTATATTGCCCTCTTTCAATAAGTTTTCATTTTTTCCTTTCATTCATATGTTATATTGATTATGTAGAACTAAAATTTTTCTTTAGCTTGAAAATTGAGACTCTGTAAAACAATTTAGTGAGTGTTTGTGGACAGAATTCCCTTTTCTAAATTAGTTCTTGGAAGGCATAGATAATATGTTCTATTATTTTTATGTAAAAAATTAGATTTTTTATATTCCAGGTGAATAAGTTCTTCAAAATTTATCTTGTGGAAAATACTTGTAGCAAATGATATAAGTTGCATTTTTATTAATTTTAACCATTTTTAGGTGTAAATATATCTTTCTGTTTTTTGTAGTAGGATACTTTTTTTTGTTGTTTATTTCAAATATATGTTCATTTTTTATTTCATGTATCCAGCCACAGCTGACGATACAAGTCCATTGCATACTTATAATCAAATCCTTAGATCATATAAATTTTTAAGGCACAAAAAAAATGGTTGCGGAAATTGGAAAATGGACTATAGAATACAGCCCCTTTTTAAAATTATACTTAGTGTTTTTAAAATTAAAAAAAAGCTAATCAAAGTAATTCACCCTAACTTTGAACTATTCGTCTTACTTTTTAAAATAATTTTTTGGTGTTAATATATGTAATTGTTCAAACACTTAGGATATGTTATGTGTGAGCCTTTCTGAAATCTGAAGAGAAATATTTTATATACCTGAAAATTAAACCCATTTTATCTCATCTCAATATCAATCGTTATTTAAGTGATTTAATTGTGATAATAACACATTGTTTTTGCAAGCACTATTAAAAAAATGAATGTAGTACAAAATATTGTACATCTTTTCACAGATTATGTAAGACATAAATGAAGAAGAAGAAGAAACACAAATTTCTCAAAATTGTTAGGAAGTAATACTATGATGTAATTTATCAAGAGATTGAATCGGTAACATACACCTCACCTCATATTTTGCTCTCTTACCTGGTACATATTTTGGCAGAATTCTCTAAAATTTTCAACCAAAATCTGAAATTTAACTTTTATAGGAATTAAACACTATGAGGTTTAATTTATGGTAAAATTAAATGTTTCTTACCTCTCCTCATATAAATCTTCTAAGTAGATCGCGATTTTGAGACCATAATGGTCTCATCTTCAATACTTTTTTGGCAACTGATGTTATGTCGATTGGAAGAAACTCTTCTTCTTCCCTCTGTTGGTGGACTGATGAACCTCTGGATCAGGTCAAAATTTGCGGGAATTTCGAAGTTCATAAGTTTTTCTTTGTTTTTCTGAATGTGGATCTTTTCCCAAACCGTGAGTACATTTTGTTTGTCTATTTGTTTAAATAGACTGCTCATGCTTGGTCCGAAAAACATTTAATTGAATAAAAGCCAGTCTAATTAAACAAATAGACAAACAAAAAGAACTCACGGTTTGGGAAAAATTCACATTCAGAAAAACAAAGGAAAACTTATGAACTTCGAAATTCCCGCAAATTTTGACCTGATCCAGAGGTTCATCAGTCCACCAACAGAGGGAAGAAGAAGAGTTTCTTCCGATCGACATAACATCCGTTGCCAAGAAAGTGCTGATGATGAGACCATTGTGATCTCGAAATCGCGATCTACTTAGAAAATTTATTTGAGGAGAGGTAAGAAACATTTAATTTCACCATAAATTAAACCTCATAGTGATTAATTCCTATAAAAGTTAAACTTTAGTCTCAATCTTTTTTAAATCTGATACTAATGTCTAACCTCAGTTACTACCAAGAAAAAGTCACTGAATATTTGAAGTTAAGTATAAGAAATAGATGAACTTAACATGGGAACATATTCTATAGTCCAACATAAAAAAATTGTAAAATTTTTGCTTGCATGTAAAGAGGTATTTGTTAGATTGCTGCATTTGTAAATAGCTTCTAATTTAAATCATGTCACTGCATAAAATTTACATTGTGAACACAAAAGTAGAAAGTAATTAATCATGTCATATATAGTCATGAAAAATGTAATGTTTCAGTACCATATATGACTATCAACCAAAAGAAATTCATCTGAGTCCACAAAACTTGCAAATGGACAGGTAAGATTTAGCACTGCAGCAAAATGCTTTTAAAAATTCTAACCTTGTTAAATAGAGCTGCATGGTATCTTCCCTTTTCTAATATCTAACACCACTTGTTTCTGCTTGAATGTCTCTTGTGTTGTTCACGCAGGTAAACTTCAACATACTAATTTTGTTGTTTTCTGTGTCCATTTTTAATTTCATTCACATTTTAATAATGATTTTAATTTCTATGATGGTTTCACAGGTTTTTGTGTATTAATTTAATTTAAATTTAATGTGTTTAAGATTTTATTTCACCAAGATCTTCATGTGCTGGGAGAGAGAACAAAGCAATGAAATGAGACTTGCTAAAGTACTCAGATTTTTTAAAATAAACTGTTTCATTTTCTATACCATGAGCACAAAAGATAAATATATATGTATTCTACATTTCTAATTGGGAACTATTAAATTTTAGGGTCAAAATTAAACAGGTGGAAAAGCAGACCTGTTAAAACTTGGTCACTTGGTGTGAGAAGATGCCCCCCCCCCTTTCCTACCTGCATCAGGTGCACTCCCAATGTAACAACAGAATTGACAACTGAGTAGCAGTGTCTTACCTTGTCAGCCTATCCGACATATGGTTGAATAGGAGGGGCGGGGCAACTTTTACAACTAGTGAACACTTATTAATGTCCCTGTGGTAGAGTTTCTGGTAGGTTGGTATCTCATGTGCAAAATTTTTGGGATACCTTTTGGTTTATAAAAATCAATACTGAATTGTGTATATTCTTACCTCATATATGTACGTTTCTTAACACAGAACCATAGTATCAAGAGCCATTGCTCCCATCATCAGCTGTTGTCATGAATCCAAGAATGGGAGCAATGGCTCTCGATACCACAGTTCTGTGTTAAAGAACATAGATGTTATGAGGTAAGAATATTCATTAAATTATTTTTAGTCTGTTCATCTTACCTCAATATTTAATGTTGATTTGTTCTTGAACATTATATCATAATCGAAACAAGCTCAAGAACAAATCAACATTAATATTGAGATAAGATGAACAGACTAAAAATAATTTCATTAAAATAACCTCAAAATATTACCTCCTAAAATAAAATATTAAGAATATACATGATTCAATATGGATTTTTATAATTAGATCCTTATAATGTAAAATTCCCAACATACTATATGAACTTTTGGTTTCTTTGTGCATATGCAGTACCTTCCGTTTCCTTTTGTAGGAATTAGTTACTCGGTATTCACTCACTGCAATTAGAAAAAAAAAGACACTCAAATTTTCAAATGCATGTTTATTGGAAATTTTTTGCTTCACATTTTAAATTCTCATCAATATGTTTTCAAACACTGTACATTCCTCTACCATTTATTTAATTTTGACTCTAAAGACTGCCAATACCCTGTATACAGGATGAAGAAAATTAGACAAGCATGCCCATTACCAGAATACTCTATACAAAAAATTATGCCATTTTTTATATAAAAAAACTGTATGATAATGAATTTGAAATTATTAAATTGTTAACACTCAAAAATGATCATGACCAAAGAAGGTAACTGAGGATGGAGTTTTACATGCAAAAAATCCCTCTATCTGTTATCCATTCCTGGAAATGTAAAGTATAGCCAGAAAAGTGTAACAGTTCCTATTTTATAAATAAGATGAATCCAGAATCATCTTGCCTCGTGAATTGTTGTGTTCTACCTGAACATATTTCGAATTGCCATGCATACTATCATCATCTTTTCCAGACAGATGAATTTTATGTTGTTGTCCCTGTAAGATGACTCCCTCTCCATCTTTTGGCTGACTGATAGACTTTCAATTAAAATCCTTTTCCCTGGGAATTTCAAAATTCATAATCCTATTTTTGTTCTTCTGGATGTAGATTTTCTCCCAAATGGTGAGTTATTTTACATTTTCCAACTGTTTTAATAATTTTGTGTATACATAGATATTATGCTTTTCTGACCAAACATGAGCAGCCACTTCTACTGAATAAGAATCAGTTGCACAATGTGCTAGCAGTTTTGAACATAGATGGTGAATCTAGTGCTAGTATACTTTCTATAATAAATGGGCGTTGCCCTTTGACAAAATTTCCCAGCATTTATTTTACAACCAGTGGAAACCACAGAAAACCCTGGTCAGATAACTGATGTGAGCTTTGATTGCTCCAAATACAGATGGGTTGTGAGCCCAGTAGATAGGTTTTCCTTTTTCTGAAGGTTTGAACAGACAAGTGCTAAATATGGAGTTGTTTAGATAAGAATCATTCTTTCTGCCTTTAAGGCCTAGGTTGTCAAACTAAAAAAAATAAGTTTCCACTCATTAGAGTTAAAGTGCTAGGCTATAGTTGGATTCAAGTGTGAATTCTAAACACTGACAAGTTTTCACTCATCCTTCGGGTAAGTGATTTACATCCCAACTTTCCAAACTGGAGAGTTTTCCACAATGTGAAGTTTATAGTCAAACCTCTGTGCAATGCTTCTGATATGATTGGCTATAAAGGCAATTCCCAGTTCCTCGTGAAACTGTTATTCAAAAGGATGCCAGCTGGAATATGGAGACACTCAAATATGGTACTGAACTCGGGATATTTAATTTTATAAGCAAAATCTAAACTTTTCAGACACACAAATAAACTCCTGTGTCTAATATTATATTGCATTGTACAGCTTTAGACATGGAATTTGACTCATTCTGACCGGCAAAAGCTAAGTCTCTGTTTATGCTAGTTTGTGGAACATTATACACTCACAGAGATAGAATTAACTTGTAGTGAATGTTTTCCACATATTTACTTTTATTTTCTTCTATTGAATATGTGTGTAATAGGTGCTCACATGCTTGGAACTTAGAGGGATTTATCCTCCAGAAGTTCAGTCAAATTATATATCTAATGCTGTGCAGTCATGCCACATTTTACCAATCTTTATGTCTCCAAATTGAAAATTTGTTTTAGAAAAATTGTATCACCTCACCTCATATCCTTCTTATTATACTGGTTTTGGGACCTAATTAGGTTTCATCATCAGTACTTTCATGACCGTTGTTATGTGGTCTTGAAGAGCCACCTCCTTATCCCTCTGTTGGTAGACTGAAGAACCTTGAAATCAAATTACTTTCCCTAGAAATTAAAAAATTCATTAATTTTGTATACCTCATATCCTTCTTCAGTCCACCACTGTGGTCTTGAGGTAGTGTGCTGCCTTGTCACACAGCGGACCCAGGTTCGATTCCCGGTCAGGACAGGCTCCTGGGTGAGGTTTCTTTTTTTTTTGGATTTTCCTCATCTGCAAGTCAAATGTCAGGAAGCTTAGGGCCCAACGGTCCCCGAAAATCATCCGGCCATCATCATCATCATCACCACCACCACCACCACCACCACCACCACCATCATCCTTCACTAGTGTGGAAAGCAACTGGAAGCTACCACACCTATAATTCCCTAATAAAGCTGCAAAGCATAGCAAGAAAATGCTATGATTGCAGTGATGACCTGCCTTCGGGCAGAATTACTATGGATGGAGGATAGCCTTCTTATTAGACCAATTTCAGGATACAATTTTTCTTAAATATTATCTCATAGTGTTAATCTATGAAAAGTCAATTGAAAATTAATTATTGTACAGAATTTTTATAGGTAAACAATTGCATAATTTTCTACAGAGAATCTCCTGGTGATGTGCTTGTCTGATTTTCTAATTTTTTACTCCATTAGAATGAACTCCATTGTTTTTGTTTGCACTATTTTCATTAGTGTTATTGATTTATTGTTTTTGAAGCCACTAGTTTTGCATATTGATGAAATGCACGATCCTTACTTGTGAAAACAGGTTGTATTACAAACTGCAAAACAAATATCTACTGAAGTTATGTAATGTTTTAGTAGTCTACTATTTGTATGCATGTAGATGTGATTGATACTGGAGTTCTGTCAAACACAACAGACACAATGTGGGAATAAGGCTTTACTTTCAAACTAAATATAAATTAACTCTTCTCTTAAAAAAACTGATGAAAAACCTATTCTGGGAAAATCAGTTATACATGTATTACACTTTATTGTTTGAGTTAATCCTGGGGACTAGTATTTACCATGTTTGCCTCTGGTTCCAAGGATAACAGGTTGAAACCCAGTCGGGTTCAATGGATTTTTCAGGTTGTAAGGATCCTAAGTTAGGTTCCTTTACTAAAGCTATGAGTCCTGTCTCATAGATTTTTGGGATATAACAGAACCTCAAGCCTGAAAACAATAGGTGTTTAAGCATACCCAGTTGGGTTCAATGGATTTTTCAGGGTGTAGGAATTCTAAGTTGGGTTCTTTTACTAAAGCCATGGGTCCAATCTCATAAATTTATGCGATATACTAAAACCTCAAGCCTGAAAAATAGGTCTTTGAGCAAAATTTCAGCCCTTTTTTGTCCAGATTTGAATTATGACACTGTTAAAGAGCATTATTAAATAAATTACCAACAAATAGCTGTGGTTTGAAGATTTGCAGGTCACTTGAGCTGAGCTGTTAAGAATAACATTAAATAAAATAGTAACTCATTTTTTGTTTGACCCTTTATGCTCTACTATCAACTTTTTTGACAATTTAGTTAGTGTTTTTCAATGAAAGAATGAGTCACTTCTTATCTTACCTCATACTCTGGTTTTTTCAAACATGGGAAATGCAGTTTTCAAGAGGAGTCCCTCTTCAGCCGATATGACTCCTCTTGAAAACTGCAGTTCCATGTTTGAGTATGAGGTAAGATAAGAAGTGACTCATTCTTTCATTGAATTAAGAATCTCATAATATTATTTCACATATTTAACTGTGTAGTTAGTGTTTTATTTAATTACACTTTAACATATCAGTCATTAAATTAATTGTAATTAAAATGTAGGCATAAAATGACTGGCAGTTTTTGCCCAGAGGCCTCTTATTTCAGGCTTGAGTTTCTTTTACATACCATAAGTCTATGACATCATCCGCACTGTAGCCAAGTGGTTAAGGCAAGAAGTCTTGGTGCAGAGCCATGGGACTTACGCTGGTTCGAGTCTCCATGGGGGAAGAAATTTTCTCATGGAATTTTGGCCAGTATGGGACCGGTGCCCACCCAGCATTGTGAGGCATTTGGGTAGCTACAATAAGTAGCAACTCCAGGTTGAGAAGACCAGCTATAAAGGCTGAGGGACCCAACATTCTGACCACATGTCACTCCTACACTGGCTAGATGATCATCTACCCCATGTAATTATCACATGTGGTTGTGAGGCCAGCAGCCGACTGGTAGGCCAAGGGCCTTCTAGGCCTGTTGTGCTTGGAGTTCTTTTTTTTTTTTTAGTCTATGACATCGGTCATTACTTTACTTTATTTCTGAAATAAGTTATGCTCAATAACAAAACTTATTATGGGAAATAGCAATATGAGACTCAATATTATGCTCACTAATTTTCACCCTTAAAAATCTTTCAAAGGCAACTTTGAACATATGAATCTTGAATTCAGGGACGAGCATGGTAACCATTAGTCAAAATTATTTGGTTAGTGCTGGTGGATACTACACTCACCTCCATTTCCAAGATTTGCAGGTTCAAAACTCGGCCAGGATCGATGAATTTTAAAGGATGTAAAAACTCTGAGCATAACTTACTTTGGAAGGGAAGTAAAGCCATTGCTACTGTTTCTTAGATTTATGCCATGTAAAATAGCCTGAAATAAGAGGTGTCTGAATCAAAATTCGTCAGGCTTTTCATGTCTAGATTTGAATTATGATGTTAATGATCTGAACTGTTAAAGAGCATCACACACAAACTTCTTTGCAGTTTGTTTACTTCTTTAGATTTTGATGTTATATAGTAATTTGTTATAATTATTACATGATAAGGTTTATCATGAATTTGAAATGTTTGTAATATTCATTTTCATTTTATATGAAAATTGTGAACCACTAGATTCCTGGTCAGACCACAGGGATTATTTTCTTAAAGGGAATTATTCCTGTCTCTCCCAAGGTCTGGATTTAGTTTAAGTTTAGGTTTAAGGACTCTCCTGGCACTTCATTATCATCCATCCCCTGTCGTATCATCGGGGTAACATAACTCACTCACATTTTATGTTGTTTGCCAAATATCCACTTCAGCATGTGTCCTTGAACTCTGCATTTAATGATGTGCAGATAATAAAGTGGGTGTGCTGGACTATCACTTTGTGAGATTCATTGTACATTGTGAATTTTGAAACATTTTCGTGTTTGTAATTCTTGTTGTTAAATGTAAATATTTAACTTATACAATATAACAAGTATATTTTTTTTATTAGGATGACAAAATCTCAAGTTGAAGTAGAAACTGGACTGGAAGATGGGCTGGATGAACCAATGATAACCATTGTAGAGGAGGATGAAGTTCTTCTGGTCTGGAATAACAGAGAGGTTAGTATGTCAACAACCTGGCCAAGATTGTGAAAAATTCCGAATGACAATTTATATGTGGTGTAATTTTTCGTATGTATGACTAGTATTCTAAAGGTCTTGGGTTCTATTCCCAAACATGCTCTAACTTATAATGAATTAGTTATATTTAAATTAATATTGGGAAGTAAACATTATGAGGTTATATCATTAATAGTGATTGAAGAACATATTTTTAACGACTCACTTCATATAATTTCAAATTTCTTTGATACCGGCAGTTTCAGACAATATCTTGAAATTATATGAGGTGAGTCGTTAAAAATATGTCTCCACTCACTATTAATGAATTAGTTATTTTGACTCACCTCATATTTTTTTTTATATTCTGCCGACTACAGTTTTGCCGCATCTATGCACATTGTCGAAGCATTCTGTTGTTTTTTGTGGTTGTTATTCTGTAGGTTGATTTCTACTCCCTCTGTTGGCTGACCGATGAACTTGCAAATCAAATTTTTTTCTCTTTCACTGGGAATTTCAAAATTCATAGTTTTCTCCTTATTCTTGTGGATGTAAATTTTATCTCAAATTGATACAAATAAAAACTTGTCACAATTAAAATGCAAGTCTCTGCTTCACAAAATGTACTGCAAGCGCAACACAGGACTGTAAAATAGGAAAGAGATCCTACTACAGTCCTTAGAAGGCCCTTGGGATAGAAGAAGATTAAAATTTCTGCTTCTCTAGATAATCAAAACTTAATGTCAGCCAGGATGTCTTTAACAAGCATCTGGTACACATTTCTGGTACATACTGAGTCGGACAGGGTCATAATGCTGCAAAGAAGATTGGGTCAGTTTAAAAATCCTGATGCCACTGGGCCTCAAACCCTCGATCTTCTGGCTTGTAAGAACTGTGGATCCCTAAAATCATATGAGAAATATGGATTGTGATTTGTCAACAGTAAAACGAGTCCCTTCAAATGCATGGTCAAAGATCTCATGGACTTTACCGCCTTATACTATTCGATCACAGTGCAGACATGTTTAGATTTTACAGTTGACTATTTAACCCATTGGCATATTAATATTTTCCTCCATTGTTGCACCCATATTTACCATTTAATTTTAAGAAGATTAGCTTCTCTGAAAAACAATGGCTTATAACTCGCGATCTATCAGGAGAAATCTATCTTGTTGTACACCATTGAATAGAACGTTCTCTCAGCTTTCCAATGGTACATAACATGTCTTGCCATCTATTGACAAAACTAAATAAACACTAAGAAGATGCTACAGCTACTCAGTCAGGCTCACAGCCGTCTGTGTAAAAATGGGCTTCATTTGATCAGCTGGCTGGGAGCAATCTGTGTAAGCCAATGGATTAACTCATGCCACAAATGGGAGTCAATGACCAATCATGTTTCAATGAATTTTGTTTTACAACCAATGACAGTCATATTTCACCTTGATATTTATTGATTTCTGTTTACCAAAATAAAGAAAGCTCCAACTTTTTAATATTCTGAACAGGTTAGAGCATTATTTTGCAGTGACTGACTATCCAACAAATATGTAGAATATAGCAAATAATGAACAGATTCCTTCGAACTATACTTTTGATAACTGTGTATTCAATAATTGTGTTTTAAATAATGATTTTACTGAGTTGTTTCCTAAAAAAATTAATCAATAACCTATAATGTTGGTTATAATATACAATTTCATGTGTTTCATTTTTTCCTCCACTGGAGTGCATTCTTACAATATTGTGATTCTATTTGGCAATAAATAATATGGTCAAATTGCAGTGGATGAACAAATGAAACATAACCAAACATTTCTCATTTGTTTTCAAACATCGCCGTTTACATTAAATATATAAATATTTTAAAATAACTATATTTAACTAATGATTTGTGAGTAAACAGCTTCATTTTATTCGTTAAATAGTCCTAACAAATGCCACTCTTGATTTCAAAATCCTCTAGATAAATTGGAAATCACCCATGGCATTACTTATGACTTTTGATAAATTGCCTGTGAACATGCTATTTTGCTTGTTTGGGGTGTTATATGGACTGGTTAAAGTTATAGTGGTGCAAGTAATATTTTCTTTGATGATCTTGTAGAAGATTTCCGGGCTGTTGGCCATGGTCTTGAGGCTTGTAGTTCCCCAACGTTTTGCTAGAGACTGCGTCCGGCATCCTCAAGGGTTGTCTTGAGTAGTTCCCCAACGTTTTGCCAGAGACTGCGTCCGTCATCCTCAAGGATTGTCTTGAGTCTCAAGACAATCCTTGAGGATGCCAGACGCAGTCTCTGGCAAAACATTGGGGAACTAAAAGCCTCAAGACCACGGCCAACAGCCCGGAAATCTTCTACAAGATCATCATAGTAACTCCGGCCGTGAAAGCCTAAGTCAATATAATATTTTCTTTGTTTTCCAGAAATTTACTTAATGCAAAATAGGCTCAAGTTTAGAATACACGACCTATGATTTTCCATATATCATTTTTGTAATACTGTTGCTCTACATACTTTTTCCATCTTTACTAACATTTCATACTTTTTAAGTGTTTAGCCATGCTACTTATTTATAACATTTTTTACAATTACTAAATATTTACATATGCAAACTGTCACTTTTATCTCAAATATTTTTTTTTAAATTCTGTGGAATCGTCCACATGTGTGAAAGCTTAAAGAAACTTCCTCTAAATGGCAGAGATATCTATGAAATCGGAATGACCCACATTCGAATATATAATTTAAGAAATGGATGTTCACTCACTTCATTTTGCTAGGTTCCGATGGGACAAGTTAGTGTACATCTGATTAGTTTACACTTTGTTAAATAATATGCATGTAATTTATTTTGTTAGGTTAGGAAGGGGGAAGTTGGTGTAAATCCATTTCTTATAAACTTGTTTGGGAACTTATAGCATAGATTGGTCTTACTAATTTCACATATATGTCCGCCATGTAGCAGAAGTTTCTTTAAGGGTCAAATTTTTGAACGCATTAGACCGTAAAAGGCGTTCTCTGCAGAGAAAGTTTTATCCTAATACGATTTTGCTTACTCAGAAATCTATTCATGCGATAATAATTTGTAAGCTACCTGACGAGGTAACTTAAGATCATAGCTTAAGATAGAAACTTATCGTGAGAATCCCGATGGTAACCGATGTAGTTTGAAACCTTGCCGCTTTATCCAAGATGTCGGACCTTGAAGACTTCGATCATGTTTTTGGTATATGCGGAGAATAGGAATTTGATAGAGTCTACCAAAGAATTCAACTGGAAGAACAGGAGAATCGGCGTAATATTGCATGATGCAGACGTCGTTGTATACGGTGTTATTTGCGGGATGCAAGCGTAAATGTGTTCCTCAATAGCAGACGAAAATAACGGAAGTGGTTTTATCACTGAGAATTCTGGGTAATTTCTTGGCAATATTACGAAAATGATGACTTTCATGCATGACCAGTTTGTGGGTAGCTAATTCGATCTTTGCACTTGCTCACAGTGAGTCAGCTCACCAGTGATTGGAAGTAATTTGAGTAGGGACTAATGTATTTGCATGCGACATGTGCACTATGATTCTATAGAACTTGGAAAAATTTGTTGGTTGAGTTAAACTAAACTTTTTTCTGCAAAATATACTGTAATAAATTCGCAAACAAAAACATAATGTTATCATTTTAAAGGTGTCACCTAGATCCAGAAGTAACATTGAGGCTTGAATTGAATTGAATTTTTACAATGTATCGTAATGGTTAAAAAATTTTATTGCTCTCAAAAATTACTTACATCACTGTAATTTAACTTATCCACATGTGTATGTATGAAAAAATTTCAAAGTTTATTTTTACTATATTTTATATTATTTATTTATTTGTTTTGATAGGAGAGCAAGTCCCTTGGAGAATTATCAAGATTAGCAAGGCTTTTGAAACGAGAAGCTCAAGCAATATTGGATTATTACCGTCATCAGTTGAATCTCTTTTCCAACATGTGTTTAAACAGACAGTATTTAGCTCTGAACAATCTGTCTCCCCACCTCGGAATAGATCTCATCCTCAAGTAAGTATTCATTCCAAATTTATATAATGAATTTGGGAATTTTTAACATTATGAGGTTTAATTCATAAGAATTAAATGAATCGTGATTTCTTCTTATCTCATACTTCTATGTTTTTTTTAAACACAGCACTGCAGTATCAGCGACCCTCGTCACCATCCTCAGCTGTTTTCATTACTGTCAATTTTTTCTTTTGCCGGTAATTATCCAAACTGCCATCTGGTGTTCCTTTGAAGGAATTATTTTCTAAACTGCCATCTGGTGTTCTTTTGAAGGAATCATTTTCTAAACTGCCATCATATTTAAAATATGGTCACAGTCATTTTTAAAAATCTCACCTCACAAATCTCATATTTTTCAATGAAACCGGTTTCAAATGGAATCCCATCCATCATCAGTGAAATCTCCGACTGATGAAATCCTTCCACCATCAACCATCTTCTGAGCTACCATCTGTGTTCCAGTTTGTAAACTTTGAGATTAGATTTTGTTCGTTGGGAATATCAAAATTCATCTATCTATCCTTATTCTTTTGAATGTACATCTTCTCTCATACTATTAATTCCAAAGGCTTTTCCAATTGTTTTAAAGGTTTAGTTTTTCTTCCAATTTTGTGATTTCATCAGTCGGAGAATTGACTGACGATGGATGGGATTCCATTTGATGTCAGTATCGTGGAATAACATAAGATTTGTGAGGTGAGATTTTTAAATATTACTCTGATCATATTTTAAATGAATATTACCTCATAATTTTCGATGTTTTTATTTTAATTAAAATTTTCCAATCCTATGGAAAGAAACCATCTCCTCCGTTGTCCAGCTTTTGTAGAAGAGACCAGCCTTTCTGCTAAATATTGGAGTGCAAGAGAGCGAATGATTTCATTATCAAGTGCTCGACATTAGATACCAACCAACCAACCAACCAACATTTTCCAATCCTGGATAGAATCTTATTTCTTAAATTACTTCATATTGTTTACTTCCCAACATACTATTATTTATTTAACTTTCACAGGGAAAGAACACTATGAGGTTTAATTTAATAATTAAATTAATGTTTTTATTACCTCACCTCATATCCTTTTTCTTCTATACTGCAGTTTCAGAGCTTTTCTCCATCGTCAGCAGCCTCTGGTCGACCGGTGTTATGTCGTTTCTTGGCGGTTTCCCAAGAAACGACATAACACCGGTCGACCAGAAGCTACTGACGATGGAGATAAGCTCCGAAACTGCAGTATAGAAGAAAAAGGATATGAGGTGAGGTAATAAAAACATTAATTTAATTATTATACTATTATTATTTATTTTTTATTTCACTCACCTCATACTTCATAACTCCTAGCATACCCAGGGTTTCGTTACATCCTTTGTGACATTCTCAATGCTGTGTCACGTTCACAACTGACATCCGGCTGCCTTCTATCCTGCAGACTGACCTCTGCGCCATCTGACGGCTGACCGACAAACTTCCAAATCAGTCCTCTCTCCTTATAAGTTCGTCGGTCAGCCATCAGATGGCACAGAGGTCAGTCTACAGGATAGAAGGCAGCCGGACGTCAGTTGTGAACATGACACAGCATTGAGAATGTCACAAAGGATGTGACGAAACCCTGGGTATGCTAGGAGTTATGAAGTATGAGGTGAGTGAAATAAAAAATAAACAATATTAAAAAACCTCATATTATTATTATCATCATTATTATATTATTATTACCATCATTGTTATATTATTATTATCATTAATACATTATTATCATTATTATTATTATTATTATTATTATTATTATTATTATTATTATTATCGTAAGTATTATTATTGTTATTATCATATAAAATGTTGTTTGTACGTGAAATTTACATTGCTGCATTTAATGTATCTTTAACTGTTTATAATTAGTATAGTGTTTATCTATATTTGTCAAATATTTATTTGCATTTGTGCTGGTTGAGTGGAAGAGAAGGCCTTTCTGCCAGAATAAATAAAAACATTATTATTATTATTATTATTATTATTATTATTATTATTGTTGTAAGTATTATTATTGTTATTATCATATAAAATGTTGTTTGTACATGAAATTTACATTGCTCATTTAATGTATCTTTAACTGTTTATAATTAGTATAGTGTTTATGTATATTTGTCAAATATTTATTTGCATTTGTGCTGGTTGAGTGGAAGAGAAGGCCTTATGGCCTTAACTCTGCCAGAATAAATAAAACATTATTATTATTGATGATCTCGATGAAGGTTTTCGGGCTGTAGGCCATGGTCGTGAGGCTTGTAGTTCCCCGACGTTTCGCCAAAGACTGCGTCTGGCATCATCAAGGGTTGTCTTGAGACTGGCAATTCTGTCTGCTGTCCTTGAGGATGCCAGATGCAGTCTTTGGCGAAACGTCGGGGAACTACAAGCCTCACGACCACGGCCTACAGCCCGAAAACCTTCATCGAGATCATCATAACAACTCTGGCCGTGAAAGTCTACGTGAATACATTATTATTATTATTATTATTATTATTATTATTATTATTATTATTATTATTATTATTATTAATTTTAAGTTAGAATCTCTCCTCATATTTTGCTCTCACCTGGAACATGTTTCAAAGGACATTTCCTCCATTTTCACCCAAAGACCAACTTGAACTTACTTTAATATATTTTAAAGGTATGCAGAACTATAACTGATTTAAGGTGCTCATGGAGACTTAGATGAAATAAACTTTGCATTGCAGGTGTATGGCTGATGAGAATGTGCCATATGAATTACGAGCCTCTTTCTGCAGACTGATGTTACATTTACATGTTGATCGAGATCCTCAAGAACAAGTTACCCCTGTGAAATATGCAAGACTGTGGTCAGAAATACCATCCAAAATGTCCATACAGGAGTAAGTACTATAACATTATTGTTAATTTAGTGGATCTTTGCACTTCAGACAGCTTCTAGGAATTTCGTTTCTGTGTGCTCTGTATGGGGGGGAGGTGGATATTAAACATAGAGAAATGTTTAATACATTAACAGACAATAGTCTGTAGTGGAAGCTAATGAATAATCACTGAGCAACAAAAAGGAAACCTTCTTTTGTCTCAGAAAGAAAAATATGTGTTTCTGATAATATTTTTTCTCCTGAATTCAAATATGATATTGGTTTTTCTCTATCACACAAGGTTTCCGAGAGACGAGCATTTATAATTTCAAACACTTTAATATTTTCTACATTTGTAACTACACAATATTCAAACATTCGGACTCGCCTAGAAAGTAAGAAATGATGATTTTCTACTATATTTCGCGTGTGGAGCATCCCTCTTGATGATCCAACAATAATCGGCCAGCATATTAGGATTCCATTTGCCTTGATATCTCTTTTCCCTAACTGAAATCTCCTGATGAAAGTGTTTGCCATTTTATTTTACGATGGACAAATGGATGCAAAAATGTTTATAAAAAAATAATTATTTAAATCCATCAATTGAAATTGAAATAAAAAAAAACTATGGGTGATGGAGAAATTCCAATTACATATTTGAAAACATGTTAAAAAAACTGCATTAAGTACAACTATTGGTACTCATGAGACAAAAATCATGTCGACCAGTGTAATTAATGTTGGCCAAATTAGGATTCGTAAATTAATGAGTCATTTTTAACATTTTTCCTCATATTTTATGTTTCTTCAAACACGGGAACTAATTTTCAAGAGAAGGATCTCTCTCATTTTCAACCAACATTATGTTAAAAATGACTCATTAATTTACAAATTAAGAACCTCGTAATGTTATTTCCCATATTTAACTATGAACAAATTAGGATTGTAAGAAGCCAAAATAAATCTCAAAATGAAGATATAGGCATTTAATGAAAAAAAAAAAAGAGAAATTTAACATGGTTTTTGTTGGTTCTGGTGGACTAGTCACTCGTCTTTGGTTCTAAGATTCGCAGGTTCAAATTTGCTGGAGTTTCAGGCATAAGAATCCTGAGGATAGGTTTCTATGGAAGGGAACTAAATGAAGATTGAACTTTTATAGGAACAATTCACTATGAGGATTAATTTAAGGTAAAATCAAATGTTTCATACCTCTCCTCATATTAATCTTCTAAGTAGATCGCGATTTCGGTTCATGGCAACTGCAGGATGGTACTGACAATGGGTTTGCCACTGTGAAGTATTACCTGTTGGATCCACCATAGAGAAATATTGGAGAGCAAGAACACTAATGGCTTCATTGCCAAGGCCCAGCATTTGAAAACACCACCACCACCATGGGTTTGCCATGAACCCGAAATTGCGATCTACTTAGAAGATTAATATGAGGAGAGGTATGAAACATTTGATTTTATCTTAACTAAATAAAGCCTTGGATTATATTTTGTAGATTTGCAGCACATAAAAGAACCTCAATCCTGAAAAAAGAGGCCTCTTATCATTGGCCCTTTCATGTCCAATTTTAATTGTGATGTTAATGATATTAGCTAATTAAAGAGCAATGTTAAAAAAAAAATAATAACTCTTCTAATTAATGGCAAAGAGAAAAAATTCTGCCTGAATCAGGACCAGAACCCTGGACCTGCAGCTTAACATACTGATGATCTACCATTTGAGCTATCCATTCCTTATTCCCTGTCAAGCATAAATTTCCCTCAATGTTTTAATTATTAATTTAACACTTATCACTGAAGGACAAATTATATTTTAAGAGAAAAATTTTATGCTCAGACTGAGGTTGAACCCAGGACCTTTGGCTTTCTAGGCCAATGCTCTACGGCTGAGCTATATGGGCACTCCAATCTAAACACACATTTTTCTCTTATACATTGTTAATTTTCGATCACCGAATGCTACGAAACTTTGCTTTGATTATGCAAATGGCGACTTCTCTTTAAGAAGACATTTGATTGGGAATTTATACATTACGTACTTTATAAAGCCAGCAGGGCTTCTTTTTATGTTTTTATTATTAATTTAACACTTCTCACTGAAGAACAAATTATATTTGAAGAGAAAAATTATATGCTCAGATTGGTGTTTGAACCCAGGACCTTTGGCTTTCTAGGCCAATGGTTTACCACTGAGCTATCTGAGCACACCAATCTAAACTCACATTTTTCTCTTATACAATGTTAATTCCCGATTGCCGAATGCTACAAGCCTTTGTTTTGATTATGCAAATAGTGGCTTCTATTTAAAAAGACATTTGATTGGGTATTTAAACATTACTTTATAAAGCCAGCAGGGCTTCTTTCAATGTTCTTATTATTAACTTAATACTTCTCACTGAAGGCCAAAGGTCCTGGGTTCAAACCCCAATCAGAGCACATATTTTTTCTCTTCAAATAAAAATTTCTCAAATAGTACATACAACTAGGGGTCTAGGGTTCGAATCTCGTTTCAAGCATTAATTTTTCTTTCTTAAATTTGATTCTATCCAGTATTGGAAGATTTTAATTAAAAAAAACATTGAAAACAAATTTCTCTATTTAACTTAATCCTCTTGTCCCAAGATTGTGAAACATCATTGACAATACATTGAGTTACTCCAAAATCAAGAAGACATTATTGATATAATTTTTACATTTTTATTACAATTATATTCAACAGATTACCTGTGTGTGTTAATTTATTTATTTCAATCATAAAAATAACTTGCTTTGTTCCTCTCTCTCTCTTTCTGTCTGTATTTCTCTTTCTTTCTCTGTATCTTTCTCTGTTCCTCCCTATTCCCTCTCTCTCACCCTACCATCCTTTTAAATACAATTATTGTTCATATTTGAAGAGAAAAATTATACACTCAGACCGGGACTTGAACCCGGGACCCTTGGTTTTCTAGTCCAAGTGCTCTACCATCTGAGCTACCTGAGCAAATACCGATCTAAACGCAAATTTTTCTCTATATACGTTGTAATTCCTGCCCACCAAATGTTTTGAAGCCTTTGCTTCTATCTTTGCAAATGGCGGCTCCTTTATTAAGAAGACATATTTGGGAATTATACATTACATAAATTCCAGTACGGCTTTTTTCGATGTTTTTATTATTAATTTCATACATCTCAATGATGGATAAATCATATTTGAAGAGAAAAATTATATGCTCAGACCGGGATTTGAACCCGGGACCCTTGGTTTTCTAGTCCAAGTGCTCTACCAACTGAGCTACCTGAGCAAGTACCGATCTGAACGTAAATTTTTCTCTATTTACATTGTAATTCCTGCCCACCAAATGCTTTGAAGCCTTTGCTTCTATCTTTGCAAATGGTGGCTCCTTTATTAAGAAGACATATTTGGGAATTATACATTACATTATAAATGCCGGTACGGCTTTTTTCGATGTTTTTATTATTAATTTCATATATCTCAATGATGGATATATCATATTTGAAGAGAAAAATTATACGCTCTGATTTATCCATCATTGAGATGTATGAAATTAATAATAAAAACATAGAAAAAAGCCGTACTGGCATCTATAATGTAATGTATAATTCCCAAATATGTTTCTTAATAAAGGAGCTGCCATTTGCAAAGATAGAAGCAAAGGCTTCAAAGCATTTGGTGGGCAGGAATTACAACGTATATAGAGAAAAATTTGCATTTAGATCGGTACTTGCTCAGGTAGCTCAGATGGTAGAGCACTTGGACTAGAAAACCAAGGGTCCCGGGTTCAAGTCCTGGTCTGAGCGTATAATTTTTCTCTTCAAATATGATTTATCCATCATTGAGATGTATGAAATTAATAATAAAAACACCGAAAAAAGCCGTACTGGCATTTATAATGTAATGTAGAATTCCCAAATATGTCTTCTTAATAAAGGAGCCACCATTTGCAAAGATAGAAGCAAAGGCTTCAAAGCATTTGGTGGGCAGGAATTACAACGTATATAGAGAAAAATTTGCGTTTAGATCGGTACTTGCTCAGGTAGCTCAGATGGTAGAGCACTTGGACTAGAAAACCAAGGGTCCCGGGTTCAAGTCCCGGTCTGAGCATATAATTTTTCTCTTCAAATATGATTTATCCATCATTGAGATGTATGAAAATAATAATAAAAACAACAATTATTGTTATTTGCTATTTTTATAACTAACCTAAGAAATTTATTGTTACAGTTATGATAGCAATAAAACACCAGATCACAACAAAGAAGCTGTGAGAGCGAGATTTAGTTCCACTATAATGTTTGTTGAGGATTACCTGTGTAATGTAGTGGCAGAAATGTGGAGTTTCGCAGATCAGGATCAGAACAAACTCACTTTTGAGGTTAGCAATTTTAATCCTTAATGTTCAATATAACCTCACCTAAAATAATGAGCCTTTAGTGAAGCATTAGGAACTACAAGCCTCTTGACCATGACCCACCTTCCTTTCAACATTATGAAAACCTGAATAATTAATTTTCATGATGATGAAAGTGATCATTACAGCAACTCCGAATTATCCGTGTTAATTGGGACCGAGATATGCACGGAAAATAAAAAAAACACGGATAATCCAATTAAGTTATTCGGCGCCGTGGAAGAGTCAGAAATGTATTTACCCCCTTTAACACTACTTAAATGCAACAAATGTTCATAAAATGTTATAAGTATTTAGGCGCGAGTCATAATTATCATTACTGCCTGCTGTAACCAGCGACAACTACACTAGTAACCACCAATATCCACACTTATAACCAGCGATGACAAATAATCAGCGATTCTCACAGTAGTAATCACTGATGACCACACTGGTAACCACCGATATCCACATTTATAACCAGCGATGACAAATAATCACCGATGACAACACTGGTTACCACCGATGACCAAACTATTAACCAATGGTAAACCCACTGCCACAGCATATCTGTGGCTTTAATCTGTAACAACAAACTTTCAGTGACTCACATAATGGAAATTTCCAAAATTGTATTGTATTCTCAGAATGTTGGTTGGTACCGTTAAATGCGTCAGGGGAGGAGGTTGTGTGTGAAGGTTTACTCTGTGGGTGGTGCTAGTTTCTAAGCGCAGTTTACAGTAGCACGTTTAAAAATAAAGAATTTTTTCATAACAGTACAAAAAACAGTATTTTTAAAAAATACAGTAAAATGAGTCATGCCCGGATAATCTGCAAACTGGATAATATGTGCACAGATAATCGGGAGTTTGTTGTATAATGAATTGAAGAGATGCTGGTAGTTGATAAGACACATCTTTTTTTTATAATATGTATATCCCTAAATGAATTTAGCCCAATTGGAATCAAACAAGTATATATTCAGTGTTACTTCCTATTGTATTTTCATAATAGTTTTCAAAGTTTAATTTCACATAAAAAACTTTTTTATAAATAAAAAATATGTGAATAAATATTTTGTCACTTTTGCCATAAATACCTATTTTAGTAATTCTTAGATGTTGTATAAAAATTTTTTTGACTATTTAACTCATGCCCCAAATGGGAGTCAATGACCAATCACGTTTCAATGATTTCTGTATTACAACCAATCAGAGACGTGTTTCACGAAATAATTATCAACGTTAGGATTATCATATATTAAGCAAAGCTCCTCCTTTTTAATATTCTGAGCAGGTCTGACCGTTATTTTGCAGTGACTGAGCCTATAACAATAACGGCTACCAGATTGTATATAATAGTGCTTACATGTCAACATTTGTAGCAATTGATTATACCACCAAAAAAGAAACCACTGTTTGCACTTTCTTAAATGTATACGACATCAAAATGAATTAATATACAGATTGATGTGTTTCATTTTTCTCCACTAGAGAGCATTCTTACAATAGTGCCGTTCCTTTGGCATAAATAGTATGATCGGTTGCAGTGATAAACAAAAGAAGCAGTAGAAGCGTAGGCTACCTATCGTTTCTCATTAGTTTTCAAACATCACCGTTTACTTTAAATATAAAAATATTTTTAAATAACTGGTAGTTAAATAATGATTTGTGAGTAAACAGCTTTATTTTATTCGTTAAATAGTCCTAACAAATGCCACTCTTGATTTCCAAATTCTCTAGATAAATTCACTCCTCACTTCGTGAGTCGTGAATTTATCGATAATTTGGAAATCACTCGTGGCATTACTTATGATAATTGCTCTGTAAGTACATATTGTAATTTACATATTTTAAAATGTTTTTGTTTTATTTTGAAAATATTTTTCAATTTTTAGCACATGCAAAATAATTATTTGTAATTTCTTTTTAGTGCATAAAACTCCAGGCTCTAGTAATTGCTAAGAGGTGGAGAAATGTGGACATCAGTGGATTACATTGTTTTCATTTGTTCACATAAATAATGGTGTGTACAATCAGATAATGAGAACCTGTTCACTTGATTCAGTCTCTGAACTCATAATCTATAAGTATTGGAATGAGATTGTAGTATAGTTAAGATTAAAAAAAACTTAAAATTTTAGTTTTAATTTTTAAAATCTTAATTTTAAAATGAAATAACTTTTCACCTCACCTTGTATTCTGTCTTCTAATTAAAAAACTTACCTCAAATGTAAATTCATATGATTAAAATTTGCACTGCACGTTGTTTACATATACAGCAGCTCTGTCATAGCATATATTTAGCAAATTCAAAAGGATTTATATATTAAATTTAACAGACAAGTCAAGTCACGGGAATAATCACGATTGCTCAAGGACAACAACATTCACAGTCATGAAAAAGGCTTACGATGACGACAAGTCGCCAAAACTGCAGTGCTGTATTTAAAAAACATAGAAGTATGAGGTAAGAAGAAATCACGATTCATTTAATTCAAATTCTAAAGGAATTTATCAATTGAAGTTCTTCCCTTGAAAAAAAATAAGACAAAAAACTTTAAAAAAGCTATATAAATTCTGTTAGTAGACACTGAAAATTACCATGACAAAAATGCATGCATTTATGTGTGTGTGTGTGTGTGGGTGTCTGTTAATGCTTGTGAGGACGCATTTATTTTTCTGGAGACAAACTCAGCTTATGGCAATCAGTTAAAAAAGTAAGATTGAGTTTTTTAATTGAGTAAAATGAGACCATTAGGAGTAAGGGTTCATCTGAAGCAAAAATTAAAAAATCACTCTAGCAAAATTTTTATTTCTTTTTTTTTTCAGTTATACTCTGTATATGCCATTGGAATAAAATAAGAAAATTATTGGTAAAAAATCTGCTAAGTCCAACCATTAGAACTGGAGATTTACCTGAAAGCTGTAATTTAAAAAATGTTTTAAGTTATGTAGGTAGGAAATAACGCTTTGAGGTTTATTTTAATTTATGTTGAGTTGTTTTTGACTCACTTCATAGTGAAGTATGAGGTGAGTCAAAAACAACTCTACATAAATTAAAAAATGTTTATTTTCTCACAACATAAATGGATACATAGGATTTAATTAAGAGAAGTATACTAGGAAAAAACTGACCATAAATTTAATTAAAAAATTTGCTTATCTTTACCTTGTCGTGGTGGAGTGACTTACGTGCTTAAATGATCCTGAGAGCTATGCCAGCAATAGCATTGCTGCTGATAGGGTTACCCATGCCGTACTGGTCGAAGGTGATAAGCCATACGAAAAAAGTACCTTGGTTGAAAGAGTGACAATCTTTCACCGTAAAAATACAACCGTCAAGAATGCGGACATGTGTTCAACTGGGGTAAAATTTTCTGGAGGTCAAATAATCCCCCATTCGGTTCTCCAGGCAGGGAGTACTTCAGGGAACCCATGGTAAAGTTTATATATGGAGAGCTTATGTCTGCACGGCCATAAACCTATGGGTTCGATAGTGCCAGTGAGTTAGTTAGCTTAGATTATCTTATCTTGCACAGTTCCTACATGATGAACTTTAGTTATGTCAGATGTAGCTTTGACATATCTATACACTATGAAAACATACCTACAATGTGTGTAAATGCACATTTTTTCACCTTTTAGTAAACACATAATTTTAAACTTGAGTTTTCTTCAGTTTTTTGGTAAATGATTTTGACAAAGTGTATTTGAGTATGATGAAACATAGGTTGTGATGTTATTTGCAGGTTGTGAAATTAGCTAGAGATCTTATCTACTTTGGTTTCTACAGCTTTAGTGATTTACTTCGCTTAACAAAAACACTGCTTAGTATTCTGGACTGCGTATCTGATAGCGACTTCATCAATAGAAATCTTCCTACTGGAGATATTGACTGTGAGTATCCTGTATTTATTTAAATATACATTTGTGTCAAAATTCTAACAATAAATTCATTAAAATTCATCGGAGAACATTTTGTTTAAACAACTCACCTCATAGGATTCATGCTTCCATGATATCGCGATTTCATATAAGCATGAGTTCTATGAGGTGAGTTGTTTAAACAAAATGTTCTCCGATGAATTTTAATGATTAGACCTCATAATGTTTACTTCCCAACATTAATATAATATAATAAATTAATTCCCTTAGAACATGATAATGGTAAGTGGCAATATGATCATTTTGAAGTAAATTATGTTCTTTTGGGGGCATTATTTTTCTTTTTTTTATTATTCTGTTTTTTAAGTGGCAACCATAATTGAAATAAGATTGAAAGTTGAAGGGAGGAATAGGAAATATACCGTATTTGGAAAGCACAGTTAATTTGAAAAATAAAGATTTTGTTTGTGGTGACCACAGCCTTGCTCCAAGGCACAGAATTTTCACAGGTTCAGGGATGTTGGCTAACAAGTGGAGGACACACACTGTATATCACCTAAATAAGTAAAATTTTGTGAGGTTAAAGAAGATGACCTACTATTTAAAATCATACCTGGTTTAGGGGCTAATGACACCTCATTTTGGAAATATTAGCAATTCATTGTAACATACTTCCTTTTGGTACCTATTAAGAGAATTAGATAACTGTGTGATGGTATGGCCTTTTCGTGGATAGACGTTGGACTGTCACGTATTCCAGGTTCAAATCATGGCCAGTCTTTTTTCCTTTTAATAATGATTAATAAACAAATGAAACAAAATATCTAGGTACAATTTTTTATTCAAAATTATCTTGGAGAAAACATATTGAAGCAGTAGTAAACAAAGCAACGAAAAGATTTTCAATCTTAAAAAGATTAGCTGGAGCAAAGTGGGGTAGTAATCGCCAGACTCTGAACACCACGTATAAAACATTAATCAAGCCAATACTTCTATACAACGGGGAGGTAATAATCACAGCAAATAACTTGAACCTGAATCGCCTAGAAGTATGTCAAAATCAGGCTTTATGGCTTATAACTGGCGCAGCTAAATCAACCCCGATCACAGCAAAGCAAGCACTAACTCAGAACCCTCCAATATGTCTAACTTTAGAGGAACAGGCAATATTACAACATGAAATAATGTTACGGTTAACAACATCAAAATGGGAAAAAAGAGAGTTACAACCAGCCAAGTTGAAAGCACAAAAAAGTTTCTTGTCCAAAGTAAAGGAAATAAAAACAGATTTGAATCTTCCTAAATCTAAAGAAAATATTTTGATCAGAGAAAACCCTCTTGCTTTTGAACCAATTAATATTCAACTAAATCTAGAAGAACCAGTTACAAAATCTGAAACTCCCACACTTGTACTAAAAGTTCTAGCGTTAGAAGCTGTGAATAAGATATATCCACCAGAATAATGGTTATGTCTACACGGATGTATCTACTATTGATAACAACTCAGGATCAGGAATTACATGTGCATTATTTTCATTTTATCAACCAGCAGGATACCACACAACAAATTTTGATGCAGAAGTAACGTCTATTCATCACTCCAACAATTACTATACAGAATAAATAAATTTCAAAATGCTGTCATACCCTCTGATTCTAAGGCAGCAATATATGCGATAAAGTCACACAAAATGAAGTCAATACAAATTAAAGAGTGCTACAAAATGATTCAACAACTCCAAAAACTACAGAAAAGAATTCAATTGCAATGGATACCTGCACATTGTGGAATTGCTGGAAATGACACTGCTGATTTTCTTGCCAAAAAAGGCCCCAATCTAATTCAGAATACTACTAAAAGCTTACCTTTCACATCCATAAAAAGAATAATTAAAAACAAATATAAAACCAAACAAAACCAAGACCTATGTAATAAAGCCAAAGACAAAAAAATAGAATATTTTAGTAAAGAAGCCAGATATTATTCCAGAAATTCCACGTAAAACTACAGTAGCAAAATTTAGACTGCTTACAGAACATGACTATATGGCCAAACATTTATATAAAATAGGAATCTACACAAGTCCAAATTGTCCTCTATGCAACAAAGACGAAGAAATGAACGAAGAACATCTACAAACCTGTGAAGTATTACCTGTTGGATCCACCATAGAGAAATATTGGAGAGCAAGAATGCCAATGGCTTTGTTGCCAAGGCCCAGCATTTGAAAACAACAACAACACATTTAAAATTTAAGTAATAGGTAAATTAATCAGATTTTACCCTCAACTCATATTTTGTATTCTATTCAGGACTAGTTTTGAGGAATCTTTTCTCATCTTCAACGGGATTTGGGTGATATTTTACACCTCACTTCACGTGTTTTTTCTATTCTCTCCAGGACTAGTCTCAAATAAAGATTCCTTGAAACTAGTCCTGGAGAGAATACAAACAAAATGTGAGGTAGGGTGACAAATTTACTTATTGTTTAAAAAATATAATAGTGTTATTTCCTAATAAATATTCAATTCTTAAAATTGTTTTAACTAAAATATTTTGAAAAGTGACTTTGATTATTCTTTATTTGTATCCTACAATTCTTAGTACATCTTATTCGAGGGAGTTGTTGAATTAGTGAAGGGAGTGAGCAAGTGTTATTGTTTGTTTACATGCAGCTGACCAACAGGAAGTGGAAGAGGAAGAAGGTAAATAGGTGATGTAAGAATGAGGGTGATCAGATGCAGCAATGTACTTTCAAAACATTATTTATACATACAAAATTATGAAATATAATTTTATATTTTAAACACAAAATTGATAGGAAATAACAGTATGAGTTATATTATCAAAGAGATTGAATTGATAACACTGGTCAACATGATTTTTGTCTCATGAGTACCAATAGTTGTACTTAATGCAGTTTTTTATCATGTTTTCAAATAGGTATTTGGAATTTCTCCATCACCCACAGTTTTTTTATTTCAATTTCAATTAATGAATTTAAAAAAATATTTTTTTTTAAATAAACTTTTTTTGTTCATTGTCCATTGGAAAATAAAACCAAATGAGCTAACTCAGGAGATTTCAGTTATGGAAAAGAGATATCAAGGCAAATGGAATCCTAATATGTTGGCCGATTATTGTTGGACCATCAATAGGGATGCTCCACAGGCGAAATATAGCAGAAAATCATCATTTCTTACTTTCTAGGTGAGTCCGAATGTTTGAATATTATGTAGTTACAAATGTAGAAAATATTAAATTGTTTGAAAATATAAATTCTTGTCTCTCAGAAACCTTGCGTGATGGAGAAAAACTGATATCATATTTGAAAATTAGAGAAAAAAATTCTATCAGAATCACATATTTTTCTTTCTGAGACAAAAAAAAAGCTTCTTTTTTGTTGCTCAGTGTTATTTATATCTCACTCCATATTTTTCTCTCTTGCCTGGATCATGTTTTGAAGGTCATTACCCCCATTCTCAGTCAGAAACTGACTGACACAAATGTACCTGAGTGACTCGGTTATCTTCGTGTGTGTAAGACTTTTTTATCTTAAAAATTGGGTGTGTCTTATATAACAAAGGTAAATATAATTTTCCTCTTTTTAAATCACATGCACTCCCTTTTATCTTCTAAGAACTTTGTTGGTGGTTAATGGCACAATAAAGTAGATTCATGACCTTTGTGTGACTTTAGCTTGTCTTTGACACTAAGAATGTGTTTTCCTATTCATACTGAAGTTTTTCAGTATTGAGTTGAACTGTTGAGATATTTTGTGTTTAGTTTGATATTTTCACATTTTTTAGTGATGGAAAAATGCAGATGACATTCATATATATTGAACTATTATAGGAAATGTCACTCTGATGTTTAATTTATTTAAAATAAAATTATTTACATCTCAACTCTAATCCTGTCTTCTAAGACTGGTTTCAGAACTTAGGTGTTTTCATCATCAGTAATTTGCTAATCAATGTTCTTTTGTCCAGGAGCACTGCTGCTTACTCCATTGGTGGACTGATGAGTCTTGAAATCAAATGAGCTTCCCTGGGAATTTCAAAATTCATTAATTTTTCTTTCTTTCTTTTTTTTTAATGTGTATTTTTTCCAAAACGATGAGTTACTCTGGTTTTTTTATTTGTTTTATTAAACTAGCCTTTCTTTCAATTAGATGTCTTTCTAACCAAGCATGAGTGGCTACTGCTGATTCTTTCATTTCATAGTTTTTGACGTTCCTAAGATGTTCGTTCACCCTGGTTTTCAAATTTCTTTTTGCTTTCCTTACATAATTTTGTCAGAAAAATCCACATTTAATCTGGTAAATTCCCAATTTGTTTTCTTCTTCAATTTTGTCAATATCATTGGTTTCAATTATCCTATTGAGGCTACATTCATTCTTCAGTGCCAATCTTGAATTATACTTTTTAATTTTTTTTTAAAATTAGATACATGTACTTCGAGTTACAAATTGCAGGTTGTAAAATATGCAGAAGAACATGGAAAGACATTAGAACCAGAAAGACATTAGAACTTCTCATGGTCAGGAAATATTGTACAATTTTCGTTAAAAAAATTGCATGGAAGGTGAAGTGACCAGAACTAGAGACCAATGTTTTGAAATGGATGTGAGAAAAGTGGCAAAATAACATTGTCATTAAAAAAAATGATTTGCATGCAAACAGTCAAATTAGCCTTAGCATAACATGAAAGATTTTAAAGGTTGTGATATTACTGTTTCATGAAACATGAGCTTAGGTTTTTCTAGAAAATTGTATTAAATACTTTGGGTACATCTTGTACATAGGAGCATCTTATTCACCTAAAAATATGTTAATTCCATTCATCCAATGGCTGATTGGCTCAAATTTGAGTTTTGGCCTCCCTTAACTTCTGCCTCATATCATTTCTTTTTTGTGTGGCAAGCCTCCAGTTGAGACACTTAAGGAGGTTTGCAGCATCTTCTTTAATATCATCCTCCCATCATTTTTTTGGTCTTCCAACTTGTCTATTCCCCATAAAACTTGCTGTAAGCACCTTTTTTGGTGCTCAATCTTCTGAGAGCCTTTGTACATGTACTGTTCCTTCTTCTTCTGTCTTCCACTTATAGGTTTGCCGTTTTCAGTTTCCATTTATTTCTATCATTTCAATCTCCTTCTTCCAAATTCCTATTATCCATTATAGTTCTGACATAAGTTTTCCATTTACATCTTGGTCTACCATGTTTATTTCTTCCATGGGGTGACCACTGGTATATATTTTTTGGCCATCATTCATCTTCCATTCTCTGTACATGGCCATACCATTTAAGAGTTTGATTTTCATTCCTCTTAACAACAGATGTGGTGACATTCATTTCTCCCCAAAGGAATTCATTTCTTATGTTATCTTGTTTTATTTTTTAAAGGCTTCTTTAAGATAATCAAATTCAACTGTTCTAGTTTTATTCTGTTCCAATGTCTTTAATTTAACAAAAGTGACAAAGTCTGGTTCATTGTATTTGTCCTACAATTCTTTGTTGTATCATTTTCTCCACTGACCATTAACATTTATCAGTCCAAATATTTTCCTCAGTACTTTTAAATATAATTACTTAAATAGAAAATGAAGAACAGTCCGAAAGGTCTTCTAATATTAAAATTTTAATTGAGGATGATTGGGTCACTGAGGTACTTGTGCATTAATTTTTCTTTTAATTCTTAAAAGTGTACTTACCTAAATAATTTAGTAATTGATTTTACTAAAAATATAAACCTAGGAACTGACATTCACTATAGTAGCACTTGAATAAATTTATACTATATTCAGAGATAAAATGTAATTTTAATAAATGGAAAGTATTATTGTTTATGAAAATATTATAGATGAGGCTATTCTCATTGAATAACGTGTGAATTTATTTAATGTGAATCTGTTATAATTCTATTGTTTGATTGAATTTCTTTATACAGCCTAAGAGAGTATCTCTTTAAGCTCAGGTTCTTGTATGAATACATATAATGGTTTATTTAACTTTCACAGGGAAAGAACACTATGAGGTTTAATTTAAGAATTAAATTAATGCTTTTATTACCTCACCATATTCTTTTTCTTTTAGACTGCAGTTTTGGAGCTTATCTCCATCATCAGTAGCCTCTGGTCGACCGGTGTTGTGTCGTTTCTTGGCGGTTTTCTTCTTACTTCTATTGGTGGACCTATGAACCTCTGGATCAGGTCAAAATTTGCAGGAGTTTCGAAATTCTTGAGTTTATTTTTCTTGTTTTTTTGGATGTGGATTTTTTCCCTGACTGTGAGCTAGCCTAATCAAACACACAGATAAACAAAAAGAACTCACAGTCAGGGAAAAAATCCACATCCAAAAAAACAAGAAAGATAAACTCATGAATTTTGAAACTCCCATAAATTTTGACCTAATCCAGAGGTTCATAGGTCCACCGATAGAAGTAAGAAGGAAACTGCAAGAAACAACGTAACACTGGTCGACCAGAGGCTACTGATGATGGAGATAAGCTCTGAAACTGCAGTCTTAAAAAAAAAAGGATATGAGGTGAGGTAATAAAAAACATTAATTTAATTCTTACATATAATGGTTACTTATGTTACAAATATTGAAAATGAAATTTTTCAGATGAATTGAGTTTGTTGAGACCAGAATTTCAAAATAAATTTGTAAAACATTTTTAATTATTGCAACATATATAATTTATATAAAAAACAATCTTAGTAGTAATTCTGCTAAAAGAGGCAGTAATCAGTTTTGGATGCAAATCTGTCCAATTAAAACCACAGATACCAGTAAAAGTGATGAAACAAGATGAGAAATGTACCAAAATTTATCCCAACACATGTTTTGCACTTGAACAGGGCACCATCAGGGTGATCACATCAAAGTAAAAACACTACTAAAAAGAAAACAATAAGCTCAAACTATATACTAGTACAGTCATTAAGTTCTGAGACTTTATGCCTAAGGATGGGCACCCACAAGAGTCTGAATGTCTCACAAGATGCTGATAACTAGGCGTACACTTAAATAGAATCACATCCTCCCTCAAAATAGTCGCCTTTGGCCATCATGCATGTTTGTCAGCTGTGGGGTATAGCTGTTGGAAGCACTGCTGAAAGATGTTGGCAGGAAGGTCCCGTATGGCTTCTCTTGTAGCAGTCATGACCTCTTCGGAAGATTGATATTTACGCCCATGTAGGATTGCTTTCATGCGAGGAAAGAGAAAAAAATCGTCATGTGATCATCACGTTGGTCTTGCAACAGGATTCCTGGCACACTGTGCTGGATAAGGTAACACGAGACATGCCCAGGTCATCAGACAGAATTTTGTAACAAGTACCATGGCTGACCCCTACCACTGCTGCCAGATCGTCTACTGATTGGGAGCGGTTAGCATGCACCAACGTCACAATTTCTTCGATCTTGCATTTAGTTTGAATTGTTTGTGGCCGACCAGTACGCACATCATCTTCCAAACTGTATCTTACTTGCAAAAAACGTCGGTGCCATCTAAACACAACACTGCAACTCAATGCATACTCACCGTAAACTTACTGCATCATTTGAAATGTTTCGACAGCAGTCTTGCCTAATTTCTGACAGAACTTGATGTTGCTCTAACTGTGACATCTCGAGTTCCAACATGCACATTCAAATCACCATCATGACAAAGGCCGTAGTTCTGCTTGCAGTGAATGCACTCAACTGTCTCTTGCTGGGATGAGAGACTAACTGACAAGGTACCATACTACGACGCCACCTATGCGCTATAGCATAATACATCGCCACTATGCGCTCAGTCTCAAAACTTAATGACTGTACCACGTATACCGTAACTAAAGGTGATGTCATGTGATGTCATCCACAGATTCTTTTACTTTGATGTGATCACCCTGATGATCTCCTCTTCAGCCGTGAAACACATGTCAGGATCAATTGGGGTATGTTTTTTGTCTTATCACTTTTTTTGGTATCTGTGGTTTTAATTGGACATATTTGCAGTTGAGAATGATTGCTAACTCTTTTAGCAGAATTGCTACTAAGGTACATTTTTTATTTTATATATAATGAATTTTGGCAAAGTTATGCCGGACTCCATTAATTATATATAATTTTGTTTCACACTATGTCGAAGTTCATAATTTTTAATACTTTTTTAAAAATTTGTAATAAATGTAATGTACTGAACAACTGATACAAAATGATTCCAATCACAATGAACTAGTTCATATGGAATGTTAAGATTATTAAGACTGTTTTAGGATAAAATATTAATAAAATTAATGCATTAAAAAGTGACAACAAAAATTAATCATTGTAAAACTTATGTAAAAGTCTGAACTAAATATTCTTAACTATTACCTGTTAACAATCAAACAAATGATCAAATGCCAAATTTGTCAGAGGTCCCGAGACTGACCTGTGTTTTCTATGGTATCCACAGGTACAAAAAACAAATGCTGGAATAGTCCACAAAAAGACTGCTACAGCAGCACTTGCTCAAAATTACTAATATTAGAATTTCTACATTATTAACAAAAATTGAAACAATGATAATAATCAAGGGATTGTTCAAATTTCCAACACATATTTTGGACACCAGGTAAAAATTACTGTGGCAAGTGAATTTCATGTCTAGAAACCCAGGATAACTGTGATTCTCAATGCAGACCAGTGAAAGGGAGATGGCTGCCCGCCACTCCTGTTCAACACAGGTCACAGGCAGTTCTCTTCTCTTCTGAAACATAACTGCCAATTGACAAAATGAAAAGCAAATTGTATCACAGCTATAAAAATACATTTTTTAACATGAAATATTTATTTCTATTTAGCTTTAAAATGAAATGGGTACAATTTCTATTGATTACCCTTGCTTGTTTATTTACAAAATTATTAACGAATTTTGCCATTGTGTTTGTATGTTGGCGAAGGTTGCATCCCTTTTTGTTAATATTACAGTATGTGGTATGGTAATGTTCATTTTCTGGTCTTCTTGTAAAATTTATAAAGTACTGAAATGAGACATAGTATGAAATAAAGATCTACTTTCTGTTTTTTATGGACACCATGTTGAAAATTTTAATTTTTTATGAATTTGATTGAAGTTTGTAAGGAATTAAAAATGTTTGGTCTTTTGACACAGATGAGTGCCATGACTTAAACTATCAGAGTATAATTAATGTTCAAAATAAATAATACATTTACATTTTAACATTTACAGGAATTAATCACTATGAGGTTTAATTTATGGTAAAATCAAATCTTTCTTACCTCTCCTCATACAAATCTTCTAAGTAGATCACGATTTCGAGACCCTAACGGTCTCATCTTCAGTACTATTTTGACGATTGATATTATGCCGATCGGAAGAAACTCTTCTTCTTCCCTCTGTTGGTGGACCGATGAACCTCTGGAAGAAACTCTTCTTCTTCCCTCTGTTGGTGGACCGATGAACCTCTGGATCAGCTTATGCTTGGTCCGAAAATCATTTAATTGAATCAAAAACTAGTCTAATTAAACAAATAGACAAACAAAAGGAACTCACGCTTTTGGAAAAAATCCACATTCAGAAAAACAAAGGCAAACTTATGAACTTTGAAATTCATGCAAATTCTAACCTGATCCAAAGGTTCATCGGTCCACCAACAGAGGGAAGAAGAAGAGTTTCTTCCGATCGACATAACATCAGTCGCCAAAATAGTACTGAAGATGAGACCGTTAGGGTCTCGAAATTGCGATCTACTTAGAAGATTTGTATGAGGAGAGGTAAGAAAGATTTGATTTTATCATAATATAGTTACATTCTATTATATTCAATCCCAATATTTTTGTGATGTGCCAAGAATGTGCAGCTTGCATGGCAGACTTAGAAGCAACTTTCTAGCTCATTGAGTCTCATATACATAACCCGTCAATTTACAGCTCAGATTCCTTAAATACGATTAGTTACTGGGGATGAAATATTTTTAAACTTTCCTGCTAGTGTATTTAAACTGTGGGATGTTATTAGTGAGATACAAGTTAGTGAAGAAAGTATATATCAGTATGTGTTCCTTCTGTATTCTACTTCAAATACTGACCCAATTGGGTCTCAAATCTGTAATCTTCTGACTTGTAGCATATCACCTTGATATCCTCGTACTGCAACACATTTCTTACATTTTTAAGAAAGCATTTAATTAAATGCATAAATTCTAGTGAAATTGTGATTTCAAACTTTCTTAATATATCTCAGAAATACTTGGAGATACTAATTGGGATTTCCGGATATTTGATCTGGTCAAAAATCTTGATGGAACTGTTATTTAACCTCTGGGGTGAATTTCAGTGAAGTCCAGAGGGTCTAACTTAGCCAAATCCACTCTCCTCACCTCCAAGTTGGGGCCCCTTGGGACCTTCTTAAGATCTTTTAAGATTTTAAGATGCAAAAGAGAGAGTGGGGTGTGGAAAGAAACGGGAAGCTACCACACCTATATATCCCTAGTAAAGCTGCAAACATGCTAAGGAAACAGTGGAGAATGCTGAGTTTGCAGTGAAAGACTGCTCTTGGGCAGAACACTATGTATGTATGTATATATATGAGGGTGAATCAAATATAAACCGGAATTATTGTTTACAATTTTATTGAATTAACAAAAAAATACAAAACCACCACCTAATTTTTTTACATAGTCTCCTGCATTTTCAACACACTTTTGCCATCGAGTTGGCAACTTTTTGATGCCATCCTTGAAGAATGAGGGATGACGCGTAGTCAGCCAGTTGCACACGAACTCCTCTACTGATGCATTGTCACCAAACTGCCTTCCTCCCAGGTCTTCTTTCAGTGGCCCAAACAAATGGTAGTCACAGGGTGACAAATCTGGACTGTAAGGAGGATGTTCCAGAGGTGTCCAATGCATTTTCGTCAGCTTTTCTTGTGTGAACTCAGCAGTGTGTGGCCTTGCATTGTCATGCAGCACAATCACATTTCGGATCGGTTTCTGGTGGCGCTTGTTGCGATATGCTGCTTTCCAAAGCTTATTCCAACATGTGAAGCAATTTCAGAAATTGTTATGCGCTGATCCTCCTCAATAAGGTCCCATACATCACGAATGTTGTCTGCAGTGATGCTTGTTCTTTGCCGTCTTCGGTGGGGCTCATTTTCCACTGAATCCCGGCCCGCTAAAATTTTTTTGCGCCAATCATACACCTGCATCTTCGAAAGGGTTGCTTCCCCGAACTGCACATGGAGTCTTCTCAAAATTTCAGGTTTAGTGCCTTCTTTCGCCAAAAACTTAATAATAATGTGTTGCACAACAGATGTGTGTACCTCTTGCTCGCTAATGGCGTACTGAAGCAAGCGGCCACCTCTTCGGAGTGCGACACATCAAGTTCCCTACTCCAGACACCCCCACCAATCCCTCCAAACCGTAACCTTTGCAGTTCACTACCAGAGCTTCCAGATACAAATTCCGGTTTATATTTGATCCAACCTCGAATGTACAAGGCTTAATTGGTTTAATTTTCAACATCTTATGTGAAGAAGGTAGGTGATTATTCTAAATGTAATTGATTTTGAGAAATCCCTTGACGGCTTACATATGAGACTTTACTTGCCCATGAATTGCTTCCAGTCTGTTGTGCATTCTAAGCACATCCTGAAAATAATGGCATTGTATTTTAATACTTAAGCATGAATTCGAGTTTTTAAGAAACATTTTTGAACACTCATGTGGTTAAATTGTACAAACTTACCTGTGTGATCCAGTTGCCTTCTAAACTGTGGAAGTTTTTCGAGCTTGATGATCACAGAAGACGGATGACTGTCTGAAAGACATCTGTAGTTAAAAATTATAGATGAGGATGAATGGATCACTCAGGTACTTTCATACAATTTAACTTAAACATGAATCAATACTAATAAAATTCATTGTTTAAAACCATTGAGGTGGACAGTCATAAAATAAAATAAAGATAAAATGTACCTTCTTAGGTCAGAGCCGTCATCATCAACTTACAATATATGTATGCTTTTTTGTTTGAAGGCCTTCCAGAATCTCTATTCCATCTTCAGCAGGTCTTTCTTCGCTACATTACTTGATGTAATGTAGCGAGAATGTCAAGTAATGTAGCAAAGAAAGGCCTGTTGAAGATGGAATAGAGATTCTGAAAGGCCTTCAGACAAAAAAAAACATATATATTTTATAAGTTGAGGATGACGGCTCTGACCTAAGAAGGTACATTTTATGTTTATTTTATTTAAACATGAATAATGTAAACATTTAATACCAGTCACTATGAGGATTGTACTTGTGGTAAGTTATGTTTTTCCCTTCACTCATTTTGAAGATATTTTCTTAATGCTGGTCTATAAATAGCTTCAGCTGCAAATCATTTTATTATTATTATTATTATTATTATTATTATTATTATTATTATTATTATTATTATTTTATTATTTTATTATGTTTCTTTGCATTTTATTGTACTGCATGATGAATAGAGTTATTTCCTAGCTATTTTTTATGTTATAATGTACAAAGATTTTAATTTTATTTTTCTATATGTTGTAATGTTTCTTTATTTTGTTTTATTTAAAAGAAGATGTTTCTTACAGATGTTTCTCCAAAATGAATCTTAGGAACTCAAATCTGGTTTTGTAGTAATATGAAGCCATGCATAAAGGATTTCTGCATGTATGTTCCAATACTATTTTTTTCATATTTTGTGTAGTTTTTTTGTGAGAAGTGGGTGTTTGCATGTCCCTGAAGATTTGAGTTTTTAATTTTTAGGTAGAATCACAAGTATCAGAGTTATTTTGTAATAAGTGGAAATATATAGAATAAATAATTGATGTTAAAAATTGAATCATTAAAGCAACAGGTGAATTTGTAGAATTAAGATAAGTTTGGATATAAAACTTTTTTAACGGAAACAAAACTAAGAATGTTCAACACCAATATGAAAGTAGTTCTAAGACCTGAAATCAAACTCCAAATATTAAACACAAGACAAACTTTTATTAATAATTGTGTCAAATGTATTTTATAAATAAGTTGGTCAAAAAAAACTGAAATGAAAAATTATTAATTACACACCAAATATAAATTAATATGGAAATCCAAAAACATAAATGGAATTGGAGCGGGAATTCAATGAGCAAATTTTTCTCTATGTATACAAAGCTGTAGGAAAATATAAAAGTGTCTATGACAGTGAGATAGAAGCCATATACTTAGCACTCAATCAGGCAACAAGCCATCTAGAAAAATTTAATCAAGCTGTGATATAGTGAAAGACAAATCTTAAAACATTTTCTTTCAAGCACTCCCTTTCCACTAGCTAAATCCAACTCACACCCTCGTAAGCTGTTTGCAAAAAAAAATGTTGACAGAGTTGGCATCTTTTCTAGTATACAAACAAATAAAGGCAAAAACTGGGGAAATATTCTTAAAAGAGAAATGCTGACAACTTTGCAAAATTTCAGTGGCTGATACTAATGAGGGTTTTGCTGGCATGTAACCTTTGTTCAATGATCGGTCCATTAGGGGCGGCTTGTGCAGATAGATTTATGACAGCTTGGAAGAAAACATCTAAAGACTTGTTCCAAAGTATACTCTCTAATCCTATAGCTCCAATACATTTGATTGCTTCTTTTTTACAACTCTTCCTTAGAAATTGTTAATTGTAGAAGAATAATGCAGAGCCTTTAAAAATAAATGTTCATTGGATACCAGAACATTTCCAGGTCTTCAGAAACAAACAGGCAGATATGATAGCCAACAAAGGCACTACAATACTTGAAGTACAAATAGAAGATACTTGTATTACTGTTAAATGCACTCAATGAAAGAGTTGAATGACCATTTTCTTACACAACTCACAAACAGAACATCACTGTAACAGTGGAAGACTTTCTGATTGGGCCTGAAGGATTTCTGTAGTGCCATTAAATCTTTAGAGAATAAGGAAGGCTTACAACTGAATGGTATTAATAAGCTGTTAGTTTATGCTGATGATGTGGTACTACTGGCCGATAGCAAGGAGATACTAAAGGCCAACACGCACACACTATTGAGTAACACTAAAGAAATTAGGACTGGAAGTAAATATCAGTAAAAGTAAATATATGGTCACACGTGGAAATACATTATATAATGGAAATGGACAGCTAATGACAAATGAGGGAAATTTTGAGGAATTGGCTGAATTCAAATACCTAGGAACAATAATCACAAATAGGATTGAGATGCACAAAGATATTAAACATAGGCTCAATTCTGGAAATGCGTGCTATTATGCATTGCAGAGACTCTTGATGTCCCAACTCCTTTCAAAAAACGTTAAGCTGAAAATATATAAAACTATTATTCTACCAGTTATATTATATGGGTGCGAAACATGGACTCTTACTTTAAGGGAGGAAAGGAGATTACGAGTATTTGAGAATAAAGTTCTTAGGAAAATTTTTGGACCAAAGAGAGATGAACAGACAGGTGAATGGAGAAGACTACATAACAATGAACCTACATGGTCTTTATAGGAAGCCAGATATAATAAGAACAGTTAAGTCCCGTAGACTGCGATGGGCAGGACATGTTGCACGTATGGGGAATGAAAGACGTGCATGGAAACTTCTTGTAGGAAAGCCAGAAGGAAAACGCCCAGTTAGTAGACCAAGAATGAGGTGGGAGAACAACATTAACTATGATTTGAGGGAAGTAGATTATACAGGAAATGATTGGAAAGCATTAGCTCAGGAGAGGGATGTATGGAGAGCTTATGTCCGCGCGGCCATGAACCTACGGGTTCGATAGTGCCAGTGAGTAAGTAAGTAAGTAAGCACATAGGACACGACTGCTTAGCAAAACAACACCGTATACTGCATAGAAAAAACACACTATTGTTCTCCTGAAGACAACACCTTATACAATATCCTATTTTAACTGGAGCCAATGAATGTTGCAAATATTGGAAGCGAGATACAAAATGCGACATTAGTATAAATCTTCTTTAATTATTTTTGTATATTGTTTTGTATGTTTATTTTCTTGTGTTACAAGATTTTTGGTAAATTATGTCGATGTACTAACCATTGGATATAAATAATTGGAATTGGAAGGACATACACACAGCAAAGTGTGATTGTATTCAAAAGATGAATCCTCAAAGAGCAAGGAAATTCAGATCTTTATATTTAGAACAGAATAGAGTAGATATATTAGCCTGGTGGAGTTAAGGTCATGCAGCCTTCTCTTCCACTCACCAGGACAAACATATGTTACATTTTAAATACAAAAAATTACAATAATAGTGCATACTAAGCAATTAGTTATCTGGTCAAACTGAACAATAATGAAAATAATGTCTAATAATACAATAAAATTAAATACAATTAAAATTAAACTAATGAAAGAATGTATACACAAAGGAATAACAGCTCAAATCTACTATACATAAAAAGCAAACATACAAAGAAAGTAATAAACTATAATGATATTTAGTCTCCTTTTGTGTGGTTAAATGCATTCCTACATAATCTCTGCCATAAAAATGTTAACAATACTGAATGGACAGCATAAGCTCATTATGATACAGTGGATTCACTCTCATGTTGAACTTCTCAGTAATGAGAAAGTAAAAATACAACAAACTAATCTATGAAAACCTCTCTTAGAGTAATAAGAGAAATTGAAACCAAAATGTACCAAATTCAGAAATAAGAGACAAAAACAAAATATGACAAGAAATGGATAATCATAGCAGAGTAAAAGAAAACCCATAACGTTTCCATTGCAAAATTTAGAACCCTAACTGGCTTTGAAGAGAATAAACATAATGAAATCTCACAACTTCATTCTATGAAAATGTGAGGTCATTCTGATTGCAGTTCAGAGCTCTCAACAAGCAAGGAATATATCAAGTTTATATTGGGAATGTAAAAGAAAAATGGTGTGTAAACCAAATTATTGGCCTTTAGAAAACAAACAAACATATAAACAAACAAACATGATTTCTTAAGATATTGAATCAGTAATATACACCTCAAATTCATATCTTCTCATCAGAAGCATATTTTTACAAACTCCATCATTCTCTGCGAAAACCGACTGATGTGAACATCTGTTGAAACATGTTCCAGGTGAGAAAACAAAATATGAGGTGAGATGTGTATTGTTGATTCAATTCTTTTACAAATTATCTTCTGTTACATCCTATCAATTTGGGGGAAAAAAAACATGATCTCTGCCAAACACTTATTGAACAAAAATAATATTTAATATTTGATAGTATACATTCTTCCAAGCTTTCATATTTTTTTTATTATCATTGATCTTTTTATATGTGGTACAGAGATGTGTTCACTTAATTCATTGTATGAGGTAGCGCTTTATGGACGGCACCACTCATAAATTTTTTGTATTTCTTGC
This sequence comes from Diploptera punctata, assembly GCA_030220185.1. Lineage (NCBI taxonomy): Eukaryota > Metazoa > Arthropoda > Insecta > Blattodea > Blaberidae > Diploptera > Diploptera punctata. The sequence continues at coordinate 2,115,017 of JASPKZ010010253.1, forward strand.
AGGACCAAATTTCTTCACCGTGGTGTGACAATGGCACAACAAGAGTGAAGAAAACAAGACACTGAGTTGCAGAGAAATAAAAAAAATGAAGGATGAGTCACTAAATAACCCTAACTACCATAAATAATTAGTAGAAACATCTTATTATTCAATGTTTTATTATTCATTTCATACATCTCAATGATGGATAAATCATATTTGAAGAGAAAAATTATACGATCAGACCGGGGCTCGAACATATAAATTTTCTCTTCAAATATGATTTATCCATCATTGAGATGTATGAAATGAATAATAAAAACATCGAAAGAAGCCATACTGGCATTATAATGTAATGTAAAATTCCCAAATAAATGTCTTCTTAATAAAGAAGCCTTCATTTGTAAAGATAGAAACTAAGGTATCATAGCATTTGGTGTGCAGGAATTAATGTATATAAGAGAAAAATTTGCGTTTAGATCGGAACTCATTCGGATAGCTCAGTTGGTAGAGCATTGCTGAAGGTCCTGGTCTGAGCGTATAATTTTTCTCTTCAAATATCATAGTATTACTTCCTTCAAATATTATGTTTACTTGTTGGAAATTAAAAAAAAAAGACTCTTGAGGTGATTATTGCATACTGTAAATAAAAATTTGAGAATTTTTTTACTAATATAAAGTGCATGCAATCTCATAACTGTGGTATGTTTGCCTTACACAAACTGAAATTAATGCTGACCTAGTTTATGTTTTTATGTGACTGCTTTAACTGAAGCATGTGTTTCTTCATCTTGCATCCCCTCCACCATTATTCTCATGAATCTAATAATTAAGTTACACTCTTTTTTCCATATATTAACCATTTTCAGTTAATTTTGAAATTTATGTGAAATTAGATATAGAGCTCTCTCAAAGAAGAATGTAACCAGCAATTTCTGTAAAGATGTTTTTCCCATTAAAATGAATGCAATATTCACTGTTATTTATGTAATCTTCCCAAACTTAGTATATGGTGTTCAAGTACCTTGGCCATAAGATAGTGTTCCATCTAAAATGAATGTCATTCAAAATTGTTGGTTCCATCCTATTATTGAGAGATCTTAAATTATTTTAAAGTGCATGGTATGTGCTTTATATTCCTTCTGCTTTTGAGGAGGACATCAAATTTGATTTCTGATGTCCTTGTACAATGACTGCAAGAGAGATGCTTTGCTTTCTTTCTTATTTTAAGTTAAATTTGTGATTTAATGAGCAATTTTTTAAAATAAATGTTTGTGTAAAGATATTTTCCAATTGAATGATTTAATCATTTAAAAAAAATAGGTATTAACATTTTTACTCACTTTGTGTTAACTCATTAGTGCCTAGTATTGTGTAAATGCAACACTTCTTTCTTCTTCTTGGCATAACTGACTATTGTACGTTTTCTGTACAGGATTTATCTGGCTAATTTGAATTTATTGTATTGTAAGCCCATGTTTTCCCTTTACAGAGATTTAGGCGCTCTCTCCCTACAGGGAAGAATATGAACCATACTAATTTAGTTACACTTGTTTTCGTATAGATGTCATTTTTGAGTGGTCCATGGTCAGCGTTCTGCCTCATACTGACATCTAGGAAAGCAAGGTAGTACTAGGATGGGAAAATTCGGTAATTTGAATTAAAGTGATAAAAAATACCAAAAGAAAGATTCCATGCAATGATAGGCCTACATGGCCCTTGACTTAACAGTAGGCTGCTGTCCTCACATCCTCATGTGGTGGACCTTTATCCAGTCAGTATGTGTTTCTCCAGCTTTTATGGCTGTTCTTTTTTTTTCAAGCTGGAGCTGTTAAATATTATAGAACACAAATTATTCTCGATGCTCGGTGTATAATATTTGTTTTGTATTAAAACACAATTATTTACTCATCATACAATTGCCAAACATGTTAAGCAGTTTTTAAAAAAAATAAAAATCTAAAAAATTAGTTTTTTAGTCAAAGTGGGACAAAAAAGTTGACTATTTCATAATGCATTTATTTATAGTGTCATAAAAACTGAAATTAAGTTACGTTCTCTGAAAATATTGCAACAGAAATTATAGTTAGGTCAGAAAATGTTTTGTTGAAAAATCCCATTTGAATGCAGCTGTTTTCAAATTCTTACTTACTCCTTCATTATTATCCATTTCAGTCACTAGAGCTAATGATCTAATGTGGTCTCAGTAATATTTTGCCTTTTCAAAGGTCTTCCAATTGATCTTTGTCCTGTAAGCTGATATCACACATTTTTTTTTTACTTGGTTTCTCTATGTGGTAGTTGGATTAAATCCTAGTTCTTCCAAAATATCTTATCCTAACTGGTGTACCACACAGTTTTCCTCATGAATTTCATTTCTTTATTTGTTATTCTTTATATATCTACTTTTGTCAGTGCCCAAGCCTCAGAGCCATTACAGAAGTAGATCATGCTAGGATATTGTAAACTTTTAATCTTGTGTGGTGTTAAACTAGGGTTGAGTTTGAAAACTGAATTGTAATACAATTCTGAATTGGATTAAATCACAAAATCTTCTCATTCTTCTTTTGCCCCTTAATCCCACTCTTCTCAATCCACCCAGTTATATTCTAGCACATTCTTCTTATTTCCACCATTATTTTGCATCTTTCATCCCATTCTGTCCATTGTATTTTCCAATTTAACTCTAGGTCTTCTTCTTCTTCCAATGGCACTACAGCCCATTGTGGGCCTAGACCTTCTTGATGTGAGTCCTCCAATCTTCTCTATCCAAAGCTCTTTGCTGCCAGTTCCTACAGTTCAGGATTTGATGACAATCTTCCTTCATTGAGTCCATCCATCTTTTCTTAGGTTTTCCTACTGGTTACTTCCCAAACATCTCCGTCATCACTTTCTTAGGTATGCATTCTTTGTCCATTCTTTGAATGTGTCCGGCCCATTGCATTTTTTTAAATTTCACAAGAGTTGATAAATCAAGTTCTTTAAAAAGGTCATAGATTTCCTTATTATACCTCATTCTTCATCTTCCATTCTCTTTTACTGGTCCATGTGTCCTTCTCAAGATCTTTCTCTCAAAAGTGTTAATTAAATTCTCAGAGCTCTTTGTCATAGTCCAGGTTTCACTTCCATATACCATTATTGGACGCATGCAGGTTTTATATAGTCTTATTTTAACTTTTCTAAAGATAATTTTGGATTTTAGAATTGTAAGTAGTCCATAATATGCCTTATTTCCTATGTGATTTTCTATGTCGTATTTCTTGTATTTCATCATTGTCATTAGTAATCATTTTGCCTAAATATGAAAAACTCTTTACTACTTGAAAAGTGTTTGTGCCTATTATTAATTGTTGATCTCTATTAAAATTTGTCTGTGATTTGTGTCAAAAGTTTTGTTTTTGACTCATTAACCTTGAGCCCGACTTCTCTTGCTGCTTGTTCTAATTGACTAAAAGGTCTGTAACTAGGTCTTCTGCTCCTAATGTTTTCCCTGTGGTTTACTCACAACTTATGACTTTTTTGTGGGCAACTACATGGGTTAGTTTGATAAAAACAAAGATATAATGTTTAAATAATACATTTTTCTCCTCTTAGGAATAAAATATAAATGAATAATAATAAATGCATAAAGTTGTTGCGCCTGCAAAACCAGCTATGTGCACTTTATTATGAAAATGAGTTATTTACACCTAAAGGAGCAAGAAACAGACTAGAATTGTTTCTCAAAATCATGTATGTGAATCTTTCAAGGTCAAGCTTGTACGGACGATTAAGCAAAGTTGGCCATGTGCTTCTACTGGAAAAGTTCCTGCCAGATCAGCTATGTGATTCAGGCCAGGAAAGTGATGCACATAGCAGACGACTTATTTATGTCATTATTTTTTGTGCACATAGCTGATTATGCATGATCTTTTAAATCTTTATTGTACTGCTGTACAGTGAAAGGAAACTTTTTTTTTTTCACTAAGTTCTAATTCAGTAGACAATTGACAAGTTGCATCATATATTTTTTACCGTATTACAAATTATTAATAACTATACCAACACTAAAAACATTATACTGTTATATATTAAAAGAAAACTATTTTCCATAGCAGTGCTAATACACAACATAATATTAGTCTATACATGAAAATTTATTATACCATTCGAAAACTACAGTTCAGTAATATTTTAGATCATCATAAAAAAATGGTATTCCTTGTTCATAAACACTTTCAGAGCCTGAAGACTTAGAAATTTTGTTTTGTCTATTTTTAGAGGTTTGTGATAGAGATTTTGAGGATGTCTAATTTATTTTCTGTCTTTGTTGTGAAAGTTTTAACTATTATCGTGGTGGTTGACTTTGTAGGACACCTCCCCTTCTGTGTAGAGTAGGGCTCTTACGTCAGTGACAGTAAGATCACCAGTTTTCTTTTATGGTCTTATAGATGCAAAATTATATGGAAGGGCTTCAAAATTTTGAAAAATATATTATCCAAATGGTTTATTACATGTGGATGGGCGCCTTTCTTCTTGTTTCCATCCTACTGACATAGTGTGCAGGGGTGTAGATTGGGGGTTAAACAGCTGCTCTAATGTTGAATGGGCAGTATCAACTTCCATGATTGTGTGTCCCTTCTACTGGATGATTTGTTCAATTTGAACCTCAAATTTTCGTGATGCATCTGCCAAAGAACTTGCCAAGGTTTTATTTTTGTTCTGGTATGGTCAACCATCAGATATCAGAATAATCTTTTTGTATGTGGAATGATTCTCTATGAAATCAACAATGTAGGTTGTGAATTCATTGGCTGTTACTCTTCCTTCTCCCTCGTGCCACACATATGGATGTACATCTTTTGTATTACAAACGTAAATTATAAAATTGTACACTTGTAATTTTGATTGTAGTATTGTTTAGAAACCATTAACTTTGGGCACAATAGAAAACTTTGGATGTCCATTATAGTCACAAGGACACTGTCAGATTCTGAAGAAATTGTTCCTTCTTTTGCCTGACGTGCATTTTTTTCTTCTGGATATGCATGTTGTAATCTTCTTCTTTAAGGTTACCTTCTTTGCATTCAATGCAGCTCTCACACTGGTCTTTCCTAGGTTTGTAGATGGAGATTTTCTGACTTTCCGAAATTTCACAATTTTTTTTTTCTCTCCACAGATTCATTTCCTGTTTCCTCACACCATTCCTTACAAATATGATGCATGTGACTATAAGATCTAAATTCAAAATCAATATATACACTGAATAATGACTGGGAACTTTTGGAATCAACTCTAACCATCTATTTACAGAGTCTGATTTTAACTATTTCCACTTTTTGATGACTCTTCTAATATTTTCCTCTTCCCATTCTCCATAATATGAATTTCGGATTCTTCACTGCTGTTGACTTCATCATTGTTTATTGTTCTATTGAAATCTTTGATCCAGTTGTTAAAAACAGTCTTTTTCAGTCCTGTGGCAGAACAAAAAAATCATGACAGGCTCTAATTTTTTATCCATTTTCTAATGGTAGATAACAATCATAACCATACCGCTTAATAGAATTGTCTCCTCCTTTACCTTTTCTTCTTCTAATAACTGGCCAAAAGTTCACTAGTCCATTAATATACACTTTCTTCTCTTCCCATGTATTAAAATTCCAAACTCTTTTATGTCTTAACTTGCATTGATGGAGTCGTATCACGTTTCTTACCTGACCTCCCATTAACTTGGAAAGAACCCTTGCATGATAAATTAATAATAATTATACTTGTTTTATATCAATAAATGTCAATGTCAATAAATGTTAAAATTTTTATTCTAATTAAACTCACAGTATACGCATTCTGAATTACTACTTTCTAAATAACATTAATTTTGCATTTACAAAATTGGCTATGTGTAAAATAGGTGCAATTCTAATAGGTTATGTAAAGTGCTTGAAATTATTTCCTTTAATTATAATTATATTATTTTTAGTCTGGACATCTTACCTCAATATTAATGTTGATTTGTTCTTGAACATGTTTCAAAACAATTCTGTTTTATCGTCAGAATTGTTTTGATACATGTTCAAGAACAAATCAACATTAATATTGAGGTAAGATGTCCAGACTAAAAATAATATAATTAAAATAACCTCAAAATATAACTTCCTAAAATTAAATATTATTTCCTTTACATTATTCATTTGATTTAAATTATACTGATATAACTTTCTGCGCAGTGTTGCTGAAAATATAAGAAATAAAATGGCATATTGACTACTGTGGTAGGTAGAAAAATAATATATTTGAAAACAAAAATGTACGCCTAGACTGGGGTTTGAACCCAGGACCTTTGACTTTCTATGTCAATGCTCTTCCATCTTCCATCTGAGCTCAGATGGAAGAGCATTGACATAGAAAGTCAAAGGTCCTGGGTTCAAACCCCAGTCTAGGCGTATATTTTTCTTTTCAAATATAATTTGTCCATCATTAAGGTGTTTAAAAACGAATAATATTAACATAGAAAAATAATAATTTAGGAATGTTTTTTGTTTCTTCTGTAAAATTACTTTCCCTACACATGGCCAGTTTTTCAGGCGCAATGACAATAAGTAATAAATTGAATTGGTGTTAAATGCATAAGATTATAGTCCAGTTCTGATAACCGTAGCTGTTCAGTGAAACCAAAGACGCGTGGCAGGAGGGATCATTGCCGAGTGGGGGAGAGAACTAGTAGCCATGCAAAAAACATTTTCTTATTAATAAAAATAATAATAAAATAAATTGTTATAAAAACAATGCTATCTTATAATGAACATTCCAAACTTATTAGGCAACAAAAATATTCACTAACACAGAATTAGTAAACAAGAAAACCCAACGTGTAGTAACTATTATGTTTTCTAAACGGTGGGTAGTTGCTAGAAGTACCTGCAACTTGCCCTCTCCTCTTACCGCACCATACACCATCGAGCCCTCAAAAGTGGCTAAAGAAGCCAGAACTGCACTATAGAATTGTTGTTTTCTGTTAGTATGTAGAAGAGTGTGATACTGGGAAAGTTAGAATTGTGATGAACTGTATACTCTTCTATTAGGAGTGTGACTGATACTTTCCCCAAGAAAGCTACAATGAGTATTTTTCCTGGTGACAGCTCCTTCCTTATTGATTTGTACGAGTTTATATACAATTTTATTTGTTCTGACTGATATTGGGCCAGTTTGGTTTCTGTCACATGTCTAGTGAGTAGTAAATTTTTCTTCCTCGTGAGAGATTGAAACGTGTTCCTCCCTGCATGGACAGAATCTGACCTCCCATCACAAATCTGCTCCTTTCTCCTGCGTGCTGCTGAGCTGCCACCAGAAGAAAAAAACTTCTTCTTCAACTTCAAGGTTAGGCTTTAAGCCTGTGCTGACTCAAAGCATATTCCTCAATCTGGTCATGGGGTGAAGTGTGTTTTGATAGATGAGATGTCTCCATGCTATTTATATGTTGAAACCATTTTAATTTGTTATCTATTAATTTATTTGCTAATTCATATTTGTAATTATATGAACTAGCAAATAAAATTAACAGATAACAAATTAAAATGGTTTCAACATGTAAATCGAATAAAAAAATTGATAAAAAACTTGCCATACTGTATTCATAGTAGTGTTTAATAGATGTTCACATGGATATAGTACTGTGAATACCAATGTTTTCTTAGTTTTCATGTTATGCAGAGCAAGGAATTTTTATTTATATAGTGATGCCAGATGCAGTCACTTTGAATGCCTCTGAGTGTGCATGTGTGACTGAAAGATTTTTCAATTACAAGCAGTCACACTCCTAACATACGATTTGGGGGATATTGCTTATAATAGTTTGATTTCCTTGTTATGATTTTTATCACCTGTTACAATCTTTGACCAAACCAATTAATTTGTCGATTTTAATGTGATTTATTTCTCACATTTTCTGTTTATTTTAAGGTTTTTTTAATTATGATCTTAAAATATATTTTATTTTCTTATTTGGCTTTAAAAAATTATCCAAAAATATTTAATACAATGTTATGATTTTATCACCTGTTACAATCTTTGACCAAACCAATTAATTTGTCGATTTTAATGTGATTTATTTCTCACAATTTCTGTTTATTTTAAGGTTTTTTGATTATGATCTTAAAATATATTTTATTTTCTTATTTGGCTTTAAAAAATTATCCAAAAATATTTAATACAATGAAATTAAACATCATGTGAACTATGTTATGCAGGACTTCTCGAGTACACAGATTTAGACCTATGTTTGTTTATTTTACATGAAGGCATTAAAAACCAAGGTTGCTAAAACAATTTTAAAAAGTTGCAATAATAATATATGAATAGTTATATTATTATTGTTGTTTATTATTATTATTATTATTATTATTATTATTATTATTATTATATTATTTTATTAATAACTAATTCACTGGCACTATCAAACCCATAGGATCATGGCCATGTGGACATAAGCTCTCCATACATCCCTATCCTGAGCTGATGTTTTCCAATCATTCCCTGTGTAATCTACTTCCCTCAAATCATGGTTAATGTTATTCTTCCACCTCATTCTTTGTCTACCAACTAGGCATTTTCCCTCTGGTTTTCCTACAAGAAGCTTCCATGCATATATTATTCCCCATTCATGCCACATGCCCTGCCATCACAGTTTTCGAGACTTAACTGTTCTAAATTATATCTAGCTTCCTATAAAGACCATGTAGTTCACTGTTATGTAGTATTCTCCATTCACCTGTCTGTTCATCTCTGTTTGGTCCAAAAAATTACCTAAGAACTTTGTCAAAAACTGTTTTTATTTGTTACTATTAATATTTGATATTATTATTATTATTATTATTTATTTATTTATCTTCTTCCTTCTAAGTATTAGGCCAATGCCTGTTACGATTATTTATTTATTTATTTCTGTTACTATTATTATTGTTATCATTATCATTGTTATTATCATCATTGTTATTAAACTGTTGAGTGCTGATAGGAAATTAATGTGTTTAAAAGTTCATATGTTACATCTAATGTGTTGAGTTAATGCATTTGTAAGAAAAATAAACTGAAATGTTTACAGCTGTGTACTTGGAATAAACATCTGTGACATGATGGTTAATTTTGTTCATTTTTTATAATTTGAACATTTCAAAATGGGTGTTGGCATGTTTTGTAAGATATTTACTGATATTTGAGCAGCTGAAGGAGGAGTACTACGTACAATTGGGGACATGGGTGGCTTTGTTACAAGTCTGACTCTCGGCACACCAGGTCTTGCCAGGAATGTGATGACGAGCAACGCACAGAAGAAACCCTCTCAACTCAAGAAAGAGTATCCTCTCGTCATGGACACAAAACTGAAAATCATAGAAATTCTACAGGTAAAAATGTTGTTAAGTTATGTAAGTTGGAAATAACACTATGAGGTTTATTTTAATTTTGTTGAGTTGTTTCTTTGACTCACCTCATACTTCTTAACTCCCTCGCAGATCTAGATTTCGTCACTATATTTGTGACATTCTCAATGCTGTTCACGTTCATAGTAAGAAGTATGAGGTGAGTCAAGAAACAACTCAACAAAATAAAAATGTTATTTTCATCTACCTTTTTAAATAATTTATTTTTTTGTGTTTTGTTTTTTCTTAATTATTGGTGAATATACATAAAAATACTTGAGGTCACAATAAAGGGTGAAGGCAAAAACACATTCCTCCACTATCCATAAATGTTAATAAAAGATTACTCTGCAAGGGCTGTACAAAATATTGCAAAATATATAACAGCAGAGTTAAGCGAGTTACCTTGTCTTCTGAGTTGAAGGCCATTTAACTGCCGGTGAGTCTACCTCGTCTTTTGAGGCGAATGGGATAATTGGCACTACAGCCCATTAAGGATCTTCGCCTCTTCAATGAGCTTCCTGCAGACATTCCTCCAATCCTTCCGAGGCTTCATGTTTGGGTTCCTAACAAGACAGTTTCACACAATGGGTTGTCAGCCGCATGC